>JAMZAV010000304.1:0-471147 GCA_024449915.1 Sweltsa coloradensis
TTGGGAAATTTTTTTTTGGGGACTTAAAAAAACCCAAAAAAAAAAAAAAGCTTTTTTCCCCCCAAAAAGCCAAAAAAACCCCCCCAAAAAAGTAGGCCCCAACGCAATCACGAGTGGTAAAAACCCAACCGAAATTGATATTTTTAATGGGAAAATATGAAATCTGATATGGACGTTCGTCACCCGTGGGTAAACGCCAAATCAACAAGGCCGATTCAAAACAAATTTGAATTTATTATGAGCCTCGTTGCTGGGACGGCTACGAAGTCACCGTTTATAAATACCTAACCCAAGGCCTGATGGACTTAAGCCCAAATCAGAAGTTTAAAAACTTGTGCCTATAGCGGGACTCACAACACACAACATCGTACGTAGGCGTACAGTATATGCAGTGGCGTACAACCAAAGCGCTGGTCTGATTGTTGTAGATTCTTAGACATTGGTAATGAGGTACTTTGGAGAAACGCGTGGTGTTGTGAGCAGGGACATTATTTTTATGTGCTATCGTGTATCATGTCGTGAACGGTTGAGTTTGATGTGAACATGAGAGAGTGTTTCTGACAAAGATTGCCGAAAGCTGAATTATACTGATTGTAAAGTCAAATTTATTTAGTAGGAAATATATATATATTTTTTTTTTATATAAAACAAGGTTCGCCAAGATGCTCCAACTATAATTCGAATGGTAAGTTTTTGTAATCGAAAACTCTTGTTTATTAGATTATGGCGAGTTGCTCCAAAAAAAGTGAGTGAAAACAAGGTTTGTGGCTGAGGCTGCTTTTAAAATCGTTTTTAATTCTTGCGAATAGGAAAAATTTAAAATCTTTATCTTTGAAAAACAGCGTATTGTGGTCTGTCCAATTAAGGGTATCGACTTTGCAGCCCAAAGAATTTTGATAAAGTCTAGGGGGGCAAGGCTTTTCAGGCCTAATGAGTACGAATTGGGGAAATTTTTAAAAGATATTTTTTTGTTGCAATTATATTGTGATTTTATGGAACTTGTTCATTACACTTTGGAGGCGGTTTTAAAATAAAAAGGGCCCCCAAAGTATCTCTACCTAGCACGCTTCGTTGACTTTTCGAGGCCAAGTGGGTGTGAAAAATAAGCGCATTAGGGGGAGTCAGATCCTTTCATTTTTGGTCTTGCTCCCGTTCATTGTCCTATATCGGTTTTTGCCACATTTTTTTTTGGGGGTATGCGCTAGAAATCCTATTAAATGTGCTTTCATCATCCAGCGTCTTGGGCCTACCATCCCTTCTTGTCGCTTGTTCAAAAAAGAAAAAACCCAAAACTTTTTATTCAGAGGGGCTTTTTATGATATGTATATATTTTTCTTTCCATTACAAATATGCAAAATTTTTTTTGATCTAAAATCATTTTTGTTTTTTTTCCCTACGTAAAATTTACGGTAAATTCATATTAGAAATAAAATCTAGATTAACTATGTAACACAATGGCGAAATTTTTTATCGTAGAAAAAAAATAAAAATGCTTCCACATAAAAATGTTCCTTTAAAAATACTGCAAAAAACAAAAAAAAGAAATCATAAAAAAACTTTGCTGTAAAAGAATATGTTTTTTTTTAAATTTGCGTTTAACAATGCGACAAGGGTTAAAAGGCTGACAAGTTAAGCCCCGGCTCGTGAAAATTGGCCCTACGCGGGGGGGGGGACAAGGTCCAAACACCTGGATCGAGATCGGTGATCTTTTATTTACTTAAAAATATAGTTGCGTTTTCGCTAACGGAAAAATATATTACGTGTTGCATTCCGGGTTCGAATCCTAGTTTGGGGAAAGGGATGTCATTTTATGATCTTCGTGTACAAAATACTATATAAAATACAATTATTTTAGGGTACTCGTGAGGTTCAATTCGAGACTCTAAATCCCCCGGATCGGTACCGCCATCGGCACCCCGACTGAAGTATTTTTTCGATGTTTTTCCCCAGTCTACA
Source organism: Sweltsa coloradensis (assembly GCA_024449915.1). NCBI lineage: Eukaryota > Metazoa > Arthropoda > Insecta > Plecoptera > Chloroperlidae > Sweltsa > Sweltsa coloradensis. The sequence continues at coordinate 1,957 of JAMZAV010000304.1, forward strand.
CCCCTCGCAAGTTCCATTCAAACTATATTTACATACGTTCGAGTTATCCATCTAAAGAGGTCCCAAACAGGAAAGAGGAGGTGATCTAAAACCCTAGAATTATACATAGATAGAATCAAAACCTAAAAATTTTTTATTGCTCAGTGCCGGCTTCGCGTGGGATTGGTCAAAATTCCCTAGACCTTTGCCAACAATCCTTGATCTTTTGACTTAGGATAGGCGAGAATACAATCGCATTCAAACACAGAAAATTTTTTGATCCCTCTTTTTGACACATCATAGTGGTTTAGTTATAAAATTTAGAAAGGGAAAAGCAATTATCCAATCAAAAATGCATGCATTACTGCGTATAATATCTATGTATAAAACATTAAATACAAAAAAACCACCAACACAAAAAAATTAAATTCTATTATTTGTTCATTTAGAATGTAGATAAAGGTTCTATAAAATACGTGAAACGTGATTAATTACTAATACATTGTTAATCTCTCTCTGAGTCACAATGGGTAAATATTCCCAGATATGACGCCGATCAAACCGTTCCCTTTTCCTTTCATAACACAAAATAAAAATCGAAGTTCCTTTCCTTCCTGTGTTCAGAATGCTTTCTCCCAGGGAATAAAAAAAAATAAATTTTTGTACCTTTTTTCCAAGAAGATCTCTATTATCTTCCTATCTTCGTCTGAGTGCGGATGTGTAGGTCTACCAAAAATACAAAACAAAAATAGGTAATTGAGGTCTGCTGCGAGCACTGAGGCATATCTTTCGAAAAGGGAAATTTTCAATTGGCAATTCTGTGACACTTTTATCAAATACGTAACTCGAAACACTAACAATTAGTTGAAACTTTCGCAGATGACTTTCTAGCAAAATTATTAAATTCGTTTCGATCTAAAAGCCACCCAAATTATTACACCGGTGGAGGTATATCTGTACCATGATCTTGATCCCCGAAACACTTTGTCTCTATTGCTCTCGATTTTTCCACTCATTTTTTCTTTTTTCGCCATTTTTTTCCCTCACCATCAATAATAGATTTAAAATTTTAAAATTTTGTTTTTTTTCCCTTTCGTGTTTATTTCAAGTTTAATTGAATTGTGTAACAAATTGGGGGTTCTTGGATCCGATTGATCAATAACAGCTATTGTAAAAGAAACAAACAAATCTTGCGTGGGTAAATTTGATTTTTATCTGAATATCGGTTGCACAAATGTTCTGCGTTGCGTAGTTTTGTCGTCTGTAGTTGTGTGAAAAACCCAAACAGGCCAGTCAGCCACCAAAGTCCTGCAAGGGGGGGTTTACAATTGAAAGGGCCCCCACTGCATCCAAAGCTGGGAATTTTTTTTTAGAAAAAAATGTAACGTAAATTTACGAGGGAGTGCAACAAAAAAGCAAAAAATAACGGGACAGCTCAGGAGTAAATTCAGAATGCAAATTTTGTCTCTGACCGCGGAGATATAACGTCGGGGGGCCCCGGGTAATATGGTCGCGACCCGGTGGTTGAGAAACACTAACGTATATTAACTAGGAAAACCCCAGTTGGACGCGTTGTAAGCGAGCACGGCTATACTAGCCCACAATGCACTTTTTTTTAATTTTAAAATTTGCGACGTTCGCTTCCCAGGCCCTGTTTCCGATATTATTTTTATTGCCAAGGTATTTGGGGGAAACCCGTAGTAAATCTTTCCCTTTGGTAAAAATTTACCGCCATCTAGAGGACCTTGACTCATTGGGAAAAATATTTAAAATCTTTGGGACATATAGACTGCTTCCTCAAAGTTTTTGTTACTTCTAGGTGGCAGTGCATTAGAAAATTCACGGTCTTTTCGTTGCCATGGCAACGTTACTTTTTTTATAAAGTAATTTTTCCATCTACACTACTTATCGGGGGTCAAACTAAAATTAAAAATTCGTGACCCGGGCGGACATTCTAAATGATTTGGCTATCTCAATTTTGTCGCCGGTTAGTTTTAAAAAAAAAAATTTCGTTTTAACTTTAATGTAACTTTTTAACTTTTTTGGGGGGGAAAGATTTTGCCCAAAACTAATGGCATTCAATCGGGGAAAAAAGCTTGCGGGTGTCAAAATTTCAACCCGATCCGGGCCCCCGTTCGAACGTTAGGCGAAACAAAAAAAAAAAAAAAAAAAAAAAAAAACAAAAAAAAAAAAAAAAAAGGGACAAATTTTTCCGGCAGAGCAAAATGGAAACGCCCCCTTCCCCCGCTTAAAAAAAGAAATAAAAATTTATTAAATTATATAAATATATTTGATACTCTCACTTTTTGGGAACGATGCTAATCGAGACAAGGAGATAAAATTTTACAGGGGGAAAGAAAAACCGCCACATAGGCCCAATACCCCTGGGCAAACCAGAATTCGAACCGAAACTCAGAACCGCAATTTACCACCCAACTCACCACCAGTGTTGTGACTTTTATGATAAAAATCTAAAAAGTTTTTGTTGTTTTCGTTTTCTATTATCTAAAAAAAATAAGTTTATCTTTCTAAATTTTTAAGCTTTAAAAATTTTTTTTTCGATAAATTAATAAAATAATGTAGACAAAAATAAAAACCAAACACTTTTAAATGAAAAATACTTCTACAGTTGTAATGTGCGTCCGGGGGAAAGTCAATTGTTGAGTCTGATAATTTCGATTGACAAAAAACTGTTTTGGGGGGGGGGTGGGGGGTTTGGGGGGAAAAAAAACTAAAAATCAATAATTATTATCTTTTATCAAATAAATTTTTCTAGATAATTATTTTTTAAAACTTTTATCTAGATAAATTTTCCCACTTTTTTTTTTTCTTTTGTAGAATTTTTTTTTTGAATTATCTTTACTAATAAAAAATAAATTATCTAGTCACAACCTGCCACCCTGCCAAAAAGACATGTAAATACTTTTTCGACTAAGAACTCGAGCAGCGTTTAAAGATTTTCAGTTCCACAACCAGATCAATAGGCGGAAAGGTATTTCAAGAGTTACTTGGCTGAGGGTTGTAACCATCTTTTGCCGTGTCGATTGTGCCGCGAAGAAGGGTAGATGGGGGGGCGCGATCCACTGCTTGACCCACCCCCAAATTCCACGAGAAAAAGACGTTTATCAAAAACCCCCAAGAGACTCACTAATCGGTGCAAAATTAATCAATATTAGTCACCTCCTGTTACGTCAAATTAACGTTTTTTTTACTCCGCTTTTGAATACTGGGTGTAAAGAATCAAGTATTAACTGGTTTAAAAAAAAAATTATAATTTATGTTCCTTAAGGGTTTCGAGTTTAAAATTTTAAATTTTTCAAATATATAAACCAAAGTAGTAAATCTGGGGATCTGTTTTTGCACGAAACAAAAAAATTACTAACATTGAAGCAATATTTGCGCTACGAGGATTCTAGTAAAACACTGCTATGCAGGGGGGGATTTCGCCCTTGGGCCCGGTTTCGACGAACCGGCAATCCCGATTAAAAATTTTTCCCAGGTTTTCCCCAGTCTGAAAGCGATTCAAGGCCCGCTGACATCCCTTCATAATTTTCCTAACTCCAATATACCCAGTAAATACCCGAAGAGAGGCATCATTGTCCCTGGGGAGGTTTCGTACATTTGAGTGCTGTGAGTTATAGTGAGTTATGGCTATCTCATTACCAAAGTTTTAATAAAACATTGGAAAAAAACTTGTTATATGGCATATAAATTTTCATAAAAAAGGAAAAATTGAGGTTGATAAATTTTGGGGGAAAAGAGGTTATAACGGGGTTGGACTCGTTGTGGTTTCAACATTTGAGACCGGGCTGAAAGATGACATCCTGAAGCTATTTTTAGGCCCACTATAAAATATACCAGTGTTATCATACGGGTATACTTTTAATTTCCGGTTTACCGTTTCACTTTTATCCAAGTTAGATATATGGTAGGCCTATATTTGGTTTTGTAATAAGTAGAAACATTTTCCCTGGGGTATCCCCTACGCCCCCTCTCTCTCATTCTCTTCCCATAAAATAAAATCCAACCCGCCAAAAGAAATTTTGGGTTAATACTGTATGATCCCTGCGCGGAATAAAGGGCATTATTAGGAAATCCACATTTAGAGATGATGTAGTAGGGAAGTAGCTTTTGGTAGGTTCGGCTCTCTTAAATTTTTACTATTATTATTATTATTTTTTTTTATTTATTATTTTTTATTATTATTATCTTTTATTATTATTATATTATTATTTTATTATTATTTTTATTATTATTTTATTGTGGTCCCGGTTTGCTCAAATTGGGAGGCTAGGCACGTTTTAACCGGGGGTTTCCGGGTTTTGAACCCATCGGGGCGAACTTTTTCGACAACTGCTATGATCAATAACTATGTCCTTAAAGCGGGGTTTTGCTTATAAAAACTTATATTCTACTACCCAACCCAGGGGAGATGAGATGTGTTTTGGATTTATCCTTGTGATCTTTCAGATTTGACAGCTACATTGCAGTCTTCTGTTGGATTTAGTCATGGAGGTCAACAATCACAACAAATAGCGTTTAGTAAAGGTGGTCCCGGTGACTCAATTGGTAGAGCTATGGCACGTTAAGCCGGAGGTCCTGGGTTCAAAACCCCAGCCCGGGGCAAACTTTTTCGACAACTGCTATGAATCAATAATAATAATAAAAATTTAATAAAAATAATAATAATAAATAATAATTGAAATACATATCTCTTATACAATTTTTTTATCAAACAATTCGGCCATCCACAAGCAGCACAGGACAGCTTAACTGTGGAACATGTTACATTAAAGAAAATCATGCATGTGAAATAATGATTTTTAACTAAATTTAATATTTCAAAATTCTAGATAGCAATACAATAATAAGTGAAGTAACAGTAAGTATCAGTAAGCAGTGAAGACTCAGCGTGTAATAAAAAATAAAATAAAATAAAAATAAATAAAAATACATAACACAAAAAAAAAGATTAAAATAGTAGATAAAAACAAGTAATTAATGTGCAAATTAACATAATAATAATTATAATACTAATAATAATAATAATACTAATAAAAAAAATAATAATAATAAAATAATAATAATAATAATAAAAAATAATAAGAAAAGGAATATTCACGTAAACTACATTTTACTACAAGAAGCTTATGACTCAACACCACACCCATGGCTTATTCAGATTTTACCAAATATAAAAATCAACCCAGTAATTGTAAACTTTTTGAAGACAGTAATGAAGACATGGAGAACAACACAAAAACTAAATATGAAAAACCAGCAGATAACTACAGATCCAACCCAAAATTAAACGTGGCATTTTCCAAGGTGACTCATTTAGCGCATTATGGTTTTGTCTGTCATTAAACCCTGCACTGTCGCATATGCTTAACGAATAAACATACGGATTTAAAATTAAGGACAATAATATGGTATATCACACAATTTCTCACCTATTCTTCATGGATGATCTAAAGTTATATGCATCAAATTTTGTTCAACAAAACAGTTTAATTAAATACTACATTTGAATTTAGTCAAGATATCTGCATGGAGTTTGGAGTAGACAAGTGTAAGACGCTACATATCAAAAAGGGTAAGGTTACGCAGGCAGAAGAGTTCCAGCTAGATGAGGAAATAGGATTGGGGTAATGGATGATAACAAAGTATACAAATATTTAGGATTCTCACAAGCTGCCAAATTGAACATAAAGTAATGAAAAAAAAATTTGATGGATACATACAAGAAGCGACTAAAATCTATCCTTAAGACGCAACTAAACGGTAAAAGCAAGATCACAGCAATAAATACATGCTAAAACCAGTACTGACATATTCATTAGGAATCATTAATGGACGCAGACAGACATCCATGCCTGGAAATATTAACTCGTACTACACTTACTAAACACAGAATGCATCATCCTAAATCAGCATAGAGAGATTGACATTTCCCAAAGAGAACAAGGGGGACGAGGCCTAATTGATCTGAACAACTTATATTATAAACAACTAGACATTTTAAGAAAAATTTTTTTTTACAAAGAGCAACCAAACAAAACTGCATAGGGCTGTGGTGCTAGCTGACAAATCATTAACTCCACTCAATCTAACAAACGAAAATATCAATCTACAAGAGAAACTCATAACGGATGCTTCAAAAGAGTTACGTCTCTCAGAAAAGACCCTACACAAGAGACATTATGATTGAACTACATAAAGGTCACGTAGATATTAAAGCATCAAATAGGTGGTTAAACAACGGCAACTATTTGGAGAAACAGAAGGTTTTATGCTGGCTATTCAAGACAGAGTGATTGCAACGAAAAATTATAAAAAATACATAATACAAGATGGGGACAGTAAACGATCAATGTAGAAATGTAGTGTAAGGGTTGAAACAATCGAACACATCATATCCGGGTGCCAGTCACTATGTCAAACGGATTACCTCTACAGACATAAAACCCAAATAGCTAACATTATCCACCAAAAACTAGCAATCAAGTACAACCTCATTGATACACACACACCTTACTACAAATACAAACCGGAGAAAGTACTAGATAGCAAAGATTTCAAATTATATTACGACCGCCAGTTATACAGACCCCAAAATATACATCACAACAGACCGGATATAATTATAATTGACAAGAAGAAACAAGAAACTACCCTTATTGAGTTGCTGTCCCAATGTGCCACAAAGTCGAGGACTACATGGAAGAAAAAATTTACAAATATAGTGAACTTGCAATTGAGATCAAGAAGATGTGGAAACAGAAAAAGGTAAATACAATCCCATACGTGATATGGCTAATGGCATCATACCGAAGAAGCCCACATGAAAGCATTAAACAACTAGATTTTTCTACCCAATGTTTACATCGAGACTCAAAGGCAGTAATACTCAACACGTGGGAGAATAGTTCGTAAATTTCTAAACTAAGAATGATACTTAGAGATTCCGAGACAGCTTCCATCCTGACATGGTTTTTTTTTGGTTTCCCATAGTCCGAAGAGCAAATGCTAGGATGGCGACGAAAACCCCCGGCCACGCCCGTACACAGCAGAAAGAAAACATCATCTAAAAACTATTTTTAAAAATTTGACTTTTTTTATTTTAGATTTTAAGGGAAAAAGTAATAATTGGGGAATGAATATAGATTCCCATGGAAGTATTTGGAGGGTAAAGTCCTTAAAACATGTTAGCCCCGGGTTTTTTTGACCGATTTTGAAATGAATAACTACCCAAATTTTAAAATAAAAAAATTAATAATAATCATAAAAATTAAAATAAAAATAATCCCAATAATAAAAATTTTAATAATAATTAAAATTTATAAAAATTATAATTTTTGATAAATAATTTTTGTTCATAGCATTGTTGCAAAAGTTTTAAACCCCGGGACGGGGGTTTGCCCCCAAAACCTTTCCGGGCCCTATTCTGGGAAAAAAACTGGGCAAACATTTTCGACAACTCCCTATGAATGAAAAAAACTATGCCCTTTAAAAATTTGGGCTTTGCTTAAAAAAACTTTTAAATTCAATTATTATTTTTATTTTATTATTTTATTATTATTATTTATTATTATTTTTAAATTATTATTTTATTATTATTATTTTTAAATTATTATTATTATTTTATTAGATGTTTTTCATCCCAAATCGGTTATAACCGAGCTAACGGTTTACGGATTTACGTCAAGTACTTCCAGGTGTACCTTTTACATAAAATTATTACTTTTTTTCTTACTTTTTAACCTAAAAAAAGTCATTTAAAAAATTGTAATATTGTTTTTTTAAGGATGTTTTCTTTCTGCTGGTACGGTCGGGGCCCGGGATTTCTCGCCCGCCATCCCAGAATTTGCTCTTCGGCCCTATGGGGAAAACCACGAAAAAAAAGGTCGGGATGGAACTGTCACGAAATCCGGAAATCTTTCTTAGTTTAAAAAATTTCGAACTTTTTCTTCCCAGTGTTGAGTTTTTACTGCCTTTTGAGTCTCGATGTATACTTTGGGTTTTAAAGATCTAGTTTTTTTTAATGTTTTCCTGAGCTTTTTCGGTATGATCCCTTTGGGCTGATAAAATGAAGGGTTTTTGTATTTACCTTTTTCTTTTTCCCCCTTTTCTTGATCTCAATTGCAAGGGTTTACTATACTTGTCAATTTTTTTCTTCCACGTGGGTCCGACGTTATGGGGACATTGGGGTAGCAAAAGGGCGATAAGGGTAGTTTTTTTTGTTTCTTCTTGTCAATTATTAAATTAAAATCCGGTTTTGTTTGGATTATCGTTTGGGGGCTGTTATAACTGTGCGGGGGCGTAATATTTAATTTTTTAATCTTTTTTATCTAGTACTTTTTTCTTTGGGTTTATTTGGGAGTAAGGTGTGGGTGTGGTCAATGAGGTTTTTACTTTGGTTTTCTTTGTTTTTGATGAATAAGTTTGCTACTTGGTTTATGTCTGTAGAGGGGAATTGTTTGGGCAAAATTTAATTGCCACCCATATGATGTGTTTGATTGTTTCCCCTTTGCACTACATTTTCTAAATTGACGTTTTTTGTCGCATCTTTTTTATTAGGGATTTTTTTTTAATTGTTCGGGGGGGCGCATCCCTCTGCTTGAAAAAGCCTCATTAAAAACCCTTTTGTTTTCCCAAAAGTTTTCCCCCTTGGGTTTTAAAAAAACCCCCTAATTTTTTTTCTTTTTTATCCCACGTGAAATTTGTGTAGGGTTTATCATAAATTTTCCCCTTTGGGGTAGGGGGCTTTTCTGAGAGACGTAACTCTTTTGAAAAACGTCAGTTATGATTTCCCCCTTTTAGATTGACCCTTTTTGGTTTTCAGATTAGTGGAAATTATTTATTTGTCAGTACAACACCGCCCTTTTGAAATGTGGGTTGGTTTCTCATTTTAAAAAAGTATTTTTTTTTTAAAAGTCTATTTGTTTTTAAAAATAAAATTTTCAATAAATTTGGCCCCGTCCCCCTTTTTTTTCTTGGAAAGTGTCAATTCTCTATTGGATTAGGATGATGTTTCTGTGTTTGGGAAGGTAGTACGAGTTAATATTTCCAAAAGGTGGGATGTCTGTCCCGGTCCAAATTTTAAAGATTCCCCAATGAAAATGTCAAATGGTACAGAAAATGTATTTAATTTTCTTTTTTGTTTTTACCGTTTTGTTGCTCTTTTAGGATAGACTTTTGTCGTTTTTTGTATGTTTTCTATCAATTTTTTTTTTTATTATTTTTGTTCAAAATTTTGGCAGGGTTTTTTGAGAAACCTAAATATTTTTATAAAATCGTTACGTTTCCTTTTCCAATTTCCATTTCCTCCCCTTAGGGTGGGAAATTTTGCTTGTGTAAACCCTTCCCCTTTTTTAATTGTGTCTTACACTTGTCTACTCCAAACCCATGCAGATATCTTGACTAAATTCTAATGTTGTATTGACTAGGGCTGTTTTGTGGGGGCAAAAATTTGATGGGGATACAACTTTAGGTCAAACCCTGTAGAATAAGGGGGGAAATTGTGTTTACATACCACTTTTTGTCCTTAATTTTTAAAAACCGTATGTCATTTTGTTAAGGGGGGGAGATGTGACAGGGGGTGGGGGGGGGTTTTAAAGACAGACAAAACCCTAAGCCACTTAATGAGGTTTACCTTTTGGAAAATGGGCCCTTTTTTAAATTGTATTGGAAACTTTTTTTAACTGCTGGTTTTTTTATTTTTTAGTTTTTGTGTTGTTCTCCATGGTCTCCCTTACTGTCTTCAAAAAGTTTACAAACTGGGTTTTATTTTGATATTTGTTTAAAAACTGAAAAAGCCATGTGGTGGTGTTGATTCCCCCAAAAACTTTTCTTGTAATTTAAAGTAAATTTTCGTGAATATTCTTTTTTTTTTCTTTTGTGGTTCCGGGTTCATTACAGTAGAGTTTAATTTAAAAAGTTTTTTTCTTTACATCCCCCGGAGTTTTACAGCATCCCTTTTTTTTTCCCCCCGGCCATGTATTGTGTTCTTCCAAAAAATTATAAACTTTATTTGTTATTTCATGAAGTCAATAATTTTTTAAAATTTGTTTTGGGAAAACCTGTAATTGGGGGCCATAAAATTTTACTTGGGGTTTTTCGTGTCATTTTCCTTTTGGTTTTAGGGAAAAGGTTCTCCTTCAGTAAAGAATTGGGTATTTTTTTAACTCCTTTTATAAACTCGTTGAGAAATTTTTCTAATTTTATTGTGAGTAAATATTGAATTTCTTTAACCAAAAATTTTTAATATTATCATTACCTGGTGCTTTCCAGGCTATGTGTAGCACTGATTGTCGACTTTAATTCCCCAAAAGTTATACCTTCGAATCTCATCTCATTAATATCGCTCATCCTAGCAATTTCATTTTGAATCCATTGTGCATCCTGGTTGTGTGCTACCGGGTTACCCCATATTCCTGTCCAAAACTCTTCTATCTCTGTCTTAGTTGGTGTTCCATTTCCTATTATTTCTTCGGTACTAGATAGTTGTTGGTAAAACTGTTTTTCCTTTTCTTTAAACATTCGGTTTTGTTCTTTTCTAATACTACATTTTTTATATCTTTTTAATCTCTTAGCTAGAGCACTTACTTTTTGTTTAAGTGTATTATTATTATTATTATTATTATTATTATTATTATTATTATTATTATTATTATTATTATTATTATTATTAGTTTTTTAAACGAAAAAAGGCGTAAAATAGAGATTTTCGTGAGAAATAATTTTTCGATTACGCTCAAATTTCAAACGAATATATTAATTCATAAATTAAGGTTCTATGAAAAAATCATTACAATCGGATAAAGCATGTAGGTGTTATAAGCAGAAGAAATTTAAAAAATCGAAAAAAGTAGTAAAATTGTAATTTTCGTAAAAAATAATTTTTCTATAACGCTCAAATTTCACATGAATATATCAATTCATGAAATTAAGGTTCTGTGAACCTTAATTTGCATTTGCATTTGCACTTGCATGTTTCATCGTGGATTTTAAATTCAATTTGTGGGTCTGGTTGACTATTATTGAGCGAGCGTAGCGAGCGTCTCCACTTGACTCTTATGGCTTGAATGTCTGTTTTTTTTTTTTTTTTTTTTTTTTTTTTTTTCTGTTACTGCTTCGATACAGGTCGCACCGTTTCTCTAATCGACCTGAAATTTTGCACACATGTACATATCACCTAGGCGGGTTGCTGTATAGTTTTTGAACAAAATCCGATCGTTGGTTATAAAAAATAAAAAATAAAATAAAAAAATAAAAATGTTCCGATCGTTATGAAATTTTGCAGGGTCAATAAGTACAACATTCTCTCCTATTTTACAAATTTTCAGCTAAATCGGTCAAGACCTTAAGTAGTGTAGATAGAAATTACATTTTTGGATGAGCGTAGCGAGCGTAGCGAGCGAAGCGAAAACTTCAATTTCACTGACCCCCCAAAAAATTTAGCTCCAATGTTTTTTTTTTTTTTTTTTTTTTTCCCCGTCTGTTTGTTCGCTCGATTCCGGGCAAACGGCATATGCGATCTTGATGAAAATTTGAGGGGACCTTCGTTTTCTCTGAACTTAGAGGTGTATTGTTTTTGGGTGCAATCGAAGAAATATTTCTCATGAATATCGTACTTTTACGATTTTTTTCGATTTTTAGTGCGATATTTTCGTCACATTTGGGCCGATTCTGACCAAACGGGTGGGGCTACAACGTTCATATTTCACATGGACATTAAGATTATGGTGTTGAAGTACCTTTTTAAAGAAAAAGTTGAAAAAATTAGCTAGAATCTATAGAAATAAAGGTTTTAATATTAGTTTTTTAATTTTTAGTGCGATATTTTCGTCACATTTGGACCGATTCTGACCAAACGGGTGGGACTACAACGTTCAGATTTCACATGGACATTAAGGTTATGGTGATGTAGTACCTTTTGAAAGAAAAAAATGAAAAAGTTAGTCAGAATCCACAGAAACAAAGGTTTTAATATGAGTTTTTTGAGGTTTATAATACCAATTAACAAGTATAACAATAGAAACTTGACAACAATCACCTACAATGCATTCAAAAAGCACTTGCAAAGGAAAAGTGCAAACAAACGCAAAAAACGCAAACAAAAAACTTACAAAAAACCGCTCATCCATCAACGCGGCGGGCCTTTAGCGTTTTCCTAGTAATAACGTTACCATGGCAACGAAAAGTCTCACTATGCACTGCCACCTAGAAGTAATCAAAATACTATCGAGGAAGCAGTGTATTATTTGCTATGTTTTCCCAAAGAAATGATGTCAAGGTCCTCTAGATGGCGGGGGATTTTATCCATTCTCTCCTATTTTACAGATTTTCAGCTAAATCGGCCAAGACCTTAAAAACTTATTGGTATGTAACATTATGGGAATGTCGTACTCGGGTCGTGTTGCACGTACCGGTGCTCGCTCAACAACGCGACGGGACTTTAGCGTTTTCCTAGTACTTAGGTGAATAGGTCATATATACAGTTTTGTCTTTGTTTAGTGTAAGTAAATTATTATTGAGCCAAGATCCTACTTCCTTCATTATTAATTCAGCTTCTCGGAATGTTTCTTCCCAACTGTTACCTACGACAACTACTACTGAGTCATCTGCAAATGTAATTATTCTGTGTTTTTTATTGAGGTTGCAGAGATTATTTATGTATATTAGAAAAAGGAGAGGCCCCAACACAGTTCCTTGAGGTACTCCATATGTAATTACCCTTGGTTCACTTAAACACTGATCTATTTTAACATATTGTTCCCTTTCACTGAGGTAACTTTTGATAAGATCATTGGCCTTTCCTCTGATGCCACACTGTTCACTTTTTTCGAGAAGTTTTTTGTGTGAGACCGACGTGTCGAACGCTTTCGCAAGGTCTAAATATATTGCTAAAGGTTTAGGTTTTTGTCGATGGCCACTGTTATTTCTTTCGTAAGTTCTTCTCTTAAACTTCTGACTTTCGCGGGAATCGAACTTTGGACCTTCTGCATTGGAAGCAGATACGCTAACACCAAGACCAACGAGCCACACAATGAACGTTGACAATGTCTGTGAATATTTTTAGGTGATTAACAAAAAATTGATAATCTTCTATTGTAGAACTCTAGCTGTCCATGTATGCTTTCTTGATGACTATGTAAAGTTTCATGTACACCCGGCGTCAGAAGTAAATAGTTATTGATTTACTTCTGACGCCGGTTGTACGTCGCATGCTTTTTGTTCAAGCGAATAGCCAGTTTCAAACTGTCGCTATGTTTCTTATTCCCCTAAGTTAGCGGCACTATACTGTTAAAAGTTTGTTCTCTTACCTACACTCGAGGTTTCTCGCTTCTAACACAGAGTCGTTATTTTACTTCTCTATTGCATGATTGCAGTTTATTGTTCTTCGGCCGATTAACGACTTCTCTCGTTTCAGGTTGGGGTTTTACATGCACTGTCCAAAAAGATAATGTAAATTTACAGCACAATGTGCTGGCAGCACATTTCCAGCACATTGTGCCGTAGATTTACATCATTGTATATGATGTAAATATACATTGCGATGGAACGTTAAGTTACATTGAAAAACTGTAAATTTTTCATCACTTGCTATAATGTTAATTTACAGTCAAGTCTGTGAGCAGGCTGTACTAAAGGCAGTAAATTAACATCACTTCCTATTATGTTAATTTACAATAAAGTACTGTAAGCAGGCTGTACTCTAAGCTGTAAATTTACAACACTTGCTTTGATGTAACTAGACGTTACATTGCAATGTATATTTACATCATATACAATGGTGTAAATTTACGGCACAGTGTGCTGGAAATGTGCTGCCAGCACTTTGTGCTGCAAATTTACATAATTGTTTATGATGTAAATGTACAGCGCGAAAGAACGTTTAATTACATTAAAGCACCGTAAATTGACATCAAAATTAGTGATGTATAATCACTGTTTGTTACAATTCACTCACAGGTCATAACTATAAATTAACATCATAGCAAGTGCTGTAAATACACTTCTTATTGTGCAGTTTGCGAACAGGACTTTACTGTTAATTAACATCATAGGAAGTGATGTAAATTTGCATCTTTTAGTACAGTTTTCATACAGGACCATTCTGTAAATTTACATCATTTCAAGTGATGTCAATTCACAGCTGGCAAAATAGAAATTGTTATTATTATATTTGATTAATTAGATAGTGATGCAGAGTGAATCTGTAAGGAAGACATACACCATTAGACAGACCAGAGGAAGGTAAACATGCATATTAATTTCGTAAGTAGAAAAAAACCGCGCCAACCGAGGCTCGAACCTGGACCACCTGGAGAAAGAATTACAAAGCATGTCATTAAACCATATACACCAACAGGACCTGTGAGATTTAGAGCGAGTTTTGTCAGCCAAGTTTGGAGTGGTGCAACTGTTATTTCACTTCACTAGACATGCAAATATACAGTACGTAATGTAGTTATGCATCACACAGCATGCTGTTAATTTACAGCACGGTCAATGTTTGACGCTGTTTTTAGGAGTATATTTACATGACCAGTGAAGCTGTTATTTCGGTGTACTAGAGATGTAAATAAACAGTACGTCATGAAGATAAGCAGCACACTGCATGCTGTTAATTTACAGCATGGCCAATGTTTTATGCGGTTAATTGATGTTATTTTACGTCTTATTGAATGCTGTTAGATTAACAGCAAGTAGGAGTATATGTTCTTGAACGTGATTGGTTGATTTAAAATTTTACAGCATTTGTGCTGCGTTTCGCGAACTACTGCACGAGTGATGTATTTAAACAGCACTTTACTTAATGTTTTGTGCTGTAAATTTACATCCCGTTTTAACAGTGTGCTCATAGTAAACGACAACCGACTATATTTAGTATCAACGACTTTCTTTAAGTTAGGCCTATATGGATTGAACGGTAACATCGAATGTGAATCATGATATTGTCAATGTGTTGTGCTTTTCATATTGGAATTGCTAATGTTTGGAGGTGTGAAGGGAGGTGGCGGATAAGGTGAAGCATCGTCTTATTTCAAGTTTTCTTCAATACGTATTAAACACAAATGGATAAAGTACATATAAATTATGTTCATTTGACTGTTTAAAAAAATATTTTGGGGTATGAGAAGTACGCATACTATAGATGCTTATAATAACGACAGAGTTGTATGTATATTTTGAACAAATCCCAGACTATAATAATAATCCTACGTGGGTTGGCGTTGGATGGCTGATTTCCTTCCAATTTGTAACACATATTTTTGGATTTTGATTTATATATATATATATATATAATTTATTACAAATGCTATCATTGACTAATAATGTCCTCAAAGCGGGCTTATGCTTAAAAACTTTATATTCATATATATATATATTAGATATTTTTAGAAATTATGAAAAGTTTTATCTTCAATATCTTCATTATATAGTTTTTATAATCTACCGGTACAATACTGATCTTGTAAACCTGCAAGAAAAAATTTCATGATATATTAGTGTGTAGGCAGGGGGGAAAAATCAGACATCCAACCACCATTGTAATAGGGAATGTGTTTCAAATATTCGTCATTGAATAAATTATAATAAGCGTACCACTAAGCCCCAAAAACGTTTAAAAAAAAAGTTTTAGTCTTCTCAGACTTGATATACAATAGGTTTGTTTGATTTACCTAGTGTAGTGTAGTGAAGTGTAGACTTGTGTAGTGTAAGTGTAGGCCTTCAAATCAAATAACACTACACTTTACCCGTGATAACCATAACGTTTTTTAAGCTACACTTTACACTAGATTCCCCCACATGGAACTGTCAAACTACTAAAACATAATAAAACAACAAAAACAGTACATGTTGAAAGCACTAAATGAGTCAAATTAATCGTATAGGTCTACTATCAGACCATATCAGACGAGACGTCGAAAAGTTGTTTCGAACATAAAACTTAATAAGTGCTTATCCTTATTGAGGTTAGAGTACCCTATGCATTTGCCCTCATCACAAAATAAAGTCCCACATAAAAAATACTCCGAATCGGATTATTATGCGTAATATAGTATAGACTATTATTTGATTTTGGGAGTTATATTGATTGTCATTGCAAGAATTGTGTCTTTCGCCATATTTTCATCTGTTTCTCTTCAAATTTTACGCCTCAATTTCTGCACCTACACTCTACACTTTACACTACACGAAGTCAAGTCAAACGGCTACACTTTACACTCACTACACTTAATACGAAAACACTTTTTAGACTTTGAGAGCCTACACTAGTGTGAAGTGTAGGTTCGTGTAGTAAACCAAACAAACATTATGTAAAACAATACAATGTTAAACTATTATTAAATAAAACTTAAATTTGACCCATAGTTTCATCACGTTATGATGTTGAAACACAAGTAGGCCTGTAGTAGTTTTGAAGTAGTTTTTCCAATCTTAACTTCATAGATGACTAAAATTTGCCAACCAGCGATTACCACTACCACTATAACAGTAGATAGACCGTGACTCGAATAACTTTTTATCTGTTGTGGTTGAGCACTACTAGTAGATAGACCTTGACTCGAATAACTCGCATGCAAACTTATACTTTCTTTAACCTCATACATGTATGATAAACGGTATTTATATCTGAAGCAGATAAATACACAAAATAGTGTTGTGTGACTGATAGTCAGCTTATCCTACATGCAATACACGAACGAAAACGAAAACGAAATGAGAGCTATAAGATAAAATAAACGCTATTCCAAACAACTTAGTTGATGTTCTTGACACTTGAATTGTTTTTTTACCGGTACTCTTGATTGGTTAGTTACATCTCAGAACTTGTTCATTGTGACGTAATCACTCACTCCAGGTGGCAGCTCTAGGTGTAGTTACATCATCGCATTGTTGTTGTTTATTGATATCGACTTTTTAAATTGTCATTCCCAGAAATTAATAACAATAATTCATATATTTAATTTATGGCAATTCGTTCTAATAGATACCTTGTTATTGTATCTTATGTAACTGTTAAAAAACCGTCGCTTATTTTGTACCTACACCTTAACAGCATTGGTTCCAACCGTAACGCTGCTATTTATTTCTGCCACAAACAACTAATGTGATGTAGGCTTTACATTACAATAATACTTAATACCGAAAGATATGTGTGTATATTTCTAAATTTCATTAATCGGGAAACACTCCCGCAGGTGTAATTATTATTGATTTTATAGAAATCAATCCAGAAATTAAATTACCCCACCGAGGTGGATTTTGTAATTTCTGGACATGTGAAAATTTTCTAGATAAAAAAACATCTTAAATATACTAAGGTGCACAAACGAACAGTATACTATACAAAGTACAAATTTAAGGCGATTACAATGTTATACAATGTCAATAATGTTAGATGAAAACGTTTTTGAATTGATTGCATGAATTGATAGAACATTTAGACGATTAATGTCGAGATCTGGATGGATGGCTGTTTATATATTTATCTTACCTATCTGACCGATCTCAAATAGTCGAAATCCGCAAACTCAAATCTAACACCTACCACCCTTTTCATTCTCAACCGCTGATCCTGAAAAGTGGTATCCCACAAGGAACCCTTCTTGGACCACCCTCCTTCCTCCTTTATGTCAACGATATGCCAGAATGTTTCAGCACTGGTATACTAACACAATACGTCGATGATTTCAGCCATATACTCACAGCACAAAAAGGAAAATCTTTAGCACCACTCTCACAAATGTCCAACGAACAAACTTCCATAATGTCACAATACTGCAACAAAAACCTCCTTTCTCTTCAACCGTCAAAAACGGTGTATTTAAACTTCCACTCACAAGTAATTCCACCCACCGAAAGCCTCCTCATTCGCATCTCATCTAAGAGCATTGCCTGCTCTGACGCCATCAAGTTCCTGGGTCTACATATAACTGACACCCTTGATTGGACAGACCACATGGACGCTGTTTGCTCAAAGATAAAGAGTGGCTGTTTCCTCCTCAGAAGAATTTAAGCCCTAGTCAGCCACAACGTCCTTATTCTCATATACCATGCTCACATCCACTCACACATATCATACGGACTTATTTTCTGGGGAAACTCGCCACAAGCTATAAGAGTTTTTAGATTACAAAAACGGGCCATTCGAATTATAGTAGGAGCCTCTTGGCGTACCTCGTGTAGAAATATCTTCCCTACCCAAAAAATCTTGACCTTAGCAAGTACTTTGATACAACTTGCAGCAGTCTTTGTCAAATCAAACCCTCACCTCTTCAAATTAAACTCAACTATTCATGACCATGATACACGATCGCAATCAAAAATTCATGTCCCAACTCACAATACAACGCGTTTCTCCAAAGGACCTCATTACCAATGTCTAACAATCTTCAATCATATACCCCCAGAAATTAAAAATATACAATCACTAGACTCTTTTAAATATACATTGAAATCATTTCTTATAAAGCATTGCTTTGCTTCTACACCATCAATGAATACCTTCATCCAGCTGACGTTTAACTTAATCTAGTGCCCGAACATAAAATACCCCACCCATAGCTTTACACTCAACTTTCCTTCACACTCCTGAAACTACTATGTATTTTCATGAATATAATTTAATATAAATAAACAATTCAATACAAAAATAAGTATTATGTATAGAAATAGAAGGGAAGATATTATGAAATTATGAAATGTATATTTTAATGTATATTTTTATAAAATTGTTAACAATTATGTATTACTCTTTACCATAGGCTAGGGTATTCACTTTCTCTAAAAAGAGTTATACTTGTGCAATGTACCAGTCAAGGTGAATAAAGTTATTATTATTAAAGTTATTATTATAGAAACTAGCTTCGGTTTCAAATTAACATTTTACATTTTTTATTATATTTTATAGAACACAGTTAAATAATCTTCACAGTTGAAATAAATTTAAAAAAATAAAATCTATGGTAACTACGGGGGTAGGTACAAATTTATATGGTTTTGAATTTCCGCGCTAACCCTTGCTGATGGACAGTGACATCGATGCGATGCCCACGCAGTTCGCAGAATATTATTATGCTCACCGTAGGATCCTTCAAAATTGTCTCCTTGTCACGTCCCCTTGTCACTCATCTCGACAGTACCTGGCCTAAGTAGGCTACAAAAATGACTGAACAGGGTTTTGACAAGGCTGACTCCTTAAACCGTAAATGTAAAGTAAATGCCCTTATGGTAGCATTTATAATGCGGCATTTTTTTAAATCTAGAAATCTACACGATAACAAAACTGACAGGAGCACGGGGAGCGGTCTGCTAGCTTCCTTTGAGTGTGCACTCAACTGCGCTATCCCCATGAGGCCACACTACTTTTCGAGTTGTCTTATGGCGGGAAGACAGATTCAAAATTTATTTGTTAAAAATTGACCATAATCCGAACCCGAAACAAAAAAAAAATTTTAAATTTATTTTTTAGTTGTTATTGTCAACATATTATTTGATTTCTGGAATGAAGGCTAGTTCCCTATTGGTTATAACTTAAAAGCATGCTGGATCCGGTTAATAGGCAATAATTAATTATTATTATTAATAATTAATTATAATTAATAGGCAATGCTTCTTGGCAGATGAAAAGTTTGTAGTTTCGTATTGAACTGGAGGGTTTGTGTAAATTTACTTGATCAAGAAGTTTTAGAGTCAAAATAATTGTGCAAAAGCTTATAAAAAACATAAGAACAGTATGCTTGCGCCGATCTTCGAGTGATACACATTCACATTTTTTGCATAAAGTTGGAAAAGTAAATCGATGATAGATAACATTACTCTTGTAGCAGACATGCTTCACGAACTTCTGCTGGACTAGGGATACGCCAAAGTCGTTGATAGACGAGTAAGTGAGCCATGTTTTGAGTACCCGGGAACATCCCTTTTCCTCCCCTATACCTAAGACTGAATCTAGCCCAGTATGGGGAATGATACCGGGTATTCAACACATGGCTCACTCACTCGTCTATCAACGACTTTGGCGTTTCCCTAGTCTAGTTGGCTAAGGCGCCCTTATACTCGGAATGTGGGAGACCTGGGTTCAATCCCCTGGTCGGAAAAGATTTTGTAGTTTATGGATTGTATTTAAAAAAATTTAAACATGTTTTGAAATGCATATAACACAGTTTAGTCTACATCAACTGTGACAATACTATGGAAAACATAGCTAGCACAAAATAAGAGTAAAGATTGCAAGGTTTACTCAATCTCCCAGCGGAATTTGGGGATGCCTTGAGCGTGCAAATTTCGATACTCTTTGCTCACTGCATAACTGCATTACAAAATATATTTTCTCCACTGCCGCACAAAATTCTTGCGTTCGTTTTATCCTAGGTATTAAGAAAAATCAGATCACATCACACCCGGTTTTAGACAAATAAATTGGCTTCGATTAAATGACCGCCGAAATCTTCATTCTGTTTGCCTCGTTCATCGAATTTTATCATCATCTGTACCATCATACCTCGCTTCAAATTTTGAGTATTTGCATTCAAATCACAATTTTAATACCAGGTCACGATCAGGCACACAATTAGCGTTCCCCATTCACAGAACTAGTCTTCTTGATAATTCAGTGACGATAAATGCTATAAGGCGTTGGAATGCTTTACCTGTGGAGATCAGGGATGCACATCAGAATAATTATCACGTCTTTAAAAGTAAGGTTACGTCATTATATTATACTTCAAATGTCAGTTTGCCTGAAAGCTAATATACTTTAATTTAATATCCTATAAATCTGTGCTAAAATGTAAAAGTGCATGGCAAAACTCACATGTCAAATTAATGTTGTTTTTGATCTTGTAATTAATTATATTTGTGTTAAAATTTAAAGCGTATAAAAGAGATGGATGAATGTGTGTATGAATGACCGCCCTTATGTATTCAAGTGACTTTTATATGTTAAATATTAATTTGTGTTTTAATATTTTGTAGTGTTCTAGTAGTAGTGTATAGTAATCTGTCATATTATAATTTGTATCAATTTGTATCAAACATTTTAAAGGTTGGATGTAAGAAAAGGCCTCACTGGCCTTAATCCCGCCTCTAATAAAGTCCTTAATCAATCAATCAATCAATCGATCGATCAATCAATCAATCAATCAATCCATCGCAACCGAGTAACATCTAAGAAGCAGTGATTTTATCAAAAGTGAAACCATTGTCGTTCAAAGAATTTCTACACATGTTAGGCCTATTTTTCAGTTTATTTTTTCTTGTAGGTTTAAATCGAAATGGATTACGCTCATTTTGTTAGCAGTTCTAAGTTACCTGGTCACGGATGTATGTTTAAAATTTCAGCTCAATCTATTTGGCCGTTCGGCCGTATGGGACCGGACAAACAGACAGACAGAATTAATCACGACAAGGCCCGATCGAGTAGCGTTAAAGACTTTGTTTCGCTGCGCTCACGCGTCTAATAATATGTTCCATGCTACAGATTCTCGTAATGTGATGAGGGTTCCATATTATGACACTTGCATAGTCTAGTCAATCTGTTGCGACTTCTGATTTTGTCGGTCGTATGGATTACCGACGTCTGATTGGTTCGTGATAAGGATTTTGTTTTTGTTATAAGCTCTTATAACAATTTCTTACGACTATTTAAAAATTCAAAATCGATTTAAGACGAGTTATATCCCCTTGTGAGTAATTAGTAATTACATTCATTTTCCTTATGCAGGTGTGGGAATTAACTGGCTTCACCCATTTCCAAACACAAGGACAACCCATGGCGCATAGCTTGGTTAAACCCTAGGTTAAACTATGGACTTAGAATAGTAACAAGTTAAACTATGGCGTTTCTGTTGGTGAATTCAAAAAGGTATTATTTTGAAGGCGATCGTCTTTAGCGCTCGATTGACTCGTCGCCACCCTTTAGCGACTAATTGGTCGCCAGCGTCGCCACTAATTATTTTTGAACCTTTTGGACACCTGCTGGTTTTAAAACGTTCAGGTTTATGGTAGTTAGGAAAACTAATTTATTTTATCATTTTTTTCGTATGTACTTATCTATGTATTCAAAAAATATAACATTTTCATACGTCAACACAGTGTTACACCGATTAGAGATATAAAGTAAATTTTATTTATTTATTTTGTGTTTGTCTATGTTTGGAACAACACTAATTTGCTGTTATTTTATAACATCTTGTGTATAATATATTATTTTATTGTGCATGAAGATGTCTACCAATTTCCACTTTTTGCCTACAAATATATTGCATGAACTTGATTGAAATATTCCGTTGATTCATTATACCATTACATACCGTCACAACGGAATTCAAAACAGCCACATAATGTTTATTTTTTTAAACAAAAGCTTGCCAGCTGTTGCCATATACTCGTCACCCCATATCTAATTTCATTTCGTTTTAAATTCTGTACATTTGCATCATCACACAAGTATTATACTGTTCGCCTTAAAAATTTAAAAAAATCATCATTAAGGTGAAATTTGGACCCATTTGTGTCTGATTTGAAGTCCATGTGCAGAGCCGAGCCGTCGCTCGTTACTAAATCCTAATCGTTGCTTTACGTTGACATCGACGTTACACTGACCAGACTATGACGAGCCACGCGCACTAGTCAGGGACTCCGCGACTGGCGGATGTGCTATACCGAAACCGATCTGAGCGGTGCCGGCCGGCCTCAGGCCGAGCGCACGAGCTGACGTCAACACGCATGGGTGACTTATGCTGCTCTAGTGGGTATCTTATTGGCCATGAACCTCAAGTACATCGACGCAGCCTTGAAACCCCCAATCCTGTTCGTGAGTCCGCCATCAGCTCTTAGACATAATCTCTGATACTGCCTCGTCTAGGACTAGACTAGCGTATTACAACGTTGCAATTCCCGGGTGGAAATATTTGCTACACGACGACATTGTATAATAATAGTTTTCAAAGTAGAAATCAATTTCATCGTATTCCTACAGTTTTAGTGTCCATCATAAAATAAAATCAACAACACCGATGTTTGTCGAAGAAAATGATCACTATATCCTCGATGTATTCGTAAACTTGAGAGCTATCAAGGTAGTAAGAGTGTTGGGGCTCTTCGTGACGTCATAATCTTCACCAAGGGTTGTCAACACTGGCGAGGGGCGCGTCACTTCGCCTGGAACATAGAGCACTGGCGTCAGGACAAAACATGTGTGAACAAACAAGGAAATAAATTTATTATTTTAAAATTGGGATGATTATTTTTCGAATAGTGTATAACGTACGTTACAATATATAAACTAGGAAAACGCTTAAGTCCCGCCGCGTTGCTGGATGAGCTTTTTTGTAAGTTTTTAGTTTGCGTAGGACCACTTTTCCTTTGCAAGTGCTTTTTGAATGCATTGTAGGTGATTGTTGTCAAGTTTCTATTGTTACTAGTTAATTGTTATTATAAACCTAAAAAAACTCATATTAAAACCTTTATTCTATGGATTCTGGCTAACTTTTTCAACTTTTTCTTTCAAAAAGCAATACATCACCATTACCTTAATGTCCATGTAAAATATGAACATTGTAGCCCCACCCGTTTGGTCAGAATCGGCCCAAATGTCACGAAAATATTGCACTAAAAATCGAAAAAAATCGTAAAAGTACGATATTCATGATAAATATTTCTTCGATTGTACCCAAAAACGTGGTAAGTCTAAGTTCAGAGATTTCAAAGGTGCCCTCCAATTTTCATCAAGATCGCATATGCCGTTTGCCCGGTAGAGAGCGAACAAACAGAAAGAAGAAAAAACAAACATTGTTGCTAAATATTTTGAGGGGTCAGTGAAATTGAAGTCTTCGCTTCGCTCATCCAATCAATATAACTTAACCAATAAATTTTATTGCAAACATTTGCAATAATTAAAACGGGTGGCAGGTTAACCAGTTTTGATTTAAGTTTAAGTTTTAAATTGCAATTTTCATATCATATGTCCTGCATTATATCTTCTGGCACTTGGAATCACTGCTATGCTCCTACTCTTACTTTTTTCAGAAAAAAATAGTTTATCAATTATTATCCTTGATAGAAGAAAGATCGAAGTTTCACTGACCAAGGTAGGAGTATGAATGTTACTAAGTGCCAAGAGAAGAGCTAATGTAGGAAATATGGCGCCAAAGTGTAATAAGACTACCACATTTCGGGGGAATCTTGGCATGTGGCACCACTTTTCCATTAAATTGACCATAGGGAACTCAAATATGGCATCAGAATTAGAATTTCGTGAATATCGAGGCCGTAAATTGCAAATTTTACACATTTTAAGTCAATTTTGTTACTTTTTACTAAGTAAAGATTGCAATTTTAAAAATAAAAATAAAATAAAAACTGAATAGCTTGCCAAATATAATTGTAATTTTTAAATTTAGGTTTTTCAGAATTCGAAAGCAAAATCAAATACATTATAAAAATCGCTAAAACATGAGATGATAAGAGCTTAGTGTAAAGTATGAATAAGAATAAGAATAACTTTATTCAACTTGACGGGCACATTGTACATGTATAACTGAGAAGGTGAATAGATCTAAGGTAACGTAAGAAGTATGCCTTATCTTAGTACTACAGTGTATACTTGAAGAGAATACAGAAAATAAATTAATACATAGAATAGCAAAGATTAGTCATGTGTTATAGTAATATGAATAATAATAAATAATAAATGCTTAAAAATAATTTGTTGTAGAGGCCTACGTACGGATGGATTATACAGATACGTATGTAGTAGTGTGACATGACGTAATATCTACACAC
Source organism: Sweltsa coloradensis (assembly GCA_024449915.1). Lineage (NCBI taxonomy): Eukaryota > Metazoa > Arthropoda > Insecta > Plecoptera > Chloroperlidae > Sweltsa > Sweltsa coloradensis. The sequence continues at coordinate 26,740 of JAMZAV010000304.1, forward strand.
AGATACAAAATACATTAATACAATAGAAAATAAAATATGTAGAATGTGATATGAGATAATTGCTGTATCATTCTGGTGGCATAAGTAGCTATGATCAAGAATGTGCACAGTGGCCGATAGTTTACAACCCTGGCTAATGCCTGTCGACGACCGCATATAGTCTGGCGTGTGTGTGAAATAATTGTGCACTTTTATATAGAGGTCCAAATTTTTTATGCGTGTACTTCACCTTCAAATAATCATTTTTAGACCGGGAGACAATACGTCTCGCCATTAATCTAGCTATGGCGGCCATCTTTAAAGATGGCGCTAAAGTGTAATAAGACTACCACATTTCGGGGGAATCTTGGCATGTGGCACCACTTTTTCCATTAAATTGACCATGGGAAACTCAAATATGGCATCAGAATTAGAATTTCGTGAATTTCGAGGCCGTAAATTGCAAATTTTACACATTTTAAGGCAATTTTGTTACTAAATTTCACTGGTTTCTACGACAGCCGAGTTGACTGTAATAACATGTATAGAGACCATATTTTTTTATGCGTGTACTAGACACCCCAATAGTTAGTTTTAGGCCGGAAGCCCATTCGACTCTCAATCCATTTACTTATGGCGGCCATCTTTAAAGATGGCGCCAAAGTGTAATAAGACTACCACATTTCGGAGGAATCTTGGCATGTGGCACCACTTTTTCCATTAAATCGACCATAAGGAACTCAAATATGGCATCAGAATTAGTATTTCGTGAATTTCGAGGCAGTAAATTGCAAATTTTTTTACATTTTAAGGCAATTTTGTTGCGAAATTTCACTGGTTTCTACGACAGCCGAGTTGACTGTAATAACATGTACAGAGACCATATTCTTTTATGCGTGTACTAAACACCCCAATAGTCAGTTTTAGGCTGGGAGACCATTCGACTCTCAATCCATTTACTTATGGCGTCCATCTTTAACGATGGCGTCTATAGTGTAATGAGACTACCACATTTTGACAGAAGTTTTGCATGTGGCACCACTTTTCCCCATAAAATCGACCATGGAGAACTCAAATATGGCAGTAGAATTAGTATTCCGTGGATTTCGAGGCCTTAAGTTTAAAATTTTACACATTTTAAGGCAATTTTGTTACGAAATATCACTGTTCCGTCTTTAAAGATGGCCGCCATAGGTAAATGAATTGAGAGTTGAATGGGCTCCCGGACTAAAACTGACTATTGGGGTGTCTTGTACACGCATAAAAAAATATGGTCTCTATACATGTTATTACAGTCAACTCGGCTGTCGTAGAAATCAGTGAAATTTAGTAACAAAATTTATTTATTTATTTATTTAATTATTTAACGTCTATCCTATTCAGTTATAAAAACTGATTTACAAAGGAGGACAACTAAATAAATCTAATTACATAGATGCAGAAACAACAATAAATTACATTTTCGTAAATATTTGAAATAGTAGCATTACAACAACAATGCATTTAACACAAGAATTTTGGTAACAAATTGAATGATATTATATGCATTTAATGAATGAATCAAATATAAAAAAGGGTGGAGAATGAAAAGAAAAGAAAAGAAAAGAAAAGAAAAGAAAAGAAAAGAAAAGAAAAGAAAAGAAAAAAAAAAACATTAAAAAAGAAAAACGAAAAGAAAAAAACTGATTTATTAGACGATCCCACTCAAACGAATATGAGGTTTGCCAAAAATCAGGAACAGCAAATCAGGGAGTATAATCAAACTTTCGCGGAAGAAACCACCGAACGCGAAATCTTTATTCTTGGGTTCAATCTTCATTTTTGTGTTCAAATCTTGACTCATATATATAATTATATCAGATATATAATTATTTAAAAAATTTCATGTCAAACTGATCACAGCAATGATACAGGACACCTAAATCAAGTTGCAAGCTCCATCAGTGGGCGGCAACCAGACAATCTAGGCAGAAAAATATAGTTGAAAATACATTGTTTATAATATAAAATACTCAAAAGAATGTTCTCTAAAAATGGCTTCATATTATCATAATCAAAGCAATAATGAACAAACAAAGAGAAAAGCAAAATCAATCATAAGAGCTTATGAAGGTAAATTAACATTACATAAACACACAGACAATAACTTACAAATAAATAGTAAAAATCAATTTTTTGCTCTTTGATTCATTATCATTGCTTCAATTTTACTTTTAAATTGTACAATTCCTAGATCAGTAAACTGGCTTCTAATATCATAAGAAATTGAATTCCAATAGGATACGCCTCTGTACATAAATGACTTTCTAAATGCTTCAGAATTTAATCTAGGAACTTCCAATGAGTTTATTAAAGTAGAATTTCTATCACGATCAACAATTTTAAAAATATTGGGTAGAATACCTAAAAACATACCTTTCAATACTTTGTATGTATTTACCAGCACGCTATACTTCATCCTCTCCTCAATCGTGAAACAATCAGACTGCAAATCTTGGTTCAAGGGAAATGAATCAAACAGATGGTCAATTCTCTTCTGGAGTACAACATACTCAGTAGAAGGTCTTACTGCCCAAACCACTAAGCAATAATCAATAACAGAGTGAATATAAGAATCTACAAGTAACCTCAACATTCTCTCGGTTACAAACCTCTTCATTCTACTTATAATTCCAATTGCTGATGATACTTTATTACACACATATTCATAATATAAAAATTTAAATTACAATCTAAGAAAACTCCAAGATATTTAAATTCATACACTCTAGAAATTAACTTACCATTACAATTTAACGTCAAATGAATATCATTCATGCTTCTATCATTAGCCTTATGAAAAATCATAAAATTTGTTTTGCTATAATTAATATCAAGTTCCTGAGTTTTAAACCAATCATCCATCCTCTTTAGAACTTCTTGAAGACGTCTTACGATCTCTTCGACATCCACACCTTCTAAATAAAAGACCAAGTCATCAGCATATAAGATATAATTGATGCCTTAAAATGTGTAAAAGTTGCGATTAACGGCCTCAAAATTCACGAAATTTTAATTCTGATGCCATATTTGAGTTCCCCGTGGTCGATTTAATGGGAAAAGTGGTGCCACATGCCAAGATTCCTCCGAAATGTGGTAGTCTTATTACACTTTGGCGCCATCTTTAAAGATGGCCGCCATAGCTAAATTAATGGAAAGACGAATTGCCTCCCGGTCTCAAACTGACTATTGGGGTGTCTAGTACACGCATAAAAAAATTAATCTCTATTCTCTATACATGTTATTACAATCAATTCGGCTATTGTAGGATCTCCGTAGTAATATTTTTAACAAAAATGCCTTAAATGTGTGAAATTTGCAATTTACAGCCTCGAAATCCAAGTTTCACTAATTCAACTGCCATATTTGAGTTTATGATGGTCGATTTAATACTAAAAATGGTGCACATGCCAAGATTCCGTCAAAATGTGGTAGTCTTAGTTACACTACAGACGCCATCTTTAAATATGGCTGCTGGCTGCCATAGGTAAATGGATTAAGAGACGAATGGCCTCCAGGTCTAAAACTGACTGTTGGGGTGTCTAGTACACGCATACAAAAAAATTTGATCTCTATACATGTTATTATAGTCGATTCGGCTGTCGTAGAAACCAGTGAAATTTTTGTAACAAAATTGACTTAAAATGTGTACAATTTGCAATTAACGCCCTCGAAATTCACAAAATTTTGATTCTGATGCCATATTTGAATTCCCCATGGTCGGTTTAATTGAAAAAGTGGTGCCACATGCCAAGATTGCTCCAAAATGTGGTAGTCTTACTACACTTTGGCGCCATCTTTAAAGATGGCCGCCATAACTAAATTAATGTCGAGACGAATTTCCTCCCGGTCTAATAATGACTATTTGGGGGTAAAGTACACGCATAAAAAAATTTGGACCTCTATATAAAAGTGCACAATTGGGACTAATGGTGTAACATAGAAGTCGGACTAATAGCAGCAATTTACTCGGAGAGTTACAGTTCCCTAACCGAGTGAAAGCTGTTGGTCAGGAGAAATGACTTCAGTTTGTGTTTGAAGGAGGGCAGGATGGAAGAGGTTATGATGTGGTCAGGCAGCTTATATTGTAGATGGTGGATGCTAAGTATTCGGGGCCTTGTGAAAAGAGGCGAGGTTGTGGGAGGGCCTGTGTATGTGAATGTTGTGTTGCGTGAATGCACAGATGCATTGAGGGGGCAGTGAACAGCTCTCCAGCTCATTGATATTAAACACCTATGCTCCAGCTGATATTATATATATATATATATATATATATATATATATTAATGAACTAGGTTTTTCGGTTATAATGCCACGTTTATTCACATTAGGCCAACGTTTATTTTATGTATTTTATGTATTTATGTATACTTTATATATGTAGTGACTTTCTTCTTTCTTTGCAACGTCAAGCTTTGCAGTGATTCTTTGAGTTGTTTTAATTTGCCATATGTGCAGTGATTTCTATTGTTTATATTTTGTTGTATTTTGTTTTCCCAGTTTTGTTCTGAATTTATCAATGTAATGTAGTTTTCGTTTTTTATATATTAATTTGTATTGGCCCTGAAGAAGATGAGTGAAATTTCATCGAAACGTTGGCCTAATGTGAATAAACGTGGCATTATAACCGAAAAACTAGTTCATTAATTCATATCGGCCACAAAAATATACAAAAACATATATATATATATACAATATATATATATATATATATATATATTTGTTATCCTTGCAAATATGTGGTTACATGGTGGCAAGTACCTAAAATTAACATGTTATAATTGTATCAAACGTATCAAGACTTAATATCACATTCATTTTTCTTAATTTCTCATTTTACATCTAAATCACCATCATCAAATCAACATCAAACACCAATCAAATCAAATCTACATCAGATCCAAATCCATATCCTCAAAACACCTTCTATACCTTTTTACCGACGATTTCTCCACAGATCCATACTTATGCTTATACTTATACCACTTATACTACATCAGATCCAAATCCATATCCTCCAAACATCTTCTAAACCTTTTTGCCGAGAATTCCTCAACAGCTGCCGCTGGCAATTGATTCCATTCCACATTGCTCTATTTAAAAATATAAAAATTAAGTATAAATATAATATATATAAATAATATAAAAAATAAGTGCGACAGTTTACCCGGCATCGAGTGTTATGTGGTAACTTGTTTGTGTACCTGGAGCCTTGCTCTTGGAATAGGTTGCGTGTTCGCTGCTGTCGTTTCATCAAGATGGCGTCGGTCTTGTTAGAAGCTGCCGGCACGCCGTCGGCCACCACAGGGATCCTCTTGTACTTGTACCACCAGTACTCGAAGACCAGGGTCACACAGGCAAGACCGATACCCACAAAGATCACGATGAACACTCCGCCTGAAACAAAACGGTGTTCACATCAAGATGGAATCGGATGGACCACTGATATCTATGTACTTACGTGGATTGCGTTTTCTATACTGTAACCTTGAAGCCAACATGGGGGCCGCCATCTTGGTAGTCAATGTTATTTCTTATGGGGCGGCCATGTTGGAGGTGCAAACTTTTACATATTTACGGCAAACATGCCTTTGTGCGTTGCGTTGAAGTGCACAAAACGATTTGTCAATGCGGAAAAACTAATCGAAACCCTAATCGTGTGGTTTATTTAGTTATACAGTAAGAAAACCCTCTAAATTAGTCCGACTTCATTTCTCAACATCTGGCAGGTAAGCATCCTCTATCCACGTAAGTATATAGGAGATCAGAGGACTGGACCTGGTGGCCGGTCCTCCCCTCCAAAGTAAACTGAAGAGGGGAGGTAATTCCCAGACAGGGATTCTGTACACTATACCTATGTTCTGGATGCTGATGCCGTCAGACTGGTCATCTTCCTTCTCACAGTCCACCTTCTTTTCGGGGTTGGCGTTCCACCACCTCTCCTTAAGCTTCTCCAGCTTCCGCTTGTTCAGCAGCTGTAGGATCCTGGGGAGAACGGGAGACATGAGCTTGGAGGCCAATAAGGTGTGACAGACAGCAGAGAGCTGGGCCGGTGTTCTACTCACGCGTTGTTGAACTGGTCCTTGAGAGGCGAGCCCTGCTGGGTGGCGATGGCGTACGGCTTGCGAGAGAATTCTTCGCCCACCATCTGGAGGTCACAGCTGGTCAGCACTTGGTAGCGGATGTCCGTGGCGTCGCCTGGCCAAGAAAAATAATATAAGAATCATAACATTGACGACAAAGTTTACGTTGAACGATAATTATTTCAATCATTTCCGAAGTCTTCTTTTTATTACGTTTTTTTGGATTTCCATTTTTATTTAACTAGACCAAAATTAAAGTATTATCAACATAACAATTTCAAGCACCTGCTCTTTTACCATTATTTTGCACAATACAAAGTTGTTTACAATTTCAACCCTCGTGGAGTGGGAGGAGAAGGGGAGGGGGGAGTTGAGAACGTAACCCTAAAAATAAAATTTGTGAATTAATTAATAGAATTTGTGACAGTATAGGTTTACTCTTTCCCGCACAAACCATACTTGATAGATATCATAATAGACACCATTTGCAGGATTATTCATTACCCCATTTGCTTATTGGCAATATTTTTGACGTTGTTGTGGTGCTTTGTGGCCCGTTTTCCAGCCATTACTGATAATTAATAGCTTAGTTTTAAGCTAACCTTTATAAATAAAAACTAAAGAACTTTTAAAAAACAACGCAAAATATGTATTAACCTATTCAGAATGAAGTCATTAAAAACAAAAACCAGCAACCTGAAATATTTAGAAAGGAAACTGTAAGAATGTACTGAAGCATCAAACAGTCACTCATATTATACTTTCAAATAAAAAAGATGATGAATGTAATGTAAAATAGAGTCTACTTTAAAGAACTCCTTTCATTCATTTAACTTGTAAGTAATATATTCTAAAATTGTGTGTCTATTTGTCATGTAGTGACGGTTTGGAGTTTGGACAAGCGTGTTATCTACTAGGAAAACGCTTAAGTCCCGCCGCGTTGTTGGATGAGCGTAATTGGTGTATTGAGCTGCCATGTGTTATGCGGATTTTCTGTTGTTCTGTGAAAAAATCATTACTTCGTCGAAGATTTTTTTAAATTAAATTAAATAAAATAAAAAATAAACTTAAATTTTTTAATTAGGTAATCGTAATTTTAAAAAAGAAAAAAATCGTAAAATTGCAATTTTCATAAGAAATAATTATTCGATTGCGATCAAATTTAACACGAATATATTAATTCATGAAATTAGGGTTCTGTGAAAAAATCGTTACAATAGGATAAAGCATGTAGGTGTTATAAGTCAAAGAATTGTTTTAAAAAAAGAACCCGTAAAATTTCGATTTTCATGAGAAATAATTTTTCGATTACGCTCAAATTTCACACGAATATCTCAATTCATTAACTTAAGGTTCTGTGAAAAAATCATTACAATCATCGGGTAAAGCATGTAGGTGTTATAAGTCGAAGAAATTTTTAAAAAATGGAAAAAAAAATCGTAAAATGCGTTTTTTATGAGAAAAAATTTCCGATCGCGCTCAAAAACGTGGCAGTTCTAAGTTCAAAGATTTCGAAGGCCTCTATAAAATTTCATCACAATCGGAGTATCGGTTTTTAGCCGGAATCGTGTTAACAGACACACAAAAAAATAAAATAAAATAAAAAAAACATTCCGGATTTTTTTCTCCAGTGTAGTGAAATGGAATCTTCGCTTCGCTCGCTACGCTCATCCAACAAGGATTAGGAACGTTATAGTTTGCCAGATTGAAGCCTGTCAAAATGGATTATTGTTTTTCGATTTAATCATACGGATAACACTCCCGTATAGGTGGAGTTTATAAATAATAAATACACAAAGTAAGACATTGTTTGTATTCAGAGTCAACCGACAGGTCAATCGTAACTGTTTTTCAGCGGGGAACTTAATTGAAGCTCCCGAGAACCAACCCTGTCGACGCCGACACCATTGAAAAAATATTGTTTTTTGTGCAAATGGAGTTTTTTTGGATCACTGCAAGTATCATTTTTTCATAAAATCCACAATAGTGGAGTTGTATAAACCCCCCCTTAAAAAATCTGAAATTGATTTGAAATGAATAGAAGACTCATCAGTCATCAGTCATGAGAAACAATATTCCATACTAGGAAGCTTCGCAAACGCTTTTTCAGGCGCGTTGTTGGATGAGCGTAATTTTTTAAATATGAAAAAGGATAAAATTGAGATTTTCACGAGAAATAATTTTTCGATTACGCTCAAATTTCACACGAATATATAAGTTCATAAAATTAGGGTTCTGTGAAACAATTATTACAATCGGAAATAAAGCATGTAGGTGTTATAAGTCGAAGAAATTTAAAAAATCGAAAAAAAATCGTAAAATTGCGATTACCACAAGAAATAATTTTTCAATTACGCTCAAATTTCACACGAATATATAGATTCATAAAATTAAGGTTCTGTGAAAAAATCATCACAATCGGATAAAGCATGTAGGTGTTATAAGCCGAAAAATTAAAAAAAAAATCGAAAACAAATCGTAAAATTGCGATTTTCATGAGAAATATTTTTTAGATTACGCTCAAATTTCACACGAATATATCAATTCATAAAATTAAGGTTCTGTGAAAAAATCATTACAATCGGACAAAGCATGTAGGTGTTATAAGTCGAAGAATTTTTTTTAAATCGAAAAAAATCGTAAAATTGCGATTTTCATGAGAAAAAATTTTCCTATTGCGCTCAAAAACGTGGCAGTTCTAAGTTCAGAGATTTTGAAGGCCTCCATAAAATTTCATCGCAATCGGAGTATCGGTTTAGCCGGAATCGTGTTAACAGACAGACAAAAATACAAAAAAAAAAAAAAACATTCCAGATTTTTTTCTCCAGTGTAGTGAAATGGAATCTTCGCTTCGCTCGCTACGCTCATCCAATTAGTGGTCAATGTGCACTAGGAGAACTTATGGCATCAGGTAAGCAAGGCATGAAACAAGCTTCTTTAATCTTCCCTTTATCACGAATGGTTTCATGACAAAACAGAGAATACATGTTTGGTGGTGGCGCCGGGTCAAAGGAAGTACCCGGCACCTCCACCATTTTCATACACCAATGAATTTTTACGAAAACTAGATTATCCTTCAAACAAAACTACACACTATATTTCTGAACATTTTATAATACAATTATATTATGTTCACCTAATGAGGGTAACGACCATTTTACATGTTCAAGAAACGTATAAAATACGTACTATTATCAATTTCTATTTCCATTGATTCTTCGGATGACTACGAGGTCCCCCCCCAGCTGTCTAATCAGTACAAAATGTAAGTGTAGGGCCAATACCAAATTTAAAAGAAATTGCTATGAGTACATTACAGAATAGACGGAAGAAAATGGTGAAAAGTATCGAGTTAGATGGAAATTGATCAAATGTCCACATTTGGAAACTGACCTCTGGTACATTCTACATATAAGTCGAGGTATTCATAATAACTTAAGTGTATTAGATTTGTAACAACACCAATTTTTTTTTGTGTGTGTGATTGTGTATGCGTATATACTGACCGATGTAGGCGAAACCCTCGCTGGAGGAGCTCGAAGCTCGCACCCGTTTCAACGCTTCGTCCATGGAGTTGGGCAGCCCTGCCTCCTTCATCGCCTGCCATATCTTAGTGTACTTGTCGCTGACGGGGTAGTCCCACACGGCTAGCTTCGCTCGCTCAACCTCGCTCAGGCTGTCGTTCAGACTCATGTCCTTCCATATCCTGCAGAGAAAACACGTGACAGGAGAAGAGAGGAAGTGAGCCATCAAAGTCCAACTCGCAACCTTCTCGTGGTTTGGCCCGTGATTAGGGGAGTTTCACTCCCTGAAACTAATGGCGAGGTCTGGGTCGTCGTCGGGGAACTTTCCCCTTCCCTTCGACTACCTCCCCGACGGCGACGACAATGACAACACGGACGGATGATGACACAAACGGAGACGACTACGACGTCGGGGAACCCCTGCCCTCCCCATACGCTTGTGGCTGGTTCTGACCAGCACAGGCCTGTCCACCCCTTGTCCCCCCGCGTCTCCCCTTACGTCCCTCCCCTTGGAAAGAAGTATACATGGTGGTAACTCACACTTATAGAAATTGTTTTATCTTGGAGGCGCGAATAATCTTAGCTGTTAAAGCGCCCTAAAATTACTAATACTATAAGAGAGGGAGTTGGGTTGGTTTAGTTCGAGGTTCGAGCTAAAAAGTAACACGAACAACTCCCGAGTGGGAATGCATAATATGAACTCGGTAATGGTGAATTGTGTTTCGCTGACTGCACCCAGAAACTTCCAAATACTCCGGCCCATTGTGGCCGTCCGTGTGGAAAACTCGAAAAGAGCTATTGGTGAAAATAAAGTTAGATGGCAACAACTGCTGCTGCTGAAAATCCGGTAGCAACTACCAATCTTGATAAAAGAAACACGATTATTTTAGATACGAAATTATCATTGAGAAATCCGTGTAAATAACTAAAATGTATGCCTGAAGGAATTTAATATTTTGAATCTATCTGAGATTTGATTTGCCAGTAACGTTTTGTATATGCGTAATTTGGTGGTGACAGTGCATTTAGTGTATGCTACAGAAAACGAACCGACTGGCCTTGTATGCACTATACGGATGTACCTAGTTTATACCATCAATTTATAGGGACTGGCATCGGTGTTGTCTACCGCCCCGCACCACCGAACATATGTTTGCTAGTCGGATAGTACATTCTCGTCCTAACGTGAAACTTCTAGCTCAAAGCGCCGATCTGTGTTGTATGTACGTCTTTGGTGAGGACGACAATGTACTACCCGACTGGCGTATATTCGGCGGACAACAGTACATCGACACTGGGATACTAACTAACCATACATCATACTAGCGTTTCTGCCCTTTAACGCCAAGGTTAAAACACCGTGACACACACACACACGTACGCTTGTGCCCTGTATACTGTAAAAGTTAACCCTTTCGAGTCAGCTTCTTTTGATTTTAAGTTAGAAGAGGTGTAGCTGCTGTTAAGTCTATAAAATACATAGTACGTCTTGTTTGTTATGTAAAAAAATCCCAAAACACTTTTTTGGACATTCTACTAACTACTAGTACTAACTCGTAAAACCGGTTCTCGATGTCCGCCATCCTCTGGAAGTAGGTCATGGCGGAGGAGCCGTTGAGCGGCGCGTAGAGAATCTTGTACTGCTTGCTGAGGTCGTCCAGGGACTCGACTGGACTCTCTAACCGGGAGACGGTCAGGAAGGCGGCCAGGTTGGCTGTGTATGAGGCGATGATGATGAAGCCGAAGAGCCACCAGGTGGCCGCCACGAGGCGCCCCGAGAGGTTCTTGGGGGCCTCGCCGCCTCCCTGTAAGAGTACCAGGTATACATTCTCTCTAGCAACAGCTCTTACCAACTTTTGGGGTTTTATTATATCAGATAAAAATACAAAATACACATGCAAATATTTTAGTAGTATGCACATTTAAAAGTGTTACCGACGCAGCCAAAATGATACGGGAAAATTAAGATTACTCTTAAAGAAACTCAATAATTAAATCACTATTCAATTTTCTACTTGAAGATTGTATAGCCTATGTCTATATCTTAATATATGAATTCACGAGATGATAGACAATGAGTGGATTTGGAACTAAAAAACTTATATCCACATTGCAGGTTATGTAGGAACTCATTTCTTTCAATGTAGGTGCTAGAACTAAATGGTTGTGATTATACGCAAACATGGCTTGCGCGCATAAAATGGAGCTTTCAAAGTAAGTTATACAGATCTAATATTAAGCTAGTTCTTGTGGACGAAACGTGTATCTTTCCGGTCCAAAGGTTTTCTAAACTGACCTGTGGTGTGAGTGACGTCATGCAGAACCAGAGACACTCTTTGAGGGTGAACTCTCGCTTCTCCTCGTCTTCTTTGTACTTCTCGCGGTTGTTCTGGTAACTGTACGGACTCCAGCGATCGAACACCCACATCAGGAAACTAGATGGATCAGAAATAAAGTGAGTGTTTGTTTACTCTGGATTGACAGACACTTTTCATTGCCGTGATGATTAATTATATTACTTCTCGGGGAAGTATTCAGAATTAGTGTGCCTTCGAAACTAGCAGTAATAAATGAGAATTCCTTTTGATGATATGTCTAAATATATAATGTATTTAAAATTCTTAAATGCATTAAACTAGCTTAGAACCATTTTTGGCAACACTAACTCATGCACTCTGGTCAGTACAACAATATGTTAGTGAATATATTATCCTTTGCTGTTTTCTCATTGGGTCATTCCATTTAGATTCACCAGATTTTAAAAAAAGTTGTTGCATCATGATTTTTAATTTTTTTCAAATTTTGCATGTTGATACCTATATGTATTAAGATTTCAAATCCAAGTTTCTAGATTTTTTGGATGGACCGTTCACATATTTTAGGCATTTGAGTGTCGCCCCGCGTAGCGTTATTTGCTTTCGTAGCTAGTAGCGGTAAATGAAATAGGTTGAGAACCGTTTGAGATATCAAAATGAAGTAAGACAATATTTCTTACTAAAATGACAATCTTTCATCAACATCACTTCTATTTTGAACAACTTTAATTTTTCTTGCATTACGAGGCAGCCAAATATTGACAACGCTTTTGGCTTTTTGGCTACTTTCAATAAATAGTTTAATATGGAAGGGGTGACAACAACAAAATAATTTTTTGTGAGTAAAAACTATGAGTACATACCTTTAAGGTTGTAGAAAAAAAATGTGTTGTTTTAACCCCTTATGCCTGAAAAAAAATTCTAAAAATGGAGCAAAATCAAAAAGTACCCCTTTGAGGGTAGTTTTTCGACAAAAGGGGTAGGTCCTAAAAAAATTTCAAAATAGCCATAAGTTGCTTGATCATATGAATTTTAATATATCAAAAATTTGTCATGTTGTTTTGCTTGGTTTTAAAGTTACAGATTTTACAAACTGTTAAAAAAATCGACTATTCGGAAGGTCTAGATCTTCATCCTTTGTTAGCTTTGACTATGTTTAATTTCTTACTGAGCCACTAAAAGATAGGGTGAAGGGGGAATCACTAGGGGAAGGGTTTAACCAAGTTTGAACTTGTTGATGAGGAATTAACTATGATTGGGCAGAATGTGTTTGGGTAGGGGGGGGGAGCGGGGTTAATAACCTGGACAGGATAAAACACAGCCAAGATACAAAACAGTTACAAAGAGATGTTAGGTTCACTTGTTTGTGATTTAGAAAATGAAACCTGCATGCTACGTGAGTGCACAAACTGCCCTGGACCTGCAGAGCTTGAAGCACAATTAGATGCCGTAAAAGATGACGATGATAATTGGGACGAAAATATACAATACAAGCAATGGGTCACCACCGATCGTTGTGACTTAGTGGCGATAACAAACAATTACAATGACTTTGTGAGTAAGTTAATAGATAAACTCACTGATCTGAAGAAGCATCATTTTGTTGCCACTAAACAGGCAGAATATATGAGAACAAAGAAAGAAACTGTAAATCCAGCTGAATGCATAATAAGTGGAGATTTCTCTGAAAATTTTACTTTTGTGATGCAGGAAGAGATACAGAGTTTTCACTTGGTGAACAATCAAGCTACACTTCACCCATTTGTGATCTACTAGGCCTACATAGGTAGATGAGGCAAAAAATGAGCTAACTTCGAGAAGTGTGTGCATTATCAGTGACCACTTGCAGCATAGTACTACTGCAGTGTAGGCCTATGCATTTTTTCAGAAAGTAGTTCTAGAATTTTTTTAATCTTTTGCTCCCGACGTAAAAAAGTTATTTACTTTAGTGACGGTGCTGCAAGTCAGTATAAAAACAAACAAAAAACCACCAACTTGTGCCATCACTTTGAGGATTTTAATTATTATGCTGAATGGCATTTTTTGCCATACCACATGGCAAAGGTCCATGCGATGGGATTGGTGGAACAGTTAAATGTCTTGTTACGAAAACAAGCCTACAAAGAACATTAGATAATCATATCAAGACTCCTAAAGAGATGTTCGAATTTTGTGATGAAAATGTCAAAGAGATTTAAGTTTTTCTATGTAGCCTAACTTCAGAAACTATCGTAAAAGAAGAAAACCATCTAGCTCAACGTTATGACAATGCAGTTGGGGTGCCAAACACAAGATCTTACCATTGTTTCAAACCAATTGATTTGAACTCAATGCAAGTATTCAAAACATAAAGCTCCGGGATTATGTTGCCTGGATCTATGATCACAAGTGGTGGTTAGGAACAGTTGCTGAATCTTCGGTGAAAAATATGGACTTCAAAATTGACTTTTTTCACCCATCAGAACCTAGTAGGCCAACTGTTTTCAAAATGTCAGATAAAAATTCAATACGGTATGGGTGAAAGTGAAACACGAAAACATTCTGCGCATTATATTACCTTTGGAGTTGTCGACGGCAACGAGACGATCTCATAATACTGTATTAGTAATGCTCTTTGCATGGAGATAAATAGCATGCTATCAGAACACCAAACTTAAGGTCAAGGCCTTTCAAAAAGATTAATGATAATTAATGATTAATGATTAATGATACTATTTTGATATTTTCAGAATCATTAGAAAACTAAATCTACATTTTAACATATTCTACCGTTATTTTACGTTGTGTAAATCTAAGTGGTTTTTAGTACTTTTGTAAAATCTGTAACTTTTAAACCAAGCAAAACAACATGACAAATTTTTGATATATTAAAATTCATGTGATCAAGCAACTTATGGCTATTTTGAAAATTTTTTAGGACCTACCCCTTTTGTCGAAAAACTACCCTCAAAGGGGTACTTTTTGATTTTGTTCCATTTTCAGAATTTTTTTTCAGGCATAAGGGGTTAAAACAACACATTTTTTTTCTACAACCTTAAAGGTATGTACTCATAGTTTTTACTCACAAAAAATTATTTTGTTGTTGTCACCCCTTCCATATTAAACTATTTATTGAAAGTAGCCAAAAAGCCAAAAGCGTTGTCAATATTTGGCTGCCTTGTAATGCAAGAAAAATTAAAGTTGTTCAAAATTGAAGTGATGTCAATGAAAGATTGTCATTTTAGTAAGAAATATTGTCTTACTTCATTTTGATATCTCAAACGGTTCTCAACCTATTTCATTTACCGCTACTAGCTACAAAAGCAAATAACGCTACGCGGAGCGGCACTCGAATGCCTAAAATATGTGAACGGTTCATCCAAAAAATCTAGAAACTTGGATTTGAAATCTTAATACATATAGGTATCAACATGCAAAATTTGAAAAAAATTAAAAATCATGATGCAACACTCATCTGGTGAATCTAAATGGAATGACCCCATTACTATAATACATAATGATTTCTTGATTATGGAAAGAAAGATCCTGTAGTTTCCATATTTGTTTTGCAATATTTAAATTCAATCAATGATTATAGGGGCAATATAAAAATTATTATCTAGATACTTTAACATCTTCTTAGTTCGTATTCATTTTAACATTTCTACTAAAAAATGTATCGTACAAAATTACAGCTAATAAAAAGCAACTTAAAAAAAAAATGAAAGTATGCCTATATGTTGCAACCCAAATCATAAGACCAGGACCACAGAACAAACCGGTAGCTTAATTGGTAGAGCTATGGCACGTTAAGCCGGAGGTTCTGGGTTCGAACCCCAGTCGGGGCAAACTTTTTCGACAACTGCTATGAATCAATAACTATGTCCTTAAAGCGGGCTTATGCTTAAAAACCATATATTCAACATTATAATTGTTGCAAGAAGGAAACAACTGAGGATCCAGCGTAGGTCTGATTTGTAAAAGTAAATACTTTCACATTCCATATACTAAAAATTGTCAGCGATGGCTTGTATTTTAAGGAAAGTTCTCATTAGAAAATCAGAATAAATCAGTGACATGTTTTGCGCCAATCATAAGATAATGTCCATCGAGTGACCTTGTGAAAAAGTACGCTGCCAGGATGCAGAGCCAGACATCGTTCTCCAGGACTGTGAGAAACTTGAAGAGGGAGGTCGGAGTCTTGGGTTTCTTCATCATGACCGTGATGCCAACGAGGTCGTAGTAGGGCACAGTGAAGTCCACCACGTTCTCTCGCTCAGCCATCACCGACAGAGATCCGACAGCGATGTCGGCTTTCTGAAACGTCAGAATCATCATCATCATCAAATTTCGTTCAGAAAGCGACACACGGACAACAAGACAACAAGTTATATGAAAGCTACATTTTCTTTGCTGAAACGCACAAATAAAATGTTTCCAGTCACTCTCTGGAGATAGGCTTACAATGAACCATTACGTTTCTTCGCCTGTTATTTTATAATCATATTGATTTAATTGTAACAATCATGCTGAGTGTGAAAGCATTTTCAGACCTACACTACACCTACCTACAACAGGATGTCGAATAAATAAAACATCACTCAACTGCGTTTACAATATATCAAACCGTCATTACCTAAAGGGCATTCTTGTCTGCTGGTGTTCTGCAAAACATGTAACAAACTTCAAAGCTATCATTGCAGTGTCATCACCGGATGCGAATCTCATCACGTATTCGCCACAGTTTGATGTTTAACGAAAGTTGTTTCCCATGCAGACACACGGGATGTTTTCACAACCATGTTCAACCAATTATCCATGGAGCCGAACTGCTTGTCGGGCGCCTCGTACCCTCAAAACAAGTACCTTGTCCATGAGTTCCTTGATGAGTCCGTTCCACTGGCCGTTGTCGTCCATGGAGCCGAACTGCTTGTCGGGCGCCTCGTATATCTCGTACTCGAACCCTGTCAGGTTACGGATCTCCTCGATGAGGTCGATACAGTAGCCCTTGTATCGAGGGTTGCCCTTCTCATCATAGCCGGCCACGCTCACGAACGGTTTTTGCTGTGAATGAGCAACAATATCGAAACTTTGTCATCCTAGGAGAAGGTTTTATACTTTTATACAATTCAAGTAAGTACTAATATGTTGTATTAGTTCTCGGGATAGAAACGATTTAGTTGAATTATTATCTACTACTAATCACATCGTACCAGACATTCGTCAATACTATGGTACCTACGATGTAAAAGTGGGCAGCGGCCCATACTTGATTTTACCTAGTTGAATCTGACCGCACGTCTATTATAGAACCATTACTCCGTTATGGTCTAACATCTTCGTTGACGGCTATAGCCAGGCCTAACTGTTTGACAATATTATTGTTAGGTTCTCAATCACATTATCACAAACAAATCAACGGGTTAAATAAACATATGATATTACATTAATAGGACCACGGTTATATGAAAATGTAAATTGAATGGGCGTGCTGTACGTGTTTATCAGTGTATTATACATGAGTTTGTGAGTGTGTGAGGAGAGGAAGAGTACGCCATTGCGTGAGTGACTAAAGACTTCAGTTGATAATCAGAGGGATAATCTAAAATAAACTTTTACTGCAAATATTCGGAACTATGATGGCTTTAGTTCATGGTCTTTTAATGTTAGTTCATTGTAAGCTGTTGCTATAGGTTTCTTTTATGTTATTAAAACATTAATTTCGGCGCATTGAGTTGGAAATGCACATACACAAAGACACGTTTGAAATCAAATATTCTGTATACAGGATTTCAACATGCTGACATCAAAATATATTGTAAATACTTAATTAAAATTAGACAACCTGTACAGGGCACCGAAACAACCATCGATGGATTTGTAAGTTTTAAAGGTGATTTCACTAAAAATAATTTAATCTAAACACTCCTGGAATTTATCTTAATTAGTTAGAGCGATTATACATGGAAAATGTAAAGAGTGTTCTAAGAGTGTTATGTTGTTGCACTCACAATGACTGTGACGATCCTGTAGACGACAGTGGCCGACATGTTTGCCATCCCCTGGCCCTCCTTGACTTTGATGGCTCCCTCGAGACTCGCCTTCCAAGAGCCGACGTCGTCCGAGCTGATGGCCCGACTGTTGATAACGTTCACCTTGTCCAGTCTCATGTTGAACTCCATGAAACTGTGGCCGTTGGTGGAGACCACTATCGGACCGTACGAGGTCGGTTGGGTCACCTGGAGAAAGGAAACATTTGATTATATCTTTTACAAGAATAATATTGATTGTGTGTGTTGACCGACACACAACTGTCATGTGTGCAAATAGTATTTGGAATGTTTATGTAAAAGTGGTGCAGTCAATTTTTTTTAACTGAGAAAGAAAAACCACGGTCTAGCATTCCTCCCATATGTCAAGGGCACAACCGATATCATAGGAAGAATTCTCAATCGCCAAAACATTGAGAACACTGATAGAAAATTAGGATCCTACCTGAGAAATGCTTAAGACTCAATCCATCTGGAGGGAAAGGGGGTTTACGAGGTGCCTTGTGGTGACTGTGATCAAACAATATAGGCCAAGCAAGTAGACGCATCGCCGTTAGGATAAAAGAACATTCCAATGCTGTAAAAGCAGGAGATAAGAATTCGGCCTTGGCACAACATGCGAAATCTCTCTGTCATGTTATAGATTTCGAGAACACTAACTATTTGCCCGGTTCAGCGACTCCAGACCCGTATCATCAGGGAATCTGTAGAGAATGAAAAACGGCCTCACAATCTAAACAAGAGAGACGATAGCCAAAGTCTTTTTCGTGCCTGGAAGCCAATTCTGATGCCTCGTCAAGTAGATATAATCAGACAAAAGAGGTGCAACATCAATACCCTACGGTGATAAGCCTGGCAGTTGAGGAACACTCAACAGTTTCTGTTCTAAACGATGTAGACGCTAAATCCAACAATTCACAAGAAACCCCAGTAGGGCCAATGACAAGAAGCCGTAGTAAAAGGTTTCACTACAATAGAGTAAGGACGAGATCATGGTTTTAGATTTGACCTCGACGCCCCGCACTAAATTTTTAACATATCCTCGCCGCCCCGCACCTTTTCAGGTATATAAGGAGGCGGTCGCGCGCGTGCCAGCCACTGTGACTTTAACCTTCGTGAAGTCATAGTCACCCTGATGATGTCTGACGTAGATCAGACGAAACGTCGGTGGACGCCCAGTCTCTGCACTTGTTCATCATTTCGACGCGGTTTAACCCAAGAACCTAGTATTTACATACAACGAGCCGCGAAAACCTGCAACAATCCATATATATATATATATATATATATGTTTTGTCTTAAGCTTTCGTGATCCATGGTTAATGTTTTAAGTATCTTTACGGTAAATAATCACGCATACACACAATAATCACAATAATCACAATAATCACAATAATCGTCAGAGAGGCAGTGGAAATTGAGAAGCGCCCACTCAATCTTAACAAACGAGACGATGGCAAGCGTTTGGCTCAATCGTGGAAGCCTGCTTTGATTGAGAGGTTAGTCAAAGAAAGCGGTATAGCGGCTGATAGAGTGCCTGCAGTTCTAGACGAACGTGGGACGGTCCGGACGGACCCAACCATCTTGTCTAGAAATTTGGAATCCAGCAGAATGACTAGAAGTCATACTGCAGCTCTTGAAAAGTATGAGACTGAGCCGCCTGTGGTACCAAGACATGAAGACAGCGATAGGCCTGCTAGAATGGTCACAAGAAGTCACACTCACAATGCAACCAAGTGATTTGATTTTAGGTTCACTGCAATTGGATCTTTGTAATTTTCTATGTTTGCAAGGTAGTGTGTTTTTTGTTTCTATTTGTTTATTTTTATAATGCTGTTGTTTTATTGAATTTTTGTTTTACCCTTCCCTTGAAAATGGAAACATAGTTTTTTCTGAAACGTTGGGATTAAAAGTTATTTTCTATAATACTGTGCGTGATTATTTACCTTAAAGATACTTAAAACAAATATATATATATATATATATATATTAGTATATATATACTAATATATATATATATATATATATATATATATAAGTACTTTAGACAGAAATTAAAAAAGTGACTACACCGGGGTCACTTTTTTAATTTCTGTCTAAAGTACTAACATAACAGCGTCATAGTCGCCTACTATAAAGCCAAGTTTAAAAAACTGAAGATTGATACTTATAATTTATAACTTCTGTAGTGCGATATACAATTTCACATATTAATATCTATATAAAAACTTATTCCACTAGGCCCTAAATAAATTATTTTTCCTAAATAATAAGGTTTTCCAAAGTAATTTGTACGAGAATTCGACACGGAGAAGCTTGGATTGATAATAATGGTTTGTTTGGGACAAAACTGAGGCAAGTATTTTATAAATATCTTGTAAGTATAACATGAACAGTGCACATAGATAGAAGAAGCAATAATCATTATTATAATTGATTACCTCCTTAATTGATTTCCTCAAATCGAAGTTAATTCTGATGATTTGATTTAACTCGGAGTACTTCTCGCACGTGACGTACGCCATGTCCTTGGGCCAGGATCCGCTGTCTTTCATTGCCCTGCAACCAACATGATAAGTCGTTCTTTACGTTTCACATCTTAACCGCTAGATGCAAAAACCATGATTGCTTTATAGTAAATTGTCTTGTGCAAACAACGTTTTTGAACTTATAAACTTGCTAATAGCCCAAACCGTAACATCGTTTATTTAAATGAAGACCAATGAGGCAATGAGGGATGCCATTTTTAAGTAGACAAAATGTCTTTTGAACACACAAAGCCGTTTAACAGAAATTTCGACGAAGGTTAACTGAATTGTTCATTAGTCAATGTTATTTAGGACACTTAGTTAGGGTATGTGGTTTTTGTATGTGGAGTGCTTAAAGGCTCAATTATTAGCCCTCTCTTCTTTATTATTTAATCGAAAGATATTTCTAAGCGTGTAGCTACCGACGTTTTCAACTGAAATGGTAGTCTGTGTATACAGATTGTTAACGTTGTTAGCAATGTTAACGAAGCATGTGAGCGATAGCGATACCGAAGATTACACATGGAATGGAGTGATCTTTGTCGATACCTCTTTCTTTCTTCATCATGACAAACAACTGATGCTCACTAGTACTTGTTTCATCGTATATCTGATCAATTTTACGATGAGGTAGGGTAATGAAATCAATATGCGGAAAAAAACAAAGAAACAAATAAAAAGCCAAGCGGCGATGACTTGTGGATTTTAGCTTACCTGATCCCTAACAGAGTGAGCAAGATCACATCGAAATAGAAGGCAGCTGCGACTTCGGGTACGGCCGTGAGTCCGTAGGTCGACTTGAGCATCTGTAAGCGACCCTTGCTCATTCTGTCCGGCTCGGGAGTGACGTACAAGACTGTGGCGTTGGAGCAGCTGCACTTTAGCGGGTCGTTGTCCTGGGGGGAATCACACAGTTGTACAAGACTTTGTGTAAACGAATGGGAAAATGCATGCTATTACTACTAAACAAAACAAAATACATCCAGGAAGATTTTGGGATTTCTCAAAAGCATTTGACTTTGCTGAGGATATTGGAATATTATTGTTTCCGTGGCACTGCGCTAAACGTATAGAATTCTACTTCAGAGGGAATGGGACACATTTGGCAGTTGGCACATAGCTATTCGCTCGGCCAAGATGCATCCGACGTATATAAAACTTTGCAAAGTTGTCAACAAAGCATACATGTACAGACCTGCGGTCATGGATTTTCGAAATTTTGTCTTAATCAACCAGAAGAAAATCACGAATATAGTCAATTTTGGAGTTTTTAACAAAATCAAAATTCGTGAAAACTAATTTTTTTTTTAAATAATTTTAAAACAAAATTTGGAAATATGTTACTGCAGAGCCCTATATTTCCACATTCTTGACATATATTTAAAATTTCAAACACCTGTGATGTCAGTCGGCAGAACGAACAGCAATTTGCCTAAAACGCATGTCCTATACTCTTTTCAATTACCGTTATCAAATCTCCGAAACTCCCGAAAGTCTTACCCTAGTAAGATTGTAATGTGAAGCCTCGACTATTGGTTCCATGCTAGCTTTATAATCACTACTCATTGAATCAGATATAGCCAATGTTAATAATATAGAAGATAATACACATTTGTTTCCTTTAAAATCATAGGTTAGGTTGCATTAATAGAAATATGATTTGATTTCCCGGAGTATGGCAAATGTGTAGAGTGGTAGATTCACACACTGATCCTGAGAAAAAATTGGCATTCTTGCAATATGCATAATATGAGAAAAGTATTTTAAAATGTGTGAAACGGGTCATTTCGCCGCGTCGTGTGTTTACACTTACTCGTGCGTGAGTTCGACGTTTCGGAACCACTGAGGAGTTTGTGGGTACCAACGAGGTAGGTACTGTACCTACCTGTGTTATAGCATGCCACGCAAACTTTCGGTCAAAGAACTTATTGATGTTGGCATTGTCGAGGACAGCTTTGATGGTGCTGCTTCGTCCCAGCACAAAGAAGTTGAATATGTCGAGATCGCGCAGGCGCATAAGTTGTTGCTTGACGCTCTTCCCTTCCACTTCCACAATAACGTGCCGCGTGGCGAGATTCTGCAGTAGCGACTTGTACTTATGTTCCATCACTGCCAACCGAGCCAAGAATATCTTCAAACAAGATCAGATGATGATGATGATGATGATGATGATGATGATGATGATGATGATGATGATGATAATAATAATAATAATAATAATGCCTTTATTTACAACAGAATACAGATATTCCACAAGTGTAAATATAATAAAACCTGAAAAGAAAAAAAAATCAGCATTAACATAATTGCAGTCAATTTATATACACACTCAATAATATAACAATAAAATAAACAACAACGTAGCCTCCTCACGAGGCCTACTGAGTCAGTACATAGCCAGTGTGGCAGTCACAATACATTTAAATCTACGAACACTTATATCAAACAAATCAAGAGTGTTGAAGGAATTATTAGATAAAGAGTTAAAATCAGTTTGAATTCTCCGAAGAGGTGAATATTTTAAAATATTGATCCTGTTTTGGGGTACATAAAAGGTCGGATGTCTCCTAGTTAATCTTGGTGGCACATAGAAATCTAATTGGCTGAGCAAAGTTGAATCAAACAAATTATTGGCTATTTTATATAAAAACATCATATCTTAAAAGCTTGCGCCTGTTTTCAAGTGCCATTATGCTATTACTATCACAGTGCGTAATATAGTCTCTTCTGTGATAGTCAATTTTTAAATGCTTATAACACATCATCTTAATATACATTTTCTGTACTTTTTCGATACACTCTATCTTGGTGACCTGATAAGGATTCCAGACAACGCTGGCATACTCCACCTGTGGCCTAACTAAAGCAACATACAGCGCCCTTGTTGTTGACATTTTAAAGGATTTAATACAATTACGCCTTAAGAGACCGAGAAGCTTGTAGGCTTTCGGAGTAACGGAGTCTAAATGTTTATTAAAAGACAAATCATGGGTCATCACAACACCAAGATCTCGAATAGATTGAACTCTATCCAAAGTCACTCCATCTAAAATATAATCAAATATAATAAAAAGTTTCTTTTTATTGGTAAAGGAGATTACGTTACATTTCGCAACATTAAGGTCAAGCTTCCAAACTGAACACCATTTAGATAGACAATCAATATCTTTTTGGAGCTGCACACAATCACGTACGGTACCCACAGGGCGGTAAATCTTTAAATCATCAGCATACATCAGACATTTTGATGATTTTAAGCATGATGGTATATCATTGACGTATAAAGTAAAAAGAAGTGGACCCAAAATTGACCCCTGTGGGACCCCTGACGTGACTATCTCCGAATCAGAAAACCCATCATCGATAACAACCGCTTGCGTGCGCCCACTCAAGTAACTTGTCAATAAATTAAAAAGTGGACCACACACCCCATATCCCTTAATCTTAAGAAGAAGAAGTGTGTGGTTAACACTGTCGAACGCCTTTTTAAAGTCTGTGTAAACAGCGTCGATTTGTTTTTTGTTACTCATGTTACTTGCAAGGTCATTGGTAAATTCAACCAAGTTTGTCACTGTCGAACGTCGGCTAGTAAAACCATGTTGCTCTAATACAATGTGTTTTGAAACATGATTATACAAGTTCTTATGTATCAATTTTTCAAATACCTTTGACACAACCGGCAACAATGAGATTGGGCGGTAATTACAGACTTTGAACCGACTCCCCTTCTTTATTACCGGTGTAACAAACGCGTGCTTCCACCGTTTAGGAAAAATACCAGATTGCAAAGAGGAATTAAAAATGTCCGCTAAAGGCCGAGATAACACGGCTCGACAATGCTTCAGAACCTTGATTGGAATTCGATCCGGACCCGCAGACTTATTGTCAACTAACGTTCTTAGACAATTTTCTACTTCGCGTGCAGTTATATTGAAACCAGATAAGCATTCAGTCCCATACTGTGGAGCGTCAGGCAAAACCGCAGGACACGCGGAAATAGGTTGGAAAGAAGACAGAAAATATTTTGAAAAAAGTCGGCAACACACTACCACAGTACTTGCTACGACACCCTCATGTTCAACTTCAACGGGAACTCGCCTGACTTTTGTCTTACGGCGTATATACCCCCATAAAAGTTTAGGGTCCTTACCAATGTTGTCATTTATCTTTTGTAAATACTGCTTATGTGCCTCCCTGACAATATTTTTGAATTCAATACGTTTTAACTCTAAATTCTACCGTATGACATTCTAATAGTGTTCTTTTCCACTGCCTGTATGCCCTATTTTTATTCTTCAAAGAGTTAATAACCTCACGATTGAACCACGCGGGATATTTACCAACATTCACTTTCTTGGTTGGGACAGTAGCATTTATTGCCTTGTCTAAATTGTCATAGAAGATATCACACTTTACATTTACGTCATTATTGCCGTACAATAACTCCCAAGGGCAGTTCAATAGTTCGTCGCTCAATGAATTCAGGTCAGCATTAGCCCAGTTATATCTCGATTGTTGTTGTTTATTCTTGTTATTGTAGTCGGGCTTGCTCCCCGGAAACGCAAGGTCACAACGAAGAGCCGCGTGATCCGAACGCACAACCTGTTCTGCTAAACTTACGTTGACAGTAACATCCAAGTTGTTGACAAACAACAGATCTAGAAAGTTATTTCCACGGGTAGCGAAATGATTTTTCTGATACAAATCAAGCTCGTTTAATTTGTTCAAGAACTCAGAGGTGGCTTGAGTGTTCGTATTGCCGATAACAGATGATAACAACAATTCAGGGTGGTCAATGCTAGGCTTCCAATTGATATCGGGAAAATTAAAGTCCCCGCAGAGCAATACACAGTCACTTGGTCTAATAGCACTTTGCACACGTGATGTTGATTCGTACAACTTTTCAACAAGGTCCAATGATGGTTTGGGAGGTAAATATGCACACCCTATAAATATGCTGCGTCGAGAAGTGACCTTGACCTCCGACCACACAAGCTCACATTGTGCAACTTCGAATTCTTCCCGCCGTCTTGACACCAATGTACTAGACACTGCTATGAGGACACCTCCCCCAATCTGCCCCTGCTGCTCCACCGAGTGTCTATCCCTTCTATACACCGAGTACTGGTTCGAATCCAGCAACTCGCCTTCAAAAACAGTTTCACTCAGCCATGTTTCCGTCAAACACAAGACATCGAATTCGCTATTGTCAGCAAAACACAAGTTAAAACTCAAGTTTTTCCGATCCAGCTATGCTCCTTACATTCATGCAATAAAGAGAAATATTGTCAGCACCGTTGGCATTGTTGTTGCACGGACCTGGATTTAGGTGAATATCCCCACTGAGAGCTAGGAGCAATAACACAAGCCATGACTTCCGACAGTTCGGTAGAAATGCTCCCAAGCTAGCTCGCGGACTCGCCCGCGCGACAAGCAACCAACACGAAATATCGCATTTATCGCACACGAGTAAACTTTCTTTAAGCACTGCACTGGTCCACAGGTTATTGAAGTTGTCACACTTATTAGGAACACAGTTTACATTTTTTATGATTTGTTTTGATGCGAAAAACAAAAGAAAAACACGGAGCACATGAATCAGCAACCCACCCATGGCCGCCATCTTTTATATATGTATATGTATGTGTATATGTAAGTAACCTTTCAGTTACATGTCTGGAAAAAGTAGTAGCAAATGCCCAACGAGTCAACACCCGTCACAGAACGACGAGGAACATGCAGGTCAAAGCTACAAAGATTGTTTCTTCAATGTTTCATTAGTACATCATTATCAACTTATAACTTATATTATATGAGATGAGATTTATGACCAAGTCTGTTATTAGTGTTATATGCGTTTCATTTACTGATTACGTCACTTTTGTACGTTTTGTGTTTAGAAAAACTTCTAGTATGTCATGTTATATAAAAACATACATAAATAAATCACATACACTCACACACTCACAAAACAGAATTAGACTGATAGCTTAAAAGAGCGTCAAATAAGTATAATACAGCTTTTTTAACGTGAGGTTAAAACTAAGGGTGTGCGAGTATACCCGAAATTTCGAGCCGCGTCGA
The DNA here is from genome assembly GCA_024449915.1 of Sweltsa coloradensis. Lineage (NCBI taxonomy): Eukaryota > Metazoa > Arthropoda > Insecta > Plecoptera > Chloroperlidae > Sweltsa > Sweltsa coloradensis. The sequence goes on from JAMZAV010000304.1 coordinate 53,321, forward strand.
ATTTTTTGTTACTAGAATATAAACAAAAACATATTTTGGTGGAGGTGCCGGGTAGGCTACAACCCTTTTAGCCTTGATAGCTAGGCCAAGTCTTTTTATACTAGGCCATACTTTCTATATTTTTGGTAAGTTTTGAACTTTTTAGTCACAAATAATAAAATCTAGACATATCTAGATATCAACATTCTCGTGTAATATCAATAATATTGAACAGTATGTCATTGTCTAGCACTAATAATGTTCGTACTTGATCATTAAAATTTTCTATAATTTAAAGAGATTGCATTTTTACATCAATTATATATTATTCTGTATTTGCTTTTTGGCGCCTACATACAGACGAATAGCAATAAATAAAATTAATATTTTACATATTGTAAGTAAAGTCACAGAGCAATAGTGCAATTAAAAAAACGAAGTATTCGGACTCGAATTGGACTCGATACTCGAGCAGACTCAGTCTCGACTTGAGCAAAAACCACGACCCGCACACCCATAGTTAAAATGCACCATTTGAATTGTGATAGGCTCACGAATCTCAAAGTAAGCGTTTCACACACACATTTCTCTTGTTTCTTATTTTGAATAGTATTGATAATATATTAATTACTTTTGTAGAAATAGTTACCGAAAGAGTCATCGAACAAGATCCCTGCGTTGGTGATGTTTTGCGTGCTGACGATGCTTCTGATGATCTCTGGAATGAGATCTCCTGGCGGCATGATCTGAATGAGGAACTTCTCTTCCTCCTCGTCCAGGTTGCGCCATTGTCTGAGAACAAGACGCCTAGAGCTTCACCTTTATGTTTGCTCCTCATGCACTTTGCAAATGTGTTGATTAATTCATATTTTGTATAATCAATTCCACATCGTAATCATGAATAACTTTTGTTTTGTATAGTTATTGTTTTTTTTGGTACGTTGTCCGTTTCAATATAAATTTGTGTTTTGTAATTTTTTTTCACGTTTTCAAGCATTTTACTGCTACACTGTCCTACTTTTTTTCTTGACAGATCAATTATTATCCATCCTTCTTCCACTTCTACATTATTCCTTTTCGAGATGCTTTCTTCTGTTACTTTACTATCCTAAGTTAGGGTCATTACAAGTAGGCTAAGGTGCAGTAAAGAGCATGAAAAGTGGTGAAACATCGGGGGATGATGAAATTGAAAATTGGGAAGGCAGTAAATAAATGAAATAAATTAATTAATTCGTATTTAAAGTCTACCCACTCAGTCGTATAACTGATTTTCAGTGGGAGACAGTAAACCAAAGCTGATGAGTGATGATGCAGGCATAGATTTAATGTGGAGAGTATCAGTGCAGCATTGAGGGATAAGAAGGTACCAGATGATTGGTAAAAGCTAGTTACAGCACCAACTAATAAAGGCGACATAAAGATGTGTGGGAACTCTGTGAAGAGAAGGAAGTGTAATGTTGCTCTATTGAGCCAGTGTGACAAAATACTAAAGAACTCTACAAGTAGAGCCAGGAACAATATGGGCTCACAGCCGCTCGCTCAACCATGCATTGATCTCATGTTTGCGCACGTACAAATTAAGGGAAAAGTAGGAACATGCAGAATAAATATTCGTGATCTTGATCAGGAAAAGGCTTTCGATGTTGTCCCCAAAAGCAAATATCTGGAGAAGTGGACAAGATGCTCGTAACAAGAATCAAAAGTACAAACGTAACAAGAACGAGCTGTTTGCAGTCACAGTGCTAAATTACCAATTTGGTATGAATAAACAGTTGACTACGTCAGGGTAGTGTGATATCTCCGAAATTGTTCTCTAAATTGTTATGAATGTAATTCTACGAAAAGATAAACCATCAGAAAAGGTCAAAGAAAGGCAATGATATTTTTCCTGACGATGTTGTGAGATGGAGGGTAAGTAGAGGACAAGTAAATTATAATTTGCATTCATGTAAATGTGTAAATAAAGCCTTATCCCGAAATGTCAATGTCATCATGTATGGTACATTGTCTTCTTCGAATCGTACCTATAATCGTCCAAGAAGCTCATCTATGTATGTACCTGATATCTTTCTCCTGGCCGAAAGACGTGCTTACTGTGGGCAGGGCGACGGTGAGGGTGAACGCCTTGACCGTCTCTGACGTCACGCCCCCTCGAGTAGCGTCGATCACGATGTGGGGAGGTTTGTTGGCGTGCACGGAGGCGTCGTACACGCTGCAAACTGGAAGTGTAGATAGAGTTGACAACTTTTCAAACCCTCATACGTTTAGGGCCAGATGCACAATTGTCTCCTAGCGGTGACCCTGGCTGGTTAAGTAATGCCATGTGGCACCGTATACATTCAATTATTGTCCGTTGCAGGTACCGACACTTGTTAAGGTATCACATATTGTGAATCCAAAACAAAGACTAAGACTAGAACTGTAATCATTGAGCGTCACTGTATACTCAATGCCGTATTGCATGTTGATAAGATTACTACAATAACACACACATATACTATAATGACACATTTTAGCCCTCTCTTTCCGAGAGATTTGCCAAGGTATATACAAGCTCTCTTATTATTCACACTAGGCCCATTCCGCACAGAATTGAAATAAAGTCACAAGGATTGTTATTGCAATTGAGAATCTAAGACTCTTCTCTTAATTGGTTAGTGATATCTTATTTGTCATTCATAGTAAAGTAACGACTTCTGATTCGTTGGCCACAGAGAATTACAACGTCTGATAGGTTTGTCATAAGGGTTTTAAGGATTTTTGATCTGATTTTATAAAACTTTCTTACAACTATTTCAACAAAGTTCTATCTCCATTAGAAGTGAAGGAAGATAATTTGCATCAATAAAACCAAGAAACAACAATTACACCTATAACACCTACATTTAAAAGTTAATAGATTGATGGAGATAGGAATAACTTAAACCAATATAAATTGTTTTAATTTTATTTAGGTGCTTATTATTTTGTCTGTGTCGTTTACCTAACATGGACATAGAAGGTATTGGTCATGGTCCTTAACCATCGAAAGATTTAACTATTTCAATACCTTACATGGGAGGCCTTTGCGCTCACTTCTCCCACAAATATATAACACACAATAATATATTAAAGTTTGTGACAAGTTTGTTCTGCAACGAATTATTATAAACATTACTCATCTTAGATATTTATTAATCACTCTTCATGAAAACTCGCATTAAATAATCACAGACCGAGTGTATCACCTACTTTATAACTACATCCAACTAGTGTCTTGTGCAATGTAATCAACCATGTCACGCATGCAAAGTCACGCAGAGAGAGAGAGTCGCCTACTTGTCTCCAGCAGCGTCTGAGAGTCCCTTCCCTCCGTCGCGACGCGGTAGACCTCGCCTATCCTGATGCTGTTGTTCGAGTTGATGCGCAAGTACTCGATCACAGAGTCCAAGGACTTGGACGCCACGTAGTTGTCCGGGTCGTTGAGGAACACTGCGAACAAGCATGACATGTTTCATACGAATCATATCAGTAATTTAGAACAGAATAGATAATAAATATAAAATGAAATAAATAGATTGATAGGTTTTAAGGCCGACAGTGTTGACTCTGATTTGGGAGGTCCCGGGTTCGAATCCTGCCATGTCCGGCAATCTTGCTCCTGAAGTTTTTTCCGAGGTTTTCCTCGAATACAAGGGATTGAGCCCTCGAGGAGCCACGAGTAGCATCTAGGAGGCAGTGATTCACATAATCATATCACATAAAAATATCAAGATTATTTCTGCTTTAGATGTGTTAACCCTGTTTTACAACAACATTTGAAAATAGATGTAGCTGATGCGGATAGCCAAATTATAGTTTATTTAAAAAGCAGTATATCGATTGATGTATCCTTACTTTAGCCTTTTTCTCAAGATGACGTTTCTAATAACTCTATCCCAAAATGCTATATTATCCCATCATTTCACGCAACTTTTTACCGTATACTTTTTACATCTAAGAAACCCAAAAGTTCCCTTTTATCTTGAGGAACTGCATGAACTTAAAAAGTTCAGTTTAAAGACATGGTAACTTAATTTTAAAAGTTAATCTTCATTTCAAAAACCGTAACTTACAAAACTTTAAAGACAGAGTAACTTGAACTTTTTAAAGTTTATTTTCATGTCGACAAACTATAACAAACCAAAGTTAATTTTAACTTCCAAAGGTTATTTGAAAGGCAGGGTAACCACACTTTTATTTTTACGTGGAGAAACTATAACTAAAAAAAGTGATTTTTAAGGACAGAGTAACTAACTTTCTAAAAGTTCCCTTTTGAGTGAACTATACCCAACACTGAATGACAGGAATAGACAATTAAATAGGTAAGTACCCTATTATAGGATTATTGTGAAAGGAATGCAAAAAGAACTGGTTAGTGGTTACCCAATCCCTCGCATTTGCATTCTCCCAGGATTGCCATAAGCGAATATCACCTCCGACATCCCGAGACTCTTGCGCGTCACGCGTGAGGTCAGAAACATCTAGAATGTTTGATCAATGGAGGAACAAGTTTCCGACATCCCGAGACTCTTGCGCGTCACGCGTGAGGTCAGAAACATCTAGAATGTTTGATCAATGGAGGAACAAGTTTCCGACATCCCGAGACTCTTGCGCGTCACGCGTGAGGTCAGAAACATCTAGAATGTTTGATCGATGGAGGAACAAGTTTCATGGCAATACTCACGTATGTTTATTGTGTGTACTGCGGATTCCAGAACAGATGTGTGAAACACAACTAGCACGAAACACAACAGTAGCTTCTTATGTAGACTCATTGCAACTCTGGATGGATATCAGGCCAGGCCTGCAGCGTACAACGGCAAAACTCTTTCAACTATCAGTTTGAATTATATCTACACGAACATTAACAATTAACACAAATCATTGTAAAAACATGTTTGTTGTTGTGTAGCTAGCCGAGCGACACTGCACGTCAACGTCAAGCACGCCAGAGAGCCAACGCGACAGCTCTGAGAACCAAACAGATGTCGCCCAAGTGTCCACCACCACCACCCTTGTTTACCATGTGACGTGGCCCTCGTGTGCATGTCCTCGTTGCCTAGGGGATGACCGATGAAGCAATTCATTGGCATTTCGTATTGATTAGGTATATGTCTTCTTTGTTCGGCACCACGCAAAGGTTGATTCGTTATTTGGCTTGTGAAATATGTACAGTAATTGCTTTCTTGAAAAACTAATAAGTTCCCTATACCTAAAGCATATAACTAGTGATGAGTTTGTGAATAGTTAAAACATAACATCTAGAACATTCTGATATACGTGGAAGATGATGATGATGTAATAGTGGGGTTACACTACACTATCTTCAATATTAAGGGTAACCCCCTTTCCCACCTTAACCACCATCTATATTTGAGAAACTCCGACACTCGAGGAACCACATAAAAATCAGTATAGTTAATAAAGGCATTGAGTTTAAAATATATCTGTTTTCAACTCAATGATAGGGGTGTGCGAGTCCTGATTGTTTCTTCGTTTTTTTAATTCACTTTTATTAATGTTATTTATTAATGATCGTCTGTAAGTAGGCTCCAAGAGTGAAGTCAGAGTAACATATAATAGATTTAAAAATGCAGTCTGTCTCTAGAGAATTTAATGATCAAGAACGAACGTTATTGGGGCTGAACTTCAACATATAATTCAATGATTGATATTACCATGAAAATGTTGATATCGATATATATGTAAATTTAATTATTTGCGCTAAAAACAAAGTTCAAAATTGCCAAAAATACAAACATTTGTATCAAAATACTGGGCTTATTATGGCAAAAAGGGTTGGTAAAGTAGCGCTAAAAGTGCATTACAATTTTTACGTTTTCACATTTGCTTCCATGACCGGCACCTCGACGATATGTACGAATCGGTACGAATTTACTTTAGGCTACCCGGCACCTCCACCAAAATAATAATTTTTTATACTCGAGTTTGAGTCGAGTATTTGGTACTCGACTTCAAAAAGACTTCAAGTACATAAAAAAAAGCACTACAAATTTCATGCGAACCAATATAAATGTTTAGCTGAAGTATTTTATATAATAAGATATTATATACATATATAAGCGCAAAACATGTTGATCTTCCCTCATTTCATGAATTAGTTTCTGTTTTTATTTAGTTTTATAACTGAATAGAATGTACGTTAAATCAAAAAACATGTATATTTTTGATTAGGTGGTTCAACTCAAAAATAGACAAACTAAAATTTACTCGGGGGAACTTTGGACTAATTTTTGTGTGGCATAGCAATAAAAATTTATCCATTCGAATATTGAACATAAATGCACGCAAGTAAATATTCTGCGATCTTTTGCTGAATCTCGATAGTCCTAGAATGTTTTCTGTTTGACTTCATCTTGAGCCCGGGATTGCTTCAAATAAGTTTTGATTGAAATTTCGATAGATTGAAAATATCGTATTAAAAATCGTATTTAAATCTAATTATTAAGTGATCTACTTGTATAAATTTTGCCGATAATGGCCTTTGTGAACCAACAGAAAACATGTTTGTTTGTAACAAAATATTTTTTTTTGGATAAAAGCAAACCCAAAAAGACAAACTCTTTTTCTCCAAAAAATATTCAATGATTTCCGCTAGCTGTTTGTATATCAAAAACGACCAAGAAATTTAAATTTTGGGGGTTTTTTTGCTGCCATTTATAAAAAAGATATCGCGAAAGCTTTACCAGGGGTGTGACATTTGATATTAAAAGTGCGCATGCAAAAACCCTTTAAATATTTTTTTCTAGCCAAAAAAAAATGAGTCTACTAAACCTCTTCATTTTATTTCACGGCCCGGGGAAGTTCTCCGAAAGCCCGCTAGGAGTTAAAGTAGATTTTAAACATGAATTTCGCCATGGGCCTACTCTTGCTGAAGACTTAGGAAAAAAAGGCCAGATTAATTTTATTTATTAGTCAGTTTTTTCGACTAAGACAACAACGTAGGGTTTTATTTTTTAAGAGTACCTTAAATTTGTCCTTTTTAGTTTTGAGAACGCCACAAATCCCCCGCAACATGTAAAACATTTTATAAATGCAAGGTTCGCGTTTTTAAAAAAAAATAAATTTAAACAAAAATAATTGGATGACGTAGCGAGCGAAGCGAAGACTTCAATTTCACTGTCCCCCAAAAAATTTGCTCGAGTGTTTTTTTTTTTTTTTTTCCGTCTTTTTTTTTTAACTCTCTACCAGGGAACCCGGGATATCCGATCTTGATGTAAATTGGGGGAAAACTCTGAACTTAGAGTGTATTTTTTTTTGGTACAAACGAAAAATATTTCTCATGAATTCGTACTTTTAAGATTTTTTTTTATTTTAGTGCGATATTTTCGTGACATTTGGGGCCCATTTTGACCCAAAAGGTGAGGCACAACGTTCATATTTTACATGTTCATTTAGGTAATGGTTATGTATTGCTTTTTGAAAGAAAAAATTGAAAAAATTTCCCAGAATCCATAGAATAAAGGTTTTAAAATGAGTTTTTTTAAAGATTTATAATAACAATTAACAAGTAACAATAGAAACTTGACAACAATCATCTACAATGCATTCACAAAGCACTTGCAAAGGAAAAGTGGTCCCACGCAAACTAAAAACTTACAAAAAAGCTCATCCATCAACGCGGCGGGACTTAAGCGTTTTCCTAGTCATTAGACCAGATTGCCTCCCACAATGTGCCACCAGAAACTATGTTAATGTGTTCTGCAAATCTATCAATCATAAAGGCAAATCTTAATAGAGAAGTTTAAACAACAACAACAAAACATGAAGGGAAGTCGCGAGAACTAAGATGTTACCGAAAATAATTCCTATCAAACTAAACTCGGGATTCTGAAACATCCACATCAGTCCTATTAATTTTTTCCCACTGCGCTAAGTAAGTAGAAGTAACAATCATAGTCGATCAGGTCTGGCACGCTGCAATATTTTCACGCCGAAGATGATTAGATAACAGAAACCGAACACATTCTGTACTTTCTTACATGCAGTCATCTATCCGTTACACAATCACTCAGAGAAGTTGCAGTTGAGAGAAACAGGATAGTACTTTTGATAAACTATACTCTTATGATTGAACTTTTATTGGTATCTGAAGATAATTGGTTGGGAGAGATATCATTCATTTCAAATATGTTACCAAATAATATGAAAGAAAGAAACAATAGAGAAAATAAGTGTGTGTATTTAATACGACATAAAGCGTTTAGAATGTCTCAGGCTCGTTTTCTATTATTTTTATACCGATGCAATTGAGGCGTTTATTCAAAAAAACAGACAATGAATGTCCAGAATTACCGATTTACCTATAGAACTTTCTGGAACACTGCCTGAACAAAAATGCATACATTTTAAAACTTTTTAGAAAAACAACCAAAGTCCAAGGTGTTTTTTGCTCGTGGGAGATACTATAACAAAATGTCATAGCAGAAATAAAAACTATCATCAAGATACACAATTAAAACAAAAAATTAGAATTTTAATACATTAATTACGGGTGGAATGAAGTTTAATTGATCTCCTGCCAAATGTGTTTTTTGGACATTGGCTGTTTTTGTAATAAACGCCTCAATTGCAATCAGAATTCTAAAAACAACTTTCTCTCTTTCTTTCGACTTTATCGTGTATCCTTTATGCTTTTATGATAAATTTACGCCAATTTAGTCTCACCCTACGACTAAATTTAATCAAGAATAATTCAGATTTAATTTAATACTGTACCAAATTTCGATCTTTAAATCATTTTTATGTTCTGTTATTTTTAGTTCGATACGCAATCAAGCATTTCGTCTGGTTCTATTTTATAAGAATAAATGCATCTTCATGTATTTTCTACTCATATATAAATATTATCAAGCAGTGACACTTGGCTGGTTGTTGTTTGTACTATACTCAATTCACTATTTCATCATCTCTAGGGTAATTCATATTATTTATTTGCCATCTAAAAAATTAACACCAGTTTCACTTAAATTTTAAAAAAAAACAACACTATATTAGGATTTCTGTTTGTATTTGATAATTTTTATTTAAGCAGAATGTATAAGCTGTAGTAATGTTTAATATTATGTTGTATTAATTCAGTATGTTTGATTTGTTAAACTTTATTCAACAGATAATAGCTAGTACAGTACATAAAATATAAAAGCTTTTACATATGGGTAAAAAGAAACTCATCAAATAATATTACATTCCTAGTGCCGTTGAGCTAAACTGCCCACTCACCGCGCGAAGACAGAGTTTGGTTCCACCAATAACAACGAGAATATAAAACGATTTTTAAAGTACCTTCAAATAACATTCTCGACTGTTCCAAATTATTGTTAGAACTTGCCCTCCCCTCTTTCCGCCTCCTACCGCCAGCCCATCATAGCAGACACAAATATAGACTTGAAATTCTATTTGGAGTAGCTGCCAGTCGTAAAGTTATCGACATACAGAGCTCAGTGGCGGAAAGCAAAGGGACTTGAATGATTGAATCCCTGGATGGGATTGAATCCAACATTCCCAGAATACTCGGGAAATGCTCATGTGTTACGCTTGGGGAAGTCAGGGGTTCGATTCCCGCCACCGCCAGAAAGTTTTCTCCGTTAGGATAAAGTTGGACACTCAATTCATAACCTATAGTAAGTCACGCCGTGTTAAACTGATGTTTCCTACAGCGGGCACCCTCCTTACGAAAAATATTTTATTTTAGAAATACTAATAAATTGTGATTAATATAATATAAATATACTATGAAGTATTTTCATTACTTTATATTTAGTGACCTGACACTTGTGCGTGGTTTTACCTGTTGTCATGAATGAATAAATGACCAAAAAGCTTTCGCAACATAATGAGATGGACAATAATAATAAAACGTGTTTTCGCATAGCTCATGGCAGCAATAAAGTAAAAATCAAACGACTTTGCAACTGAGCAACTAAGCAACTAGCAATGTTGCTCTGGCTCTGCACAACCCAAATTCCTGGGAAATGGCTATAATACCATAACGTTCATGAATATTGGAAACCCATCACGAGAACAGGGGGGCATTTACTAACCCAAACGAAAAGACAAATTTTCGATCGACAGTGACAAGTTAGTAAATGAAATAAGACATGCGCAGCTTGACATTTAAAAGTAAATGGTAGCCCCCGGGTGTCCCTGTCGACCTACAATCTTTCACGTGCGTTATTGTATTCAATGAAATAAATACATAAATTCGTATTTAGAGTCTATCAGACTCTAAGTGCCACTTACACACACTAATGCCACCCTAATGTCCACTTACAAAACGGTCACGGTCATAAACCCCCGGTCGCAAGACTTCGAGGTGAGATGGTTTTTGTTGCAAGAACAGAAGCGTACCGGCTGTTATCCGCGTGCTAAGAGGCTGTGAAGGGAACTTACTCTGGATGAACATGCTTAGGGTTACAAGTAAGTAGGAGATCATACTAGCAATTTATTATCTTTCTATTAACACCGCATTTTCTTGTTAGTATATTTTTTAATTTAATTTTGACTATATTTTTTATATAATATATTTCTTAATGTATGTATGGCCTATTGTTTCTTTATATATTTGTATTTGTATAATAGTTTTGATTAATTGGGATGTAAGTAATGTCATACGATTTAACATATGTTAATTTGTTTTAAAATTAATATTATTTTCGATATTTTTTATTGTTTTAATGTACATTACAGTAGGAATATTCTATAGTTTTTCTTCATCTAGGTGCCCGTTAAAGTGCCGCCGCCAAGCCGCGGTGCGCTAAAACATTCAGACACCTTATGCAGCAAGCCGAGTTGGGGTGTTTTCGAGGTGTCTACCAGTCATCATGAAAAGTGTTTTGAAAAAAATGTTAATATCGGGGGGATTTAGGTATCTTGACAACACACGTCAAATTTGATCGGGGTACTATTATTTCTTCTATGTGAAAAAAAGGTTTTGTTCTTGAAGAAATTATTTTTATCGAATCATGTTTTGAATGTCGGGCGATGTATGCATTGCAGTGACCAAGGTGTACCGCATCTTGCACGCTCAAGGTTTTCCGAAGTTCTGCTGGGAGTTCTTCACACGTACTTCGTACTGGCTATGTTTTCAATAGTATTGTATGCATTTCAGAACATGTTCTATATTTTAGCAGTCAGTCTCTAAATACGATTTTATTTTTATTTTATTTTTTATAACAATGCTAAATATCATCACTTTCGAATCAAGTCAAAAAAATAACCAACGTCAGTTAACTTAACTTACGTATGCATCATTAATATTTACAAATTCCACACTCACTAACACAATCATACATTTACGCATATACATACAACACCACACGCATACATTCATGTTTATACTAGGAAAACGCCAGTCGCTGTTAGACGAGTGAGCGAGCCATGTGTTGAGTACCCGGCAAAATTGATATTAAATAATAATGGTTTGAGTTTAGTTGGTTTAAGGGCGCGTCAACGGTATAATAGTAAGGCCTAATGCGCCACTCTAGCCTTATAGGCTGGAGAGGAAAGATCCATGAGATCCCCTTGATTCTGCCTTAGGTATACGCGTTTCCAAGCAAAGATAGATGGCAGCACTAAAACGCAAGATGTCGGACCGATCGGTGATAGAGGCGAGCTGCTTACGGCGGGCGCTGTATATTCAGTTAGGTTCAACTTGATTTTTGTTACATTTCTGATCATTTGCGAAAACATTGTTGATTATGTCATATCGTCCGCGTATTTTATTAGTTAAATTCGTAAGTTTTGGGGATCGGCTTTATAAAAAACGGGAATTTAATGGCATTTTAAATTACAACAAATAATTGAGATTATTTGATGATATTAGCTCGTAAAGAACAAACCACACTGTTAAACTATTAAATACAGAAACAAGTGTACTAAATAATGTTCAATGATGAAGATCGATGATATTTTGCCAAGAAAATGTTGCCCACCAATACTAATAATTTCAATAATTTACTTGCTATCCAAAAATCAAAAGGGATTCTAGCAAATTATAGCCCTACACTTGTTTTGCACGTTTTTTTTCTACATCGTTTTACTATGTAAACGCAATCGGAGTAGGCCTATATATATTTATCTACTATACACTTTTAGGACTACTGTTTTTTTTTAAATATACATTTTACTAAAAGTAGGCCTATTGAATAGCTGATGGCCTATTTGTTTTATTGTTTTGTATGTCAATAATAGCATGACGCGTTATTCTGCAGACAGCTTTAAAATCTTGTAGGTCATATCATTATACTTATTCTATTGTAATAATATAAATCGTATTTATTATGATATTGTGTATAATATTATGTTATAAATGAACAATGACGGTGAACGGAATAGCCCTATGTGGGCCTACATTAATTATACTAGGAAAACGCTTAAGTCCCGCCGCGTTGTTGGATGAGCGTAATTTTTTAAAACAAAAAAAGCTTAAAATTGCGATTTTTTTAATAGATAATATTTTGATTACGCTCAAATTTCACACGAATATATTAATTCATTAAATTAAAGTTCTGTGAAAAAATCATTACAATCGGATAAAGCATGTAGATGTTATAAGTCGAAGAATTTTGTTAAAAATCGAAAAAATCGTAAAATTGCGATTTTCAAGAGAAATAATTTTTTATCGATTTTTCCCCCCGTGCAGTTCTTCGTTCAGAGATTTTATAGGCCTCCATAAAATTTCATCGCAATTGGAGTATTGGTTTAGCCGGAATCGTGTTCACAGACACACAAAAATACAAAAAAAAAAAAAAAAAAAAAAAACATTCCGGATTTTTTTCTCCAGTGTAGTGAAATGGAATCTTCGCTTCGCTCGCTACGCTCGCTACGCTCATCCAATTAGGTAGAAAAGGAGGTGGGACTTGTGCATAAGCCCTTATACAATTAATATTATTTTGGTTATTGTTATTGTTTTGTTATTATTATTTTGACTTTATTTATATTAAATTATCATAATAAAACTAAAGAAATATATCTCAATTAAAAGTGCCATGAGAAGCGAGCGATACTGTATGTGTGTGTTTACTATGAGTTGTGAACATTCTTGACGGTTTGAATTTGATTTAGTATTTATCGTACCCTGTTAGCCTATATTTAGTATATAGCCTATAAATACCAATGATTTATTATGATATTACAATTAGAGAATTGTAATATGGATACAAATGCCATCCTCGGTGTCTCATGGGTGCATGGGGCGCAGGTCTGTATATAGTAATAATATTCTGGTGGACATGGTCTCGAATCCCGCATATTAAAGAGCGATTTTATCATTATGGTGCACCCCCATGCTTTTGATTATCATCAATTAACAACATTTTGGGAAAGCAACGACAATGTACCTGTGATTGTACATATTTATAAGTGACAAACACGGAATGACATGTGTTCTTCAGGTAAGCCATAGCGCGCTCCTCCGACTATCACTGATCGGACAGTTGAATTTTTCGCCACCAGGTAGCAACCCCTTTGCTTGGAAACGCGTATAGGGGAGGAAAGGAAATGGTCCTTAGTACTCAACACATGGCTCGCTCACTCGTCTAACAATGACTTTAAGCGTTTTCCTAGTTTTTAAAACAAATCGTATTTACAGGCTTTACTTACTAAGTCACAGAATTAATTTTCTTTGGGGGACATTAAATTATGATATAATATATTATATACTAGGGAAACGCCAAAGTCGTTGTTAGACGAGTGAGTGAGCCATGTGTTGAGTACCCGTTAACATTCCTTTTCTTCCCCCTACCTTAGGCCTCCCTAGCCTGTGCCTATCATAGGCTACAGTGGAGCATTATGGCCTAAACTATGACCTAAACTTAAATACCCTATTATTTATACGAATATTATAATCAAACTTAAATGCAAATGTTCCCGCGTACTCAACACATGACTCTCTCACTCGTCTTAACAACGACTTTGGCGTTTCCCTAGTCGAGTTGGCTAAACCGCCCTTATAGCCGAAATGTGGGAGACGTGGGAGACGTGGGTTCAATGGTCGGGAAAGATTTTGTTATTTCTGGATTGTATTTTTTAAATTATTTAACATGTTTTAAAATGCATCTAACGCAGTGTAGTCCATCATCTGTGACAATACTATGGAAAACACAGCCAGTACGAAATACGAGAAAATATTGCAAGGTTTACTCAATCTACGAGTGGAATTTGGGGGTACCTTGACATCCAACATTCGACTAACCTTGGACACGGCATTTCACAGCCAGGTAAATAACAAACAAAAAATATTATTTCAAAATGAACACCATTGTCCTTAAAATAATTCCTATACATTTCAACGTATTTTTCAGTTTTTTATTTCTTGCAGGTTTAAATCGCAACTGATTGTGCTCATTTTGTTAGCAGTTCTCAGTTACCTGGTCACGGATGTCTGTTTAAAATTTCAGCGCAGTCTATTTGGCCGTTCGGCCGTATGGGACCGGACAGACAGACATTTAACAGAATTAATCACGACCAAGGCCCGATCGAGTAGCGTTGTAGACTACGTTCGCTGCGCTCACTCGTCTAACTAGGGAAACGCCAAAGTCGTTGTTAAACGAGTGAGTGAGCCATGTGTATAGTACCCGGTATCATTTCCCCATTCTGGGCTATATCGTGCCTTAGGTATATGGGAGAAAAGGCGATGTTCCCAGGTACTCAACACTTGGCTCACACACTCGTTTAACATCGACTTTGGCGTTTTCCTAGTTTAAATTGAACATTAAAAATGCGAATCGTGTTCAAAACGTATTAGAGTGAAACATTAACAAATTTCCAAGATAAAACAAAATCACCTAATTTTTATTTCCCATTTCACATCCCTCAAAAATAATATGTAGGTGTAAAAATAAAAAAGTTCAAAACTAACGGGTATCGAACCCCAACCCTCCGTGCGGTAGGCTCTATGCTTACCACTATGCCATGGCAGACACGTAGAATTCGTCCCGCTAGCTGCTACTAAACAAATGGTATCGATATTTTAAAAAATCAGGGATTAAATCGCAATGGATCTAGCTGATTTTGTTAACAGTTCTCAGTAAACTCGTGCCGGATGTCTGTTTAAAATTTCAGCGCAATCTGTTCAGCGGTTCGGCTGATTTTCGACGTACAGACAGACAGAATCACAGAATGAGAGCCGTTTGAGTTGAATGGAGACACTCAGTCGCTCCGCTCCCTCGTTTAATAACTAGGGAAACGCCAAAGTCGTTGTTAAACGAGTGAGTGAGCCAAGTGTTGAGTACCCGGGAACATGCATCCCATTTCCTCCTCTATACCTAAGGCTGGATCTAGCCCAGTATGAGGAATGATACCGGGTACTCAACACATATCTCACTCACTCGTTTAACAACGACTTTGGCGTTTCCCTAGTTATTTAAATTGAACATTTAAAATGCGAATCATGTTCAAAACGTATCAGCGTGAAACATTAACAAATTTCCAAGATAAAACAAAATCACCTATGTTTTATTTCCCATTTAACACCCTTCAAAAATTATATGTATGTGTAAAAATATAAAAAAGTTCGAGCGAACGGGTATCGAACCCCAACCCTCCGTGCGGTAGGCTAAATGCTTACCAATAGGCCATGCAAGCCACGAAGTTATCGTCTCGCTAGCTGCTACTAAACAAATGCAAATCGATATTTAAAAAATCACATTTTTTATTTATTTTGGGATTAAATCGCAATGGAGCTAGCTGATTTTGTTAGCAGTTCTCAGTACACTCGTACCGGATGTCTGTTTAAATTTCAGCCCAATCTGTTCAGCGGTTCGGCTGATTTTCGACGTACAGACAGACAGACAGAATCACAGAATGTGAGCCGTTCGAGTTGAATGGAGAACACTCGGTCGCTCCGCTCCCTCGTTTAACTAGGGAACGCCAAAGTCGTTGTTAAACGAGTGGTTAGCCAAGTGTTTTGACTTCTAAAACATGACCGTCTGGTCACCTTACAGGAACTCACTCTGCTTGCCACAATAATTATTTAAATTGAACATTCAAATGCAATAGTATTCAAAACGTATTAGCGTGAAACATTAACAAATTTCCAAGATAAAACAAAATCACCTTTTTTGGTTTCCCATTTAACACCCCTCAAAAATAATATGTGGGTGTAAAAATATAAAAAGTTAGAACTGACTGGTATCGAACCCCATCCATCCTGCGGTAGGCTAAATGGTTACCACTAGGCCATGCAGGCCACGTCAACCTTGTCCCGCTAACTGCTACGAAACAAATGCCATTGATATTATTAAAAATCACATTTTTATTTATTGTAGGCTTAAATCGCAATTGATCAAGCTGATTTTGTTAACAGTTCTTAGTAAACACGTACCGTATGTCTGTTTAAAATTTCAGCGCAATCTGTTCAGCGGTTCGGCTGATTTTCGACGTACAGACAGACAGACAGAATCACAGAATGAGAGCCGTTTGAGTTGAATGGAGACACTCAGTCGCTCCGCTCCCTCGTTTAATTACTAGGGAAACGCCAAAGTCGTTGTTAAACGAGTGAGTTAGCCAAGTGTTTTGACTTCTAAAACCGGACCGTCTGGTCACCTTACAGGAACTCACTCTGCCTTCAACAATAATTATTTAAATTGTATATTCAAAACGTATTAGCGTGAAACATTAACAAATTTCCAAGATAAAACAAAATCACCTAATTTTTATTTCCCATTTAACACCCCTCAAAAATAATATGTGGGTGAAAAAATATAAAAAAGTTCGAACTGACGGGTATCGAACCCCTACCCTCCGTGCAGTAGGCTAAATGCTTACCACTGTGCCATGTCTCAGCCAGGTAGATCTCGTCCCGCTAGCTGCTACTAAACAAATGCTATCGATATTTTAAAAAATCACATTTTTATTTATTGTAGGCTTAAATCGCAATGGATCTAGCTGATTTTGTTAACAGTTCTCAGTAAACTTGTACCGGATGTCTGTTTAAAATTTCAGCGCAATCTGTTCAGCGGTTCGGCTGATTTTCGACGTACAGACAGACAGACAGAATCACAGAATAAGAGCCGTTTGAGTTGAATGGAGACACTCAGTCGCTCCGCTCCCTCGTTTAATCATAATAATCATAATCATAATCATCATAATCATAATAATAATAATAATAATAATAATAATAATAATAATAAAATAATAATAATAAAAATAATAATATTATTATTATTGATTCATAGCAATTGCCGTAAAAGTTTGCCCCGACTGGGGTTCGAACCCAGAAGTTTAACGTGCCATAATAATTATGAAATTCAAATTCCACACTCACTAACATTACATGCCATAATTTGCCATTTTGATGATGTAGTTATAGTATGAATCTTTCAATGAATAACAAATTTATATATGTAAATAAATAATTAAGTAAGATCTTGTACAAAGATTGATGTAACGTACATAGTTTGTTCTGGACTCATCCGAATGGGTATTTTAGCCCGAGTATAGCCTACAATGGGTCTGCATAGCGAGCAGGGAATTTGGGTTTAGGCACAATTGACTATTGAATCATTAACTGACACAACTGGTTTTGCACATTATGCAGCTACGCGTTTGCTGTAGATGTTATTGCCATTTTGTTTAACAAGATGTGTTCTGGAAAAGTAAGTTTGTAGGCCTGCGTATAATATTTCATTTCATTTAGTGGTTTTGAAACTAAATCAGGCATATTTAATACTGTTTAATATTGTGAAATGTGTTGTTTGTGGAAATACAACATACAATTAGAAAATGCTAGTAATAGAAACTAACAGAAGATGTCCTAGCTAGAGTACTACGCCATGCAGACAATTAAACGTTCTCTATGGATTCCGAGCTAACGCTCTGCCTGCAGTGCACCAACTTACTCGAGTAGTTGTAACCTCTCGAGTCTCGACCCACTTACAAAGACTCACAGTGGCCGTTTTTGTCGACGTCGTTAAAGCTTTTGCCGTGTTTGTCACAAGTTCTCTTGTTTGACATAAAACCTCACTTCCTCACGGGAGGATTTTACAGTGTACTGGCAAAACGCTGCCCTAGGTGCAGGGGTTCCCCAAGATACAAGGATTTTCCTATTTCAATAAGGAATCATAACATGCATTCATGTATAAACAAGGCTAAACATAATTCCCATACTTTTTTAAAAACATATGAGCTAAAAATGTATTTAAATTGCCAAAATAATTTATTCAGCAGATTGAATTTCATTAAATATGTCGCAGACTCGCATAAAGACTCTTAAAATATCATTTTCAAACTATTTTAAAATCTGAGACCATTTTTTAGTTAAAAACAAAAGCTAAGTTATTAATATACCGCATAAAAAGAAAACATATCAGAATCACAATTAAATAAGTTTATAAATAAGTTCGCATTTTGAGTCTTCCCACTTAATAACTGAATTTCAGTGAGGAACTTTAAACCAAAGCAACCAAGCCAGCCCTGTAGGCCCGACCAATCGACGAGTGAGCGATAACCAACCAAAGATTGATATTTTTTAATAGTAATAATAGTAATAAGTGGATGGATAGTGCGAACACCCGCGGATCAACGCCAGAATCAACAAGGCCGATTCAGAACAACTTTGAAGGTATTAAGTGCCTCGTTGCTATAGGACGGCTCTTAAGTCCGTTTACACATTCCTAAGCCAAGAAGTGATGGATTTGAATCAATATTAGAAGCTAAAAAAACTTCCGCCTGAAGCGGCATCAAGCATCAATCATCAATCATCGATCAACGATATTCACAACTCAACACCCAGGCCAGGAAAGTAAACATTTATAACATCGTGATAAAAAAAGGTTTCATAAACACCCCCTTTTCATAAAATAACATTTTAAAATAAACCCTCATTCGAACTACAAAATGCCATTAAAACATAAAGGTTGTAAATTAAAAATAAAACAATGAAAACATACATGAGCTTACTTAAGGGATTATATACACCTTGAGTTATTTTTATAATTATTTTTTATTCTATCATATTGCAAATTTTGTTAAGTTTTTGTAGCTTCAAAAATTATTCAATTGTCTCTTATAGAAATGAAAATACATTGAAATGTATCAGTATTGATGTTTAACTATACCTTTCTTTTTTAAGAATTTGTTTGTATGTCCATGATTTTACCAAAATTAATGCCAAACTTTGGCACGCAATTACCGGAAACTAACTTTTTTAAAACAGTTTCCCAAGACACATTCTATAACGTTAAACCGATTTGTACCCAATTTTGAACACAACTTCATATGGTAAATATGTACAAAATGACCTACAATGGTGGATGTATGTTAAATAGATTTACACAAAAATTAGATTTTGAAAGCCACTTTTCATAAATCTGTCAAACTCAAACGGTGAAATTGAAAATCATAACCCTAGATCACATAGTTAGTTTACTTGTTCTGAATATAGAAAAAAAAGCTCTTTTGATACATATTTACAGATGATATGAAGGAAACACCAGTCCATGTTTTGACAAAAAAATTGCGCAAATTGCGCGTAATAAGGTTCCGACATACTTGTAGAGCACTGTTTACATTTTTAAACCTTTTTTTGTTTGTCATGAATAAGAATACATTTTTGTAAAGTATTGGTTTAATAAAATGTTATTTGACTGATATTCAATGAATTAATTTGCCATACAAGTTACCACTGTACGTGTATATTATTATCCCCCAAAATACAAAATTTGTAAAAAAGACGGCAGCCAAGCTCTCCTTCAAAAGTCTTCGGCTGTGAATGCTGTGAGATATAGAAGTTGAGCCAAGCTTTTTATTCTTTCTCCCTAGTTTCGCTTTAAAATAAGTAAGGATCATTTCGCCTGTTGACGAACGCCAAGCCAACGATTTTTGTGGTACAAAAAGTAAAATTTTTAACTCGAAATCATAAAAAAAATTGCCTTGGCCATTGAATTTGGTTCATGGCCAAGCCATTTTTTTTATGATTTCGAGTTTAAAATTTTACTTTTTTACCACAAAAATCGTTGGCTTGGCGCTCGTCAACAGGCGAAATGATCTTACTTATTTTAAAAGCGAAACTAGGGAGAAAGAATAAAAAGCTTGGCTCAACTTCTATATCTCACAGCATTCACAGCCGAAGACTTTTGAAGGAGAGCTTGGCTGCCGTCTTTTTTACAATTTTTTGTATTTTGGGGGGATATCACATCTTTTTGTTGTTCGTTCGCTATCAAGGTGTGAATGATGGACTTTGAATGATTAAATTTGTTAAGTTCAAAGTTGTTTTTTTACATTTTTGGCCCACGGTCCCCCAAAGATACCCCTTGAATAAATAAATAAATAAATTTTTATTTAGAGTCTACCCACTCAGTTATATATAACTGATTTTCAGTGGGGGACTTTAAATCAAAGCGACCAAGCCAACCCTGCAGGCCCCGACGCAATCGACGAGTGAGCGATAACCAACCAAAGATCGATATTTTTAATAGGAAATATATCAATCAGTGGTATGGACAGTGCGAACATCCGCGGATCAACGCCAGAATCAACAAGGCCGATCCAGAACAACTCTGGAATTTATTATGTGCTTCGTTGCTAGGACGGCTCCAAAGTCACCGTTTACAAACTCCTAAGACAAGAACTGATAGACTTAAGTCCAAATCAGAAGTTAAAAAACTTCTGACTTGAGCGGGAATCGAACCCTGGCCCTTCTGCATTGGAAGCAGATACGCTAACAACAAGACCAACGCACTAGCATAAGCACTAGATATTTATAATGGTTATAAGAGCATGTTTAATTTCAAGCTTGTATACAAATTACTACGCCTGAGTAATAACGCGTTTTGATTTGCTAGGACGGCTCCAAAGTCACCGTTTACAAACTCCTAAGACAAGAACTGATAGACTTAAGTCCAAATCAGAAGTTAAAAAACTTCTGACTTTAGCGGGAATCGAACCCTGGCCCTTCTGCATTGGAAGCAGATACGCTAACAACAAGACCAACGCACTAGCATAAGCACTTGATATTTATAATGGTTAAGAGCATGTTTAATTTCAAGCTTGTACAAATTACTACGCCTGAGTAATTACGCGTTTTGATTTTGATTTTGATTTTGATTTTCCCCGGTCCCAATTGCCCGGTTTTTGTTATATGAGGTACATCTGAGTGTGGCCCAAGTTTCAAAGTTCTAAGATGAACCGTTTTCTCGGTATAGCGTATATTCATAAGAGTACGGAATTACCTACTTTTGATAATTTTGGTTTTTTTTCCGGTACCCGTTAACCAATTTTGCTTTCCATATTCAAAAGTGATAAAGAATGAGAGATATCAAAATGTATTCCACGTTTGAAACATCTCAGTTGTAGCGTTTTCTTTGAATGATTCATTTCTTAAAGTTCAGATATGTTTTTGTCATTTTTGGGCCCATGGTCATCCCAAATTTAGCCCCTTGTGTTTTGGACGCAAGATATTTATAATGGTTAATAGCATGTTAAATTTCAAGTTTGTACAAATTACCACGCCTTGGTAATTACGCGTTTTGATTATCATCCAAATTTTGATTTTCTCCGGTCCCTGTTACCCGATTTTGGTTTTGAAAGCAAAAGGCACTGCGTCTGAAATACACCTAAGTGTGGTCCAAGTTTCATAGTTCTAAGATTTACCGTTTTCTCTGTAGGCTAAAGAACTCTCCGCGGAGAACTCATAGCCACCCACCCACCCACCCAGCCAGCTTTAAGGAATTTGACGATGTTGAGAGCCTTTTTTAACACAGAACGAGTTGTCGGATCGGGTTGATTTTTTTTTGGTATGTCATGGACCACATACCAGGTCATATACCGAGTTTCAAGATTGTAACTCTTTCGGGGCGGCGTGTGCAGATAGCTGAAAACCCCCAACTCTGGTAGGTGTATATAGGGCCGGAGTTCGGTGTCGCCTAGCAGCCGTATTCGCTTGTCTGCCGGGCGACGACCGTCGCCCTAGATTCATTTATTTTAGAAATTGTACAAATAATCGAACATTAAGGTGCAAAACTTCATAGAAACATATTATATAATTCATATAGCCTCTTAAGTTAGGCAGGCCCATTTTATTATTAGAGTTTGACTTCAAATGCATTTTATTGTGTAATAAGTAGACCTACTTTGTATCGTAACCCCGTAGTAAACTTGCTTTGAACCCGCGAGTTCAACCAGCGGCTAGATCTCGCCAGTTACACGTGCAAGCGCACGAACCAAATTTCAGCCTCCTGTCGGACCGACCAGATAGAAAAGTTTCTATTCTCATGTTATTCTCACGGATTTGAAAAGCTTTTTGAGCTGGCCAGTTCAGCTCATGGGTTCAAACCAACTGTTCATGTTCAAACGCAGTGTGTAGTGTAGTTATTTTGTTTAAACCAAAAACTATGTTTAATTATTTATATTGCACACTATCGATTATGAATTGAAAATATTTTTATGTTACTTGATTTTAAGATTAAAGGGTTAAAGGGGTATTTAACCGGTAAACTCAAAAAATATATTTCATTCTGGCTACCTAGTAATGAATTTAGTAATTAACAGAAAAATTATTGGGGCCACCATGACCTCACAAAAAATTGTCAAACATGACATTTTTCGAGCTAGGTCCCATCGGCAAAAATCTCCCATAAGAAATAACATGGGGACGATCTTTATGCCCCGTGACCTTGGAGGATTTGATCCAAAAAAATATTGACCATTATTGACGTACTCTACAGCCTATTCTGTAAATTCTCTATATTTTGTTTTGTAATTTGGGGAAGTAGTTCGGTCAAAATATGTTGTTTACCAAGATGGGGTGTGATTTTGGAATGCATATTTTTTAGTGTTTGAGGGTATATTTGGGCACAGTTTCAAGACACGATGTTATAAAGGGGTATTTGAGATTGGTACTATGTTCTAGTATCTATGTGGACCAAAAAAGAAGCAGGTTAAAGCCGATTTAAGAAATTTCCCAAAACACTAATTTTCGTAAATTTCTGGATCCAAAAAATTGAAAAATTCGTTTTAAATCACAGTTACAAGAAATAATTTTATAAACGGTCATTTAAGTGTAGTATTGTGCTAAGATCACGTGGTAAAAAATAATTTTTGGGGTTTTTAGCCCCTTTAAGGTTTAGCTGTTAAACTTGTGTTCTGGTCAAGAGGAGTTTACAGTTAAACGACATGAGGAGTTGTAACAATATGCAATGGTTGTTGATTTTAAAGCAGTCCTAATCATGGCGATGCCTCCAGTTTTGAGTCTCCCGGTCTATCTTGTACATGTACACAGTGCCGCTATCTGTGCGCGCTCACAGGAACTGTCTGCTATGACTGAGTACAATGCAGTATTGATTTTTGTCAATGGCATTTTTACCTCGACGAAACTCAATTACTCATGAAAAGTAAACCAATTATCCCACTACTTAACTTTCAATTTAGTATTTTTTTCCCCCCCGAAACTAAGGTCGATATTACGATTTCAAAATTTATATTACAACATTCTGCAGAATTGGTCATAAAATAACGGTACTCCGTGGCCAGAAATAAACACCATTTAAATGGTAGCCTTCATGATTACATTAACCCATTGTTTATTTTGTATTTCAAGCACACTTGGTACAGTAAGTTACAAAAACATCCTTAAACCAAAATGGCGTGTACCTTTAAAAGAGATAAAACGTTTTTGCAACTTTCAAAATTCACAGAAGCAGAATCATTAACAAGCAATATTCAACAGATCAAATATATGTTTGCCATTAATAAAGTTGTTGTGTGCGTATCGAGAAACATTGCTTATATAGAAAGTTCTTTGGAGAATAATATAAAATACATTTTGTTTTGCTTTCACACCAACAACGTAACTTCGTGTTTCCTATACGCTGCTGCGCATGAGCGCCAACCTACGTGTATGTTCCGGGCTGCGCTTCAAGCACCGTGTAGTGAGTGGGTGTGTATACTTTGAGGAAGTTGTTTCCTCGAATATTATGTTAAGGCTCGTGAAATAAAACTTGAAAAATGACATGAGACTTGACTGGGTTTGCCATATTTTAGCTGTGAAATAAGAACTTCATCGTCTTCGTGCATGTTTCGATTAACAGTTTCTCTTTCAAACACTTACCTACTTACCGTCTATGCTGTAAAGTGTAAACCGTTACTACGCTAATTTTTTGAATTACATAAATCGAATTCACTCCGCTTCCCCGAACGAAACTTTTGAATAATAGTAGAAAACAAGTCGAAACAAAATTATCGGTTTGT
The DNA here is from genome assembly GCA_024449915.1 of Sweltsa coloradensis. Classification (NCBI taxonomy): domain Eukaryota; kingdom Metazoa; phylum Arthropoda; class Insecta; order Plecoptera; family Chloroperlidae; genus Sweltsa; species Sweltsa coloradensis. The sequence continues at coordinate 77,528 of JAMZAV010000304.1, forward strand.
TTATAGAAGACTGTTTTATTAACAATGTGCTTATTCGTGGAATGTTTATGTGAGCTGCAGTACTTGACTAAGGTGACCAGTCGTACCGGTTTGACCGGTACAGTACCGTTTTCAGAACACTTCACTTGTACCGGTGTCCCGAGAGACTCATTAAAATGACTTATTTCACCGGTTTGCAATTTTGGGGAGAAAGTGTCCTGCTATTTTCTTAACTATACTGCGCATGGAAAGAAAACGTTTTACTTTAAAAAAAATATACTCCTCTGATTGGATTAGCGTAGCGAGCGAAGCAAAGATTCCATTTTACTACACTGGACAAATATATCCGGAATGTTTTTTTTCTTTTTTTCTGTATTATTGTGTGTCTGTTAACACGATTCCGGCTAAACCGATACTCCAATTGCGATGAAATTTTCTGGAGACCTTCGAAATCTCTAAACTTAGAACTGCCACGTTTTTGGGCGCAATCGACAAATTATTTCTCATGAAAATCGCAATTTTACGATTTTTTAAAAATTCCTTCGACTTATAACACCTACATGCTTTATCCGATTGTAATGACTTTTTTACAGAATCTTTATTTTATTAATGATTATATTCGTGTGAAATTTGAGCGAATTCAAAAAATTATTTCTCATGAAAATCGCAATTTTATGTTTTTCGATTTTTAAAATTTCTTCCCATACATGCTTTATCCGATTGAAATGATTTTTTTAACAGAACCTTAATTTTATAAATTAATATATTCGTGTGAAATTTTAGCGCAATCGAAAAAATTATTCTTCATGAAAATCGCAATTTTACGATTTTTTTATTTTTAAATGTCAACGACTTATAACACCTACATGCTTTATCCGATTGTAATATTTTTTCACAGAACCTTAATTTTATGAATTAATATATTCGTGTGAAATTTGAGAGTAATTGAAAAAAAAATTCTCATGAAAATTGCAATTTTATGCTTTTTCGTGTTTAAAAAATTACGCTCCAACGCGCGTGAAAAAGCGTTTGCGAAGCTTCCTAGTAAATACTTATAGCAAAACCAATGAAATAGTTCTTCCACTACCAAGAAGATAATTCATTTTCTCTAGGGGTGTGCGAGTATTATTAATGATTTTGGTGGAGGTGCCGGGTCGCGCACGTGTGTGAAAACGTAAAAATCGTTAGGCCTATATATTTTTGGCGCTACCTTACCAATGCTGATTACTTAGCCATAATAGTAACCTGAGTCTTTTGTTACAAATTTATATTCCTTTTGGAAGTTATGAACTATTTTTGGGCACAAATAATAAAAATATGTCCCTATAATGTTTGTTTCAACATTTTCATGTAATATCAGTTACTGAATGTCACAGCCTAGCCCTAATATTTGTGCTTGATGCTTGATCATTAAAATGATTTAGAGAGAGATTACATTTTTTAATCAATTATATGTTACTCTGTCTTCACGTTTGGAAAGAGCAAAATAGTGAAGTACTCGGACTCGATACTAGAGTTACTTTAAGTACTCGTTTCGGACTCGACTCGAACTCAAAAACCGGGTCTCGCACACCACTAATTTTCTCAGCTATTATTTGTATTGATTTTGTTTAAAATAATGAAAATCAAAATGTATCACGTTTTGTATCATCTACGTTTTAATTAATTACATACCTACAATTATTATTTCGTTGTAAAGACAAAGTGTATTAAAAGTTTAACCATCCATATTATACAAATGAAATGCATTTTCAAATTATCTTTATTCTTATTGATTAGGTCTTCATTAGTGTAATGCCCTCATCAATACATTATTATGTGATGAATGTTTATATTTTGTTTTGTACTATTATTTTTGAACAACTTGTTAAAGATCTGATGACATTAAAAATGTACACATTACAACCATGGCATATTTAAATCATATTTTCATGTCAGATAGCTATTTTCTGGGCATTTGTCTCAAATATATCTTTAAAAAATCGGCTCTGGCGGCTGGGGCTCTGCCCCAGACCCCGAAAGGTTCGTGATGTACATATGCTTAACCTTTAGTAATTGTCCCGGTTTGTAAGTTACAAAATATGGTCACCTTAAACTTATCTAATGTACTTCCTTTGGAAAGATTTTCGATTTTTGTTGCTTATAACGTCTCTATTAATGTACTAAGGCTATTCGATACGATGAGTGGTGATAGATGACGATGAAGGACGATTACAGAAAAAACAATGCCTTATGCGGGATTCGAACCCACGTCCTCGTAGAGCCATACGACCAGCGCCATTATTGTAAGTGACACTGCTGACGGCTTTTGTTAAGATCTCTTTAGAGGACTGTATAATAAATTAAGAGCGAAGTGACAAATAAAGCCAATCGTCTAATTCGTTCCAAAAGGCGTTCATTTTTGTGATGTGATATGTGAAACGCGACTTGCATGCAATTTGACACAGAAAAGACACAAATTCGGGTTACAATAACAATGAACAAACAGAAAGGCTTCAGGCGGCTGGCGCAGGATGGAAAATCCCGTAGACGAATTATTTGCCGTTATTGCACGGAAAACAACGATGAAGTATTATATTACTATTATCATCTCAGATTAGAGTTACAAACTATCATACATTTAGGTTACCAACAAGATAAAATTAAACTAGACGCCAGACGTGCATACTTGAGCGGAGAGTAGACAGAAATATTATTTGAAAAGTCATGGAAAAAAAAAACAAGTAGAATTTGAAAATTAAGACAATTTTGAATATTGGTCAGAATTTCTTGGACGCGATAAAATACAGTTAGAAATCGAGACTATCCACATTTTACGGGACGTATAGATCGCGAATTAGTTATCGATATTGCATCATTAACTGATAAAACAAAACAACTAAACATATAATCAACTAATGATACAAGCAATATTATGTTTGACGATTATCACTATGATCCCGATTGAAGAAAACAACAGAAAGTACATATTGCACAACAGTGCAAGCAGCATCAGAAGATCTCAAGAACAGTCTTCAGCATTTATCTCTCACGGAAGGAATTATTAAGTTAGCGCTATTAGCGACATGTGATTCATTACTTGCACTTTTTCTATGGTTAAAAAGTTATATTCGTTAAGCAGCACTATAGCCGGAGCTAGCATACTAACAGTATCTAAACTCCATTTCATTATTTTGTCCCCAGTTTCTGGAGGGTTCAACTGCCAGTGTCACCTACTCAACTGAGAAATTTTAAAACTCGTTAGAGCTTAATACGTTAAGTGGATCTACTCTCAAACTTGATAGTAAAATGCTCTATATATACAATGCAATATTGAAGCTTTTGACCCTACTTTTGCTAGTTAAGTTAATAAACAGAAAGTTGATTTGAATTGCTCCTACAGGGAAATATATTTCTCAATTGAGCAGGCGACACGCAGACACCTTGCTTGCTTTGAACTCTCCAAAGCCGGGGTCAGTTATTTTAATTTTAAAATTGATTGTAGTGGGCATCTGTCTTGTCTAGCTAATACCAGGAACCAAACTGAACAAAAATGGCAATGATTGTATCTGTTTTGTCATTGAACGTGGTAAATGGAATTGTAGAGATCAGAATTTGAATGTGCAACTCTGTGATCACTTGTAACATGCTACAGAGGCCCACACGTGCACTGCAGTAGCCTTCTTGCACTATGGAAGGTAAAAACTTATTAATATTTAATTATTAAGTGATTACCAATGGAAAAACAAACTGATCAACATTGATAAAGGCAGAGGAATGGTCAAGGAATCCAATTAAAGGTGTGTGTCAACAAAATGAAAAAGCTGAACAACAATGGTCAAGGCATTTTATTTGCTCTTCAATGCAAGGCAGCGTTCATTCTGTCTTTTTCACAAACTTTTAATAAGAAATCAATACAACACGATATCAACCTTGTAACATTACCAGAAATTCATCGTGGAATTTTAAATTTGTCACCTATCCATCATAATATCAACAATTGGAGCAAATGTGTCATCGAACAATACATCCCCTCGTTATATTAATCTTATAATAAGAAACACATATTGTTTTTATAATGTCCTGATACTTTTATTCATAAGCAGTTTATTAATCAGATTCAACTAATTAGTGTGAACATTCACCTGAACATAACAACACTTTTGTGAAAGCACAATTTTTTATTGTATCGAAAACATTATCGTGTAATTAAGGATCTACATTAACAAACTAAAATCCGTTCCTAGAAGAAACTAACGAGTTTAGTGATTCCACAGATTTGCATTAAAATTAATGCAATTAAGGAAACCTTATTCTTATCTTATTTTAGAAATTGTTGAATTGGAATGTTTAAGCGAAACACATACTCGTTGTACTTGATTTATGTGCAACGCCTTACAGCTTCTACACGCAGAGTACACTGAGTATGACTGAAAAAACTATAACTGTACCGAGACTCTTTAGAAATAACTGGATGGTATCTGATTGATTATCAAAACAAAACAAACAATTTGCGTTTCAATATTTACCGTTTTATATTTAGTTTATAAAGTTTTCAATTTAGAAATACTAAAACAGGGATATCCAACCATTCAGCATTGTGTACTTTGAAATTTCTGTACTGATTGTTTATTGTGATATTAAGCCCTCAAGGAAGACACCTTCCTTAAGTAATGTGTTATGCTATACGTGGATACATGCTACTGTAGGAACATTTTTGTATTCTTCGCAAAAGTTTAAATAGTGTGCATTTAAGAGTTACAGTAACACTAAGATTAAGAAGTGGTAAAATGTTATACAACTAGTCAAATTTAAACATTAAAATGTAAGCCTGAAGTTTAACACGTATCTAATGAATGTGGGGCACAGCGACCTGTAGAGTACGGCATCGCTTTTCCAGTTATCTGCCACTAACCGGTTGGACAACCCTGTCTTAAAGAAAACAGAATGCTAGATAATATAGCCAATCACCTTGAGTTATACAGCTAAGTTGAGCCAGTGCATTTGAACCAGCCAATCACAGCCTACTTATTCCGACGCCGACGCAGTTCTACTCGCTTACTATCATGCGATATGCAAACTGACCGTTCGAATTCAATAAGATTTGTTACACAGAAATGCCATTCAAATTATTTTAATTTCGTCTTATTCGATGTTTGTATTCTATATTACTTAAATAAAAAATGTGTTGCAATGTTAGTCAAGACGATAAAGAAGTGGTTTTAAAAATGAGGGCGTGATGTGGCATTGTATGTTATACCATCCTTGCTCCTAAGCAACGATTGCCGAGATAACCTTGCCTATATACAGGCGGCATTGACGATGGAAATATTGACCAATCAACAACAACAACAACAACAACAACAACTCGTATTTCAAATTGTCGCGCCTTCGCAGTTGGCTTGAGGGCCCGCTGATTGGGCGCAGTTATTACGAGTCGTCAGCATAGGATCGTTTGATGATTTCTGTTGCTTAACGTCTCATAGTAATGCTGCAGTAAGGTTATTCGAGACGAATCAGCATCGGAAAGGCTAGTTCTAGAACACAACCTCAACCCCCAACATCAGCTCATGTGGTAGAGAGGACAGTGGTGTTACACATGCTCCGTCCCCCAGGGCAATCAGTGCCCGGGGTCCACCTCTTCACATTGAAACCAGATCGGGGGATATTCACTACAAATAAACTATTAAACGATACGAGCAACGGTCAGTATTGCCATCTTTGTGTGTGTCTGTCTATCACTTGTAACACTCAGTCATCACGTGTGGCATTGCACCAATAAGAAAAGAGAGTAAGCTACCCGGATGCGACGGCCGAGAACAATTGGATGCTGGGCTTGCACTCTACGGTGTATACGTAATAATCGTGTTAGAAATTTCTTAACTTGCTTAATAGCTCTAACATTTTTAGTGACTTAAAATATTCCAAACATCCAGTTGATGACTTAATCAAATCAAATGTGTAGCCGATTATCCAGCGTTCTTGTGTGTCGTAAAAGAGCGGCAGGCCTAGCGCCCGAGTTATATAGGAAATAATCATTGAGCTACTACTTAATAGTAAATATTAGCACCTGACAAAATTTGCACTTATGTGAGTATCTCCGTCGTATCATCAACTGGATGACATTTCTAGTGTAGCTCAAAATTTGGAATGGACTGTTTTTAAGTTAATAATATTTTCTCTAAGAGAGCATGATATTTATAATGGAAGGCTTTTCAAGTGGAAGTGGAAGAATTAGCCACCTAAACCACTAGTCACGTGCACTTGGGAGATCTGCTACAGAATTGGTAGGAACTTGTCCCAAGAAGTGAGACGAGTTTTCAATTGTCTAAATCTAGATGATGTGATGAGATGGTGGTGGTGCAGCCAAACCCTGTTTTCAGCCATCAAAACGAGTCCTTGATACAAAGCGTACTATAAGCTTTAATTCTCCCTATATGCGGTACTCGTGAAGTGTTGTAATGCTCAACTAAACAACATTCTTATCAACTTAACGCATACTTTAGATTAATTAAATACAAATCATCAAACATAGATGTCACCAGAGAGTTCCTGACATCGGGGTTTTCCTGACATCCAAAGATATTCCAGACATCTTTTTGGGTGTCCCCGATATTCTCGTGGTAACTGAGATCAGGGTAGTTAAGAATGCTACAGTAGAAGAGAAAACGTGACTTTCTGTCAAAAACAAAATAAATACCACTTCAACTAGGCTGCTATGCGGGTTTGTCTGACCACCAAGAGGTAAACTCTGGTAATTTTCAATAATGAACAGGTTTGTTCTCCAAACAAGGACGCACTCTCTCTCTCTCTCCAAAGAAGGGAGCCGTCATAACATGGTTGGCAAACACTTTAGTCTTCGAAGTCTCGTTAACAAGATGAAGGCCCATTTCCAGATGTCGATTACATGTACACATATCTAAGATAGTTGTGCTGACACGCGACCCACTTACAAACACGGTAATTACTATGAGTGAAACAAGGTAAGACACCCTGGCCGTGTAACAGAGTCCATGCTTGCACTCCGCGAGTAAACGTCCATATTTCATATTCAGTTGCCTTCGTCACGGGAAGATAGTGCATTTCAGATCAAACTTCCGATTAAAAGTTTAAGTTTAATACATGTTGAAGGAACCGCTTCCATTATATAATTGTTATTTAAATGATTGTGTAAAAGTTTGTGTCTGATTTTATACAAATCATGAAATTTGTTCCATGAGTGATTAGAACAATTGAATAACAACAGTGTGACGAAAGGCTACGTGTGGATTTTTACACTTTGGTATTTACTCAAATCCCTGGTGTTAAACATTGATATAATACTTCTTATGTGAAATTCATAGTATATTATTTTTACAGTGAACTTCTTTCGCAATAAAACAACATCGATAAAGTTGTGTTCCAAGTTAAATTTGATGTTCCATTAAATTGCCTTAAAACATTTAATTTCTTATGTCCTTCCTAATTGATGCAATCATTATAAACTCAACAAGTAGACCTTCAGAGTGACACCTCTAACTTCTATCGAGTGGTGTTTGACTTTTAGAGCTAATAAATAAATTAACTTGTTTGGGTCCCACCTGAACTCACCGAGATAGACAAGGAATAAAATAATAATGTATTCCTTAACTATTAACGAGTTGAAGTTGGTAAGATCACATTACGAGCGTCTCTTCGTTCCTAAACCACAAGACAATAAAAAAGTTCCAGACTAATTTAAGTAAGTAACTAATCCGCGAAGCCGTGTTGAAGTTTTCATCGGGACTAATCTAGATACAAATATTCTTTTAAGTCAAACTTGCTTGAATCTTTATTTCTAATAGAGCAATTGAGGAGTGAACGAATATGACATGCGAGTATTGACACGCTTATTTCTGCTTTAGATAATACAGTAAAATGTTGCAACAGTGAATATTATTTTAATTTTGACTTGTGGTTTGAAGCCCATCTAAAGGAGACCCAAACTGATTGTAGAAACGCAACCTTATAAACTAAAACACCTCTCTAAATGAGAAGACAAAGTGGAAGGGCCTCGAATATAGACAGTCATTTGTTTATTGTCACGGTGACGTATGAGCTCGTCACTCAGCACTGACCCACGTGACAGTGACATATCACGTCATCAGGATGGGTATTGTGTCGCAAGCGAATCAAGACTGTCCCTTGCAATACGTCTATTTTTACCTCGAGAGTGAGTTGTGACTTATCCAAGTCCTTCAGTTAGGAACGAGGAACGATCAATCAGGTGTGCTCTACTTCTTCTTAGGCGTGTTTCACTCGTCCACCTAAGTGGAATACTGTAATCGCGTCTTCTGTCGGCAGTGAAAGGACAAATTTGTCATCGAGGTTTCCCTATTTAAATAAACGCATTCCACGGATTGAAGCTTTTATCTATGGATTAAAATTAAGTTTTCGTTATGTCGGTCCAATTATATATACATGAATCAAATGCCCTGATGTACTAACTGGCGGTTTGGAAAGATATATTTTTTTAAAATGCATTTATAAGCATTCGTACAGTACAGTTTAACTTCAATTCACGTCATCTTCGAAAGACTAACTTTTGTCTCTGCAGAGAAAACCGTGGTTTCACTTCACTGCATGCTAAATAAAACCTTTTGATATTCAATAATCAATGATATTATTTATAAAATGTTAATAAAGTTGTAAACACGCTACAAGAATTGATGTTAAAAAATGACTGATAGAAATTGATAAAAGATAAGATTATATATTAATTAGTGTCTAAATAATAATTTTCCCTTGCTTCGACAGCGCGAGAACGTTGCATTGTAAATCTTGTACTTTAAATTGTAGCAATATTTAATTTGTATCCCCTAAACTCATCGAGCATAATATTATTATGAACACTTACACGCTCCTTGTTCAAGCAGTAGACTCGTTTGAGGCAAACTCTACCACTTTGTAAAATAATTGCTAAACAATATGTTTCTACACTAACAGTAATCCTTATAAATAGTTATCACAGAATAGCAGTACAATTGACTGCGATTTAAGACTAGAGTATGCAAAATTACCAGAGTCAACCAAAATGAAGAGTGAAATAATGCACTAAAGTAATGAAAGCGTATAGATATGAAGTGAAATGATATAAATGTTAAATATCAGCGTTGGTGGAAGCGAGAGAGGTGATTGGGCCGCGAAGCCGCGTTCACTTGTCCTCCTGAGCCGTTGAGTCCTCCTCTCCACCACCACCATCACCGCCGCCACCGGGGGCGTCGTTGGCGTCGTCGTAGCCGTGGGGCTTTAGGATGGCACGCACGGTCGCGTAATGTTTCTTAAAGCCTAGTTTCGTGTAGAGACTGAGCGAGGCGTCGTTCTCCGGACGAATCACGACGAAGGGGAAGTATCCGCGCGCGGTGACGACCTTGGTGAGGTATTGCGCCAGGTGGATGCCGTAGCCCTTGCGTCTGTACTCGGGCCGCGTCTGCATGGAGAACATGGCACCGTAGTAGGACTGCACCATCCACGCGGCCAGCTCGCCGTTAGAGAAGATACCGTAGGCGGGGAGCGCCGAGATCAACTTCTCGAACACCTCCACGCACTCCATGTCGTTCGCCGGGTAGAGGTCGTGGATGGCGTGTGCGTGTTCGGGCTTTAGTTGGAGCATCTCGGCTTCCTCAATCGGCAGGCTGAAAACAGACCATTTCTGTCAGGTGGCACCCCGTTTAAACATTGCTATCCTACGACAGGAGAACTATCTTTACTTAATATTGCTGGCTATAGTGTACTCGGTTAGTAGACTAATCACTGAAATGTGTTCACTGATCTTTATTATTGATCTTGTCGTTAAACCTCAATTTTATGGCCGAAGATTGTAGGAAAGAGTAGTTCTACCATTGAGTGACTCAACTGTCGTCTACATCGGGACATCGTAAACATAAGGAAGCGTTTCATGAAGCAAAGCCTTTAATTTAGAGCTAAATTGCAATGAGATCAACAATCTAGTATTCTGAATTGGTCCAATTGGCTGTTTACTGCTGTTGCATTTGCTGTATAAAGCAAGTAAATTAAGACGCTTTAACCAAATAAACGAAGTGTACATTAAACAGTGTTTCATTGTTTTTTTCATTGGCCATCTTGCCCTATTGTCAGGTAAATATTAATAAATATATAATAAGCACGTGATTGATGTAGGCTACATTGTAAATGATATAATGCATTGTAAGGTATGTGATTTACTGTGTACTGATTCAAGGAAAATAAAATGCTACTTAACTTTACTTTCAAATACAGTATGCAGTAAACGTATTACAAGAAAACAAAGCTGGAACTAGAATAAATGTTGAAATGGACTGTACTGTACTCAACTCAACAAAGTGAGCAACGACTAACTTCCAGTCATGAGGATCTAGCGTTACTAAACTATTACGCTCTTTCGATAAGTGTTTCAAATATACACAGTGTAAGAATAGAAGAGGCAGAAAGTTTGCAGGCTGATTAACATGCGTTCAAACTCACAATACACTGACCAGGACAATATTGGTCGCCAAGCTAAACTAAGAAACTAGAAGAGAAAGCGTAAATTTTATGTAGCACCCACACATAGGAGCCGATAATAAATTGTATTGAATGGAAAATAATATAACATCATGCAGGGATAATGTTAATGACATTGCAAATCGTTATTAAACTGACTGATGGTTCATTACAATAATGAACCCTGATGGTACCAAACGGTTATTGCAGACAACACATTTTGATTGCTTTTACAAGAGAACTTTGGTACCAATAAAAGTTGACGTTTTCGTGATTGACAAATATACGTGGTGTGTGGGATCACATAAAAAGAATCACGAGGAACTAAAGAAAGCTTAGTAGAATAAATCGATTCAGTTATTGCAAAGGTAAGCAAAAAACTCATCATTCCTTTTCAAAAGCTGGAAACGGAAGTGTTCCTTGAGTACGTGCTTGCCCTTATAATCCTGTCCAATGCAGAGTCCTAAGATCAGTGACAAAGTCTCTCGCTTCAGACTGTGTGACTGCCTTAGAGTTGACAACACCAGTCCATCAATAGATTACCTTGTACCTCCCTCTCTCTCACTCCACCGTGCACCCCGGCTAAACGTGCGCGTGCTTGTGTAAGGCTCACTCACTCGTCTAGCTGGACCTCCTCGGGTGGGTTAGAACACACCCAAATATCTCCGCACACCTTTTCCATAGTTCCGTGGAGTTGCTCCGTGTAGAACTGTTCTAGCCGCTCCATCACGCTCACGTGCGTGAAGTTGAGGAAGAGCGGTCGCGTCCAGTCTATGAGCAAGTCTTCGGTCTCCACCAGACGGAGGAGGTCCAGGTCGTCGCTCGGACAGAACACGCTGAAGCTCTCGTACAGGAGGCCGTTCGGCTGAGGACAGAGACAGTTATACCATGAGTACAAATAATAGTATTGTATGCTAGCAATTCTTCAAGGATGTGGAACGGGTTCCTTGAAAACGGAAACCCAATTTTCCAAAACGTTAGAGAGAAAATTGTTTTTGAAAGTTTGCGTGATTTTTTATATTTTGTTAATTAATCTTATATTTAATATTTTGTTAATTAATCTTATAATTGATTTACATTTTATTATTTTACTTACACATTATCCAATGCCATTTCTTTGAGCTAGATGGTGCATGCACAGAGTTCCATTTTAGCAACACAAAGTAACTTGTTGTCTACCATTGAAATGTTGTGCATGGCATAAAACTGTAAACCAAACAGTCCCATATTTATTCCAAACAATTGAATGCAACCTTGTGTATTATTACAGTTGAATGTATTCCGGATTGTGTGGTATAACACCACATACTGTCTCTCCGACAAAGCATTTAACACAATGGATCATATTTAACTATTAACATGTCACACGTACCGAGACTAGATCCATAGATTATTATTCGTCATTTTCGCCATATTCTAGAATACAAATTACATTGGCTATCGATGAAGAAGAAGTATATTGTAATTTATTCGGGTATGTAATGCAAAAATAGCGCATTCATACACAGTAATATAGGGTACAAAGCAATGAAATGTATACATCTATTAGTATCTTATATTTTTCAAATTGTTGATTTCGTTATCAAAATAAATTTAAGCATGCGTGTATCCTTTACATTAAATTAAATTAACTTCGTAAATAAATAATAACACACAGTTTTATCTTTCTAATTTACACTAGCATTAATGTCATAGGCATTTTACGTATTCATATCTTCATGATTTTATTCGTGAAAAGTGCCAAAATTACCATTCGACATGCTCTATTCTTTAAAGTATAGATCTAATGTAGATTATTACTAAGCCACAATAACGTTTTTCTTTCACTGTCAATCAAAGGGTATTTTACTCGTATAAGAGACACTACAGCACAGTAATTTATATTGAAGTTCATCTATGTTATTGTAAATTGTTCCTAGCTGAAATTGTTTTCAAGTCGCAATTTTAAAGCTGGATCTCTTTTCTTACATAAAAATTATTGTGAATGGTTATTAAAACGAATGTTCGAAGTGCCTGTGGAAATCGTGCTATCAAAACGAAGTGTCCCAATGCCCGCGAATAGTTAAATGCAGCTGTGCATCGTTTGGAAGGGTATTAAGCACAGCAAGAGTGTAAGATTTTACTCGTCACTGTATAGCTGCAATGCAGTTTGATACCCATTTGCAGCACGAGCAGTAAAACATTGAATATAATTCGCTTGGAAATTCATGATTATACGTAAACCACTCGCACGATAGACCTACACAATTCTGAAATGATTATGAGTTGAAGTTGTAAATATTTGAAATGGGTGAGGTTAACGTTATCAACGCAAATGTTGTATTTCATTAAAAACATTCTGTCCGGTCAGTTTGTCAAAGGATGACAATAAATAACATTGCGGTGACACAAACACGTAAAAATAACAAAGACTTGCGAGTATACTTGAATAATTATTTATTTACAACGTAGTTATTCGACCAAATATAATTTAATAATAATAATAATATTAATAATAATAATAATAATAATAATAATAATAATAATAATAATAATAATAATAATAATAATAATAATAATAATAATAATAATAATAATAATAATAATAATAATAATACTACTCACAATCAAATTAGAAAATGTCTCAACGAGTTTATAAATGGAGTTAAAGAAATACCCGAATTCTTTACTGAAGGAGTAACCTTTCTCAAACCAAAGGACAATGACACGAAGAACCCAAGTAAATATCGGCCAATTACATGTCTACCAACTATATATAAAATATTGACTTCATGCATAACAAATAAAGTATATAATCATTGCGAAGAACACAATATCATGGCCGAGGAACAAAAAGGATGCTGTAAGAACTCACAGGGATGTAAAGAACAACTTATTATTGACTCTACTGTAATGAATCAGGCACACAATAAGAAAAGGAATATTCACGTAAACTACATTGACTACAAGAAAGCCTTTGACTCAACACCACACACATGGCTTATTCAGATTTTACAAATATATAAAATCAACCCAGTAATTGTAAACTTTTTGAAGACAGTAATGGAGACATGGAGAACAACACTAAAACTAAATATGAAAAACCAGCAGATAACTACAGATCCAATACAAATTAAACGTGGCATTTTCCAAGGTGACTCATTAAGTGCATTATGGTTTTGTCTGTCATTAAACCCACTGTCACATATGCTTAACGAATCGACATACGGATTTAAAATTAAGGACAATAATGTGGTATGTCACACAATATCCCACCTATTCTACATGGATGACCTAAAGTTGTATGCATCAAATTTTGCTCAACTAAACAGTCTAGTCAATACAACATTAGAATTTAGTCAAGATATCTGCATGGAGTTTGGAGTAGACAAATGTAAGACGCTACATATCGAAAAGGGTAAGGTTACACAAGCAGAAGAGTTCCAGCTAGATGATGGAAGTAGGATTGGAATAATGGACGATAACGATGTATACAAATATTTAGGATTCTCACAAGCTGCCAGAATTGAACATAAAGTTATGAAAGCAAAATTGATAGATACATACAAGAAACGACTAAAGTCTATCCTCAAGACGCAACTAAACGGTAAAAACAAGATCACAGCAATAAATACATATGCTGTACCAGTACTGACATATTCATTCGGAATCATTAAATGGGACGCAGACAGACATCCACGCGTTGGAAATATTAACTCGTACTACACTTACCAAACACAGAATACATCATCCTAAATCAGCAATAGAGAGATTGACACTTCCAAGAGAAAAAAGAGGACGGGGCCTAATTGATCTGAACAACTTATATTATAAACAAATAGACATTTTAAGAAAATACTTTTTTACAAAGAGCAACCAATCCACACTGCATAGGGCTGTGGTGCTAGCTGACAAATCATTAACTCCACTCAATCTAGCACACGAAAATGTCAATCTACAAGGGAAACTCATAACTGACGCTTCAAAAGAGTTACGTCTCTCAGAAAAGACCCTACACAAGAGACATTATGATGAACTACACAAAGGTCACGTAGATATTAAAGCATCAAATAGGTGGTTAAACAACGGGGAACTATTTGGAGAAACAGAAGGTTTTATGATGGCTATTCAAGACAGAGTGATTGCGACGAACAATTATAAAAAATACATAATACAAGATGCGACAGTAAACGATCAATGTAGAAAATGTAGTGCAAAGGGTGAAACAATCGAACACATCATATCCGGGTGCAAGTCACTATGTCAAACAGATTACCTCTACAGACATAACCAAGTAGCTAACATTATTCATCAAAAACTAGCAATCAAGTACAACCTCATTGACACACACACACCTTACTACAAATACAAACCAGAGAAAGTACTAGATAGTAAAGATTACAAATTATATTACGACCGCACAGTTATAACAGACCAAACGATACATCACAACAGACCGGATTTAATAATAATTGACAAGAAGAAACAAGAAACTACCCTTATCGACGTTGCTATCCCAATGTGCCATAACGTCGAGACCACGTGGAAGAAAAAAATTGACAAGTATAGTGAACTTGCAATTGAGATCAAGAAGATGTGGAAACAGAAAAAGGTAAAATACAATCCCAATCATTACATCAGCCAACGGCATCATACCGAAGAAGCTACATGAAAGCATTAAACAACTAGATCTTCAACCCAATGTATACATCGAGACTCAAAAGGCAGTAATACTCAACACGTGTAGAATAGTTCGTAAATTTCTAAACTGAGAATGATACTTCGAGATTCCGAGACAGCTTCCATCCTGACATGGTTTTCGTGGTTTCCCATAGTCCGAAGAGCAAATGCTAGGATGGCGACGAGAAATCGGCCACGACCGTACACAGCAGAAAGAAAACATCATCTACAAACAATATTACAATTTATAAATGACTTATTTAGTTAGAGTTAAGACAAAAGTAATAATGTATGTAATAGGTACACATGGAAGTACTTGACGTAAGTCCGTACAACATGTTAGCTCCGGTTTTAACCGAGTTTGTATGAAATACATCCAATAAAATAATAATAATAATACAGAGACGCACTTCACAATTCCCTTGAGTAACTGGACCTCGTCCGCCCCGCTGCAAGGCTTCTGTACTGGACTAAAGAAAGGTCAATATTACCCCGGGCCTGTAGTGACCAAGCAGGTCAGAAATCGTAAACGCAACAAGGCTTCTGTGCTTGACTAAAACAAGGTCAATATTACCCAGGGCCTGAAGAGACCAAGCAGGTAAGAAATATCGTAGACGCAACAAGCCTGACATCATGTCAAGGCTTAAAATAGATTTGATTGTTCATAACCCGGTCATACAGTAATTACTTCAAACCCAAGTCTAGCCATAATGTTAATTTTCCCACGCGATTCATCAATCGGTCATTACCAGGTTGTTAGAAGTAAATAAATACGCTATCTCTCTCATTTATCTAGACGTACAACTTGCGATAACCACTAACAAAAACAATAATAATAAGAGTAAAGCTCCCGTACGACTGAGTTGCACGCATCAGAAACACCAAGCTAAATGATTAAAACATTGTGTAGTTCAAGGTACAAAAGGGTGTGATGAATGAAGCATTTTCAAAACTAGCCTTTGAAGAAAATATTCTTGGAGTAGGAATTATAAAGCTATGTTACATAATATTATAATATAAAGTAAGGTTAAAAACTTAAATTCCATTAACTAATTGTAAGGTGAAAATTGAATTAAGTCATTGTTCTAATAAGGGATGCAAGTTTATGTTATGTTTATAGTACAAGATATTTTAGTATAGTTAAAGTATTCTCAAGACTCATGAGCGCATAATCACCGTGTTTGTTTTCTTTGAGGTTTCAATTTTTTTTTTTTTTTTTTGCAAAGTCAATCAATTCTTTGAAACATTACAAAACGTGGCTTTTTGTTGCGTGTCAAACTTGATTTTAATGTAACCTTTATAATTTCGTTTTGGAGTAAAAATTTAAGGAAACATTGTGCATTTGTTTTGATGGTGTGTTAAAAATAAAAGCTACGCTCTAAGTAAAATTGGAAGGGTATTAAATCAAAAATTGAAACTGCGTCATGCAAGTTTGTCTAACAATAATGATTAACATAATAATTTGATCACTTTAGTTCAAAATAAAATGATGGATCGATCGAGTTAAATTTAAATTCAGATTCGAGTACATACTCATGAATGTGTAGTTTGTTTGAGCCAGCATGTGTGTTACATGATTTATTCATGCACATATAACTTGGACGAGACTCGAGTGTACATGTACATGTCGTAACAACTAGCTAACTACCGTGGTCTAGTCTAGTTCACGTTCGTGCTAGCTCGTAAAAACTTAAAACGAGGCCATCAGGTGCAGGGGTTAACGTGTCCTGCATGAAGCCATCAATTACTTATCCGCAGTACCTCACCGAAGCAACAGCATTCTGTCGCATGCGATTCAACTCAGTTGCATGAATTTCAACCGCCATAATTATCATAAAATAATATATATATATTTGCAAGTTTATTGAGTATTCTTGGCCACGCCTACAGCCATTCTCTATGCCAATAGTCTAAACTCGAGTCGAGCGGGTGGTTGTCGTGAAACAGGCCTCTCTGCCCGTCACAGCACTGCAGTGGCGGTCTCCAGTGGGCAAGGCGCCAACTAGGTCAGGGTAAGCCAACATCCCTGGGCAAGTGGAACAAAGGAAATTGTTGATATCACACGAACATAACCCGAATCGAGAGCAATTTACGTAATATCTTTAGCTTGAAATCGTGCAGAAATAAAGATGATAACAGGTTGTGAGTCTACCGCATTGGAGTTTTAAGACGTTAGCACATCCTTCGTGCAAGGAGAAGGTCGACTCTCTCTCGTAATTCCCCAATGCAGGGAACTGGAGGCAATATCATCGCTGCGCCAGACGTTATTCCTCAGCTGGCACGAAGTGCGAGAATATCAAGTATATCCGTCACTTTTATTGTCAACGTCAATAAATATATGTTTACATTCCTTCTCCTTAATTATTTCTTGCAGTCGTCGATGATAAAGATTACAATATTTTCTAAAACACCTTTGCCCATTAGCCAACTCGCTTTTCATTAGTTGACTACGATTCACAGTGTAGACCTAATTCTAGCTTAAAGGATCATGGCATTGGGGTATTAAATATCGGAATTCAATCTTTGTTTCACCTACAGACTGAGGCAATACATGAAATTAGCCTTCACTCAGAATTGCCTCTGGCTACAAAATCGCATGGTCGATGTCCCGAATTAGAGTCGTGTAGCGTGTACATTATAGGTCTGAGCCTAGGTCTGAGCGTGCTCTATCGGTTTACCGACATTTTATTTTTGTTGTATACTCTCTCCATGCAGGTATAGTACCAGCCTGATAAACAGAGCTGCATTAAACCTTCAACCCTATCTGCTCTCAGTGCAGTGCATAGGTACTCATGAAATGGTGCAGTGCAACATTTTGTTCACGATGAGAAAATAGGTAACAAAGCCTCCCAATTTGCATCACTTTATCCCCGTCTCTCCGTTCCTCTCTCGTCTAACGTCTAACAATCAAAACAGAATATAACGTCCGATTAATACGCATTTTTGTTGGCATTGCCCTTCTACAAGGACATTGAAGTTTTTTGGTCTCTAGGGGTCTGAGGGCGGGACTAGCGCTACCAAAAGTGAGAACTTCGATATACCCGGCGCCTCCACCAAAGACAATCGAGGCGCTGAGGAACGTTGTAAAATAACTGTAAGCTTTGCTCCCTGTGTTGGGTATCAATAATGCAAAGTTGCAAACTTTTGGGGTGGTGATGACTAACGGTAGTTCTGGATTTCCCCATGGTGGCTGACTGGATGTTGTGGATGATATTTCGGGAGGAGGAGCATGCGAAACTTATGTGGTTATACTAACTGTTTGGAAACCACTGGGAAACAATTATCATGAAAACAAACATAATATTTTATAAATTGCTTGAAAATCACACAAAACTATTTTTTAACGTAGCTGGAGCTACCGTTCTATGTCTATATACTGAATCTACGTATTCTGGAGCATAAAAATATTCTCTATAAACACAACCGAACGTTTATTATAATTTTAATACATAGTTAGACTAACTGCATGGTTGAATATAGGCCTATACACTTGGAGTTCTGAATACAACATCTCTTCAAATGACTATAACTTACAACAAGGGCATTCATATTATTGTTAGGAACTGATCTCTACTGATTTTAAGTAAACATGAAGCTAAGTTAAAGCTAAAGGCATAGTTAAATTTAAAGCCAAGTTTAAAGATTAAGTTTAAGCTAAAGTAAAGGTTAAAGTTAATGTTATAAAGTAAACGATGAGATGACTTATCCGACTTCAAGCATATTCTTCATGTTCTACGTATTCGTGTTTTAAATTGCCAAGGGCATACAGTTATCTTGGACTAGAAGCATTACACACACCACTCTATAGTTAATCTTGATCCTATCATCAACTTATTGAAGTGTTCTTGTACCTGTAGACAGAATATCGCTAGTCTTTATGCAGGTTTCCCAAGTAATGGCATGTTATATTTTATGGATTAACGTTAATCGACATGGCAAGCGTGTTTTCGCGTCTTCAGCTAAGAGCAAGCGAATTTTATTAAATTACGATTTAACATTGTTTACATCTAGACCCAAGTGCAGGCAGCTTGAGTCATTTCTAAACGAATTCTGACATAGTGGTAAAATAATGAACTAGTTACATTAAAGTCTTAAGCTTTACTCCTTTAGCGACTCTCATCTCCCCTCTACTCTCTCCTTTACTTTTCTTTCTTGACTTTACCTATAACTGATAAAACATTCTACTTGATCGACTTGGCACAACAGTCAATGGCGGCCGGGCATTGATTGTTTATAGAACTTTTCGTACAATTATTTTATTATAGAACTGTTTAATTACGTTCTTTAGCGGAAATAGTCACATAGGAAGTATGAGGAATTGGCCTATGCCGGTGTAGCAGGGAAATGCATACCCCCGGGATGGAATACCCCCCGGTATCCCAGCTCTAGGGATGAGATACCCCGGTAACCCACTCTAGGGATGGAATCCCCCCCCGGGTATCCTAGCCCCAGGGCTGGAGTACCCCACGCAGGGATGGAATACCCCCCTACAATATAACGTGTAATGAGACAAAAGGGTGTACTTGGTCCCTAGGGATGGAATACCCCCCACGATATAACGAGCATAAAGACAGAAGGGGGGTACTTGGTCCCTGGGGTTTGGGAATACCCCCCAAGATATTAGTGTATAAAGACAGAAGGGGGTACTGGGGCCCAAAGGGATGGGTTACCCCCTACGATATAGCGTGTATAAAAACAAAAGGGGGGTATTTGGGTCCCTAGGGATGGGATACCCACCGCGATATAACAAAACATAAAGACAGAAGGGGGTTCTTGTCCCAAGGGATGGAAACCCTTCACGATATAACGTGTAAAAAGACAGAAGGGGGTACTAGGTTCCTAAGGATGGGATACCCCACCCCCCCCCGCCACGATATAACGTGTATAAAGACAGAAGGGGTCCCTTGGTCCCTAGGGAGGGGATACGCCCATGATATTTTCGCTTTAAAAAGACGAAATGGAGTATTTGATCCCTGGACCAAGTAAACCCCCTTTTGTCTTTATACACGTTATATGGTTGGAGTTATCCATCCCTAGCGACCAAGTCCCCCCGTCCTGTCTTTATACACGTTTTGTCGTGGGGGTATCCCACCCTAGGGACCAAGTACCCCCTTCTGTTTTTATACACTTTGATCGTGGGGGGTATTCCATCCCTAGGGACCAAGTACCCCTTTCTGTCTCATTACACGTTATATCGTGGGGGGTATTCATCCCTGCGTGGGGTCCATCCCTAGAGCTGGGATACCGGGGGTATTCCACCCCGGGGGTATCCAGTCCCTGCTAAAACCGGTTAGAAGAAATGTAATATTTTAATGTTATACAGAATAACACTTTATTAGCTGAAACAAACCAAAAACTAGCTGAACCATGTGTATACGTGCAAAGTTCCGACATTGGTAGTTCTTGTGTAATGCGTGATACTCCGATTCGAAATGTCACGGGTTCCAAACCCACCACCGGCCCTTTGACATCTGATTCAGAGCTTCCCACCCCCCCCCCCCCTCCCTCCTAATTACCTAGTAAGTCACCTGAAGAGGTTGGGCACTGATAACTCAGCTGTTAAGTGCCTTAAAACTACACTATAACTAACTGAAGAGGTTGTTAAGAACGGGGTGAAACCGATGTGTATACCCTACATCAGCGAACTTGTGATCCCGCATAAAACTCACTTCGCGACTCTTTTGTAAAATGTAGTAACTTTAAACGAGGTACATGATCCACTTAAATCAGTATCATTGTCATGATCCAACTCCCTTGACGTGTTCTTATGTTCTTGAACGGTTCTAATTTGATTGTTTCGTCTTATTCTTCCTGTTCGTAAGAAGCACCCCAGAGTCCAAGCCTTGGCTGGGGTTAGCGTGGCGTTACAGCCGGAAGCTTGTAGAGCCGTTATACTGCATTGTGCACATTTCACGCAAATAACTCACAGACAACAGTTACTAGTCGTGCAGCAGACATGTATAGTCCTACTATTAGAGCCACCGAAATTATTAAGCATATTGAATAACATAATTGATATCCATTTTGGTGGTGCCAAATGAAATATTAAAATAAGGTTTATTTTAAGACATTCGATCCGTTAAGCATAGGTCTGGTAGATAAAATTAGATAAAATAACGATACAAAAATTTATATATTACTAGGATATCATATGAATATCAATAGTTTTTTTGGATAAAGAAGTTTTTGTTTTTTGTGTGATAATAGTTCAAGAAGACCCTGATCTGTATTCTTCGATTTTGTGTATCTACTTCAGAAAGTCTTAGTATTGATGTTATCACTACCAGGCATATTGAGCTCAGTCGCTTTCTCTAAAGCGCTCTTCCTCTTCACGAAGCAAAGTAGTTCAAAGGGTTCTCGTCTTCCTTGTGTTCGTAAGAACGTGGCCAATAAATACCATGCGGGCAGTTAGGGACACAGCAACAAGCATCTTAATCCAGATCGTGCATGACGCCATATACTGAGTACTGACTGACTGACTGACTGACTGACTGACTGACTGACTGACTGACTGACTGACTGGCTGGCTGACTGACTGACTGACTGACTGACTGACTGACTGACTGACTGACTGACTGACTGACTGACTGACTGACTGACTGACTGACTGACTGACTGACTGACTGACTGACTGACTGACTGACTTATAATTAGTCTCGCAATTAGACACCCGGAACGTGGCTTAACGACAGGTTACCGACCCCTCATGGTAACGCCCAAACGATTAAGTACGGTCGCGTGCCAAAGCAACGTCACCATCGAAAATGTATAAATTTCATTTGGAGCATCAACACTTTCCACCTTTTAGCACTATTAACATTTAATTGAGTATACAATCGTGACATAACGTATAAATGAGAATGTTCATGTGAATCCCATAAGAGTATATTCCAAATAATTATGCAAACACTTGGCCCTGTGTGAAGTGTGAACTTAGCGTTTTGCGTTACAAATTTTTGTTTTTCAAATGACTTTGGGGAACATTATAACAATGACATGGTTTTATTTTTTATTTTCACTTGTTGAGGATAAGTTTGAATTATGTTTATGGTATTAAAAAGCAACCGCAATCTATGGCTTTTGAAGGGGGAAACAACAATCTATCAAACCACTATATAAACCTAACTTGCATGGAGATTTCAAAACCCTTCAAAATGTAAAATTTATAAGTGCTAGAAAAGTTAATTTGAGAATGCTCTTTGCACCCATTCAAAGTCAAACTCGCTACCTTCCCGTGGTTTGGCCTGTGAGTAGGGGAGTAGTGTATTCCCCAAAACTAAGGGCGAGCTCTGGCCGGTTGGGGTGCGTGTTGCAGAGAGAGAGCTCTCGCGCAACTTTCTATCACACCTTTCTTCATTCACAAAGCGTTATACTCATATTTATTTTCTTCTTTCACTTTTTTCGTCTCCATATTTGCCGGCCCTCTCTGAAAACGAGCACTCCTCCGTTCCCACCCAGTTTAACCCATCCTATCCAACATCCTCACTCCTTCCAATTAACCCTCCTCGTCTTCCCTTACGTTCCATCCATTGGAAAGAAAAAAACATGGTGGTAATCCACAATATGGAAAAAGAAAATTTAGAAGATTCCAATACAATTGACATGGGCACTGATAACTCCTACTGTTGAGTGCCCTAACCTAAAACAACATTAACTAACTAACTAACCATTCTCACGATAACTTCGGCAACTCTCGAACAAAACAATACGTTTTATAATTTTATTTCCCTTGTTGAAATAAACGAAACTTTATTTCCTCTCAAACAAATCACTCACTATAAAAATGTCAGTTGCGCTGGAGCGCCATGCTGACGAATAATCTTGTTACATCTACTGCAACGTTATTGATTTTGTGTTGATTTAGTATCGATATTTCCAGCATTATGAAGATGTAGACAACCAGCATAAATCAAATAAAAATAAGCTATTGGAAAAGAACGTTTCTTATCGGAGTTTTATGAAAACATACTTTATGTTGATGTTTTGTATTTCCTTTCGTCTGCAGTGACTCATCTCGTACGTATGACGCAGGTCTGATGTGGGCGTAAGTTCCCAAAAGGGGGGGGGGGGGGCGGATACTGTCCTCTATATACATCTGTACTATTAACTTTCAATGTTTACGTGTCATTAGAGCATAAATGATAATTAAACTCAAAATATATATATCATAATTATGTAGCTATAGACTATGTTAAACAACATAAGCTCACTAGTGCGCAAATTAACGCAAATGCAATACTAGAACACAGTCAAACACTCAAATACTGGCAACACTCAAACACCGTCACCACGTCGCGTACTCTGTTATCTGTGCCGTCACTTTATCATTTCACTAAAACCTGCAAGGAAAAAATCTAGTCAATCAAGTCAATTCTGTATAAACGTTTTTGTATTTATCACATTAAGGTGTAACACAACGAACCTACGACCCCTCAGGTAATCGATAAGCTCTCGTTGGATACTTCTCTAAATAGTTAAACTTCGAAAATAACATTTAATAAACAAAAACATACTCGGCGATGGTCGCCTAATTAAAGTGAAACACGATTTCTGATCTCACTTGGAAAAAAAAATTAATTGATTTTAAAACAACTGATCAAGACTAAAATCACTCAAACTTGAATGATTACTCTACCTAGGCGTGAACCTGGTACTCAGTCTAAAGTTACCTAACCAGTTCATAACACACTCCTATAACTCACCAAGACCCACAAATTGAGAAATCGTACAACAGCGAAGACAAAAATCTCTGAAATACAACTTATAATTTATACTAGATCTAGGATGACATTACAACAGACAATCAACGGTTCATAAGTTAAACCAGAACGGGCTATATTGCATGACACAAATGAATTTCCTTCATTGACAAGGAATACATTTCAAACCTACCTATCAGTACTGATGTCTAAAAGCGAAATGGTATCCAGTTAAGATATCTCTTGGTTGATGGACAACAGTAAAGTTTCCGAAAATTTATGGAAATATAATTGTTAATAAAACTTAATTTAAATACTCATCACAAATGATCATGACTCCATCGAAACCTTATGACGTCGAAGAAGTCCGACGTTAATTCCGTAACTTGCTGCGTATTTGTAGACGATCGTAGTCTTGTATTGAAGATCCTGTCTTGAGTTCGTATCCCGGCTGTGATTACTCTTGAGTTCAACTTTCCCTTGATAATGTTTGAGCGGGGGATAAAATACGATATTTTATCGTGCGAATAACTCAACTCCGACCGTACGTTTTTAATGTTTCACACTTGCCCGATATCAGCATTCCAAGTCCAACAACCAAGTTTTTCCTGTATCTCACACGGTAAACTGTCAGACGTTCAATAATGTAAACACGCCTACTTTTATCGGCTCAGTTCTGTTCTTACCCGTCTTTATTACCAAGCCACTTCGTTCGACGTTGCTGGCTCAGGCACTCACGAATATTCCGAGTTCTTATTGTTGATGTTATCTCTAAGCTCTTTGCAATTAAAATTCGCCATTTTATTCTTCAACTAATCTGCATTTACGGATTTCAAAACCAATTTACATAAAAACTAAGCCTCGGCCATGATATCGAATGGTAATTAACTGTTCCTTATATGTTCCTATATTTGGATTCATAGACAATATTATCCTCACCGATTTCCTTTTTATAATATTTCAATCGGTATTTCGTTGTAATACGACCACCAAACCTTGCTTGCGTTATCGCGTCCTAAACTCCAGACTACGCGAATATAATCTTTCTCGGTTCCTTTAAAATCCCAACTAACTCTCGGTCCAGATATCGAATGGTTCTAACCCTTTCTGGTTATCGATGCTGTCTTTTATCAAGTCCGTAGGTTTATTAATATGCTCCTAAAGCATGCAAAAATTCGTTTACTCACGTATCCCTGGGCTGGGCTAGCCTTATAAAATGTACCTCGATTGGTTATCGTTCTCGTTGATTTCTTGTATTTCTTCTTGGCAGATCGCCGTTCGTTTTCGATTATCACTTTCGCGGATTTTTAACACGCGTTTCCTATATCCAAAGTGTTCTTTCCTAGTCCACTTTCTCTAAGTTTTACGCAACGTCTAAAATCGCCCACGCACACGACCGATTTCCAACTTCACGTCCCAAAGCTCTCCCTGCACACTGCCGACAGACGCCGCTTTCAACAATCCAAATACGATCGTAGCGTTATGATAACCAATCAAAGACCAGCACACAGCGTCATTAAACTGAACTAGGTACAAACAAATGTCCGGGTGACGCTACATGCGAAAATGATGAAATATGATCTTGGCATTTTCTAGAATTTAATAAAATAGATTGACATAGATTTTATATGAAAATTGTTAAACTTAAGTGAATCACATGATTCTTTTTATGAAATCAAATGAAATTTTCTCTAGTTTCTGATTTAAATCAAACCCGTTCTGTATTATTAGTATTTAATTAGTTTATACATGGTTTCCACATTTAAACCAGTTGCCTCAGTAGTAGCCTCGAACCAGCTCATGAAAATACACAGCTCTCCTTTCACTGACCAACGGCATCGACTTCAAGATAAGAATCCATCTTCAAATGACCATTGCCAAAAGACCTAAGTACACTCAGAGAGAGGCCGTATAGTCTCAAAGGGGTATTCACCCGCTAAACTAAAAAAAAATATTTCATTCAGGCTAACTAGTTATGATGATGCGGGCGTAAGTTCCCAAAGGGGGGAGGGGGCGGATATTGTTTTCTATATACATCTATACTATTAACTTTCAATGACTACGTGTCATTAGAGCACAAATGATAATTAAACGAATAATATATTATAATTATGTAGCTATAGACAATGTTTCCAATAACAACATAAGCTCACTAGTGCGAAAATTAACGCAAATACAACACTATAACACAGTCAAACACTCAAATACTAACAACACACAAACACCGTCACTCTATCATTTCAGAAAAACCTACAAGTAAAATAAAAACACTGTTATACCTACTATAATTTGTTAAGTCAATTCTGTACAAACGTTTCTGTATTTACCTCATTATGACAATCATGATTATGGATGGAACTCCTCTTCCCATTTCCTTTACTTAATTCCTTGCTACGGAACATGAGTGCCCGGTTTCTGAGCCGGGGTGTCGATTATCTCGAGTCGCCTGTGTCTGGATCTGCTCAGCACGGTTATTTCCCCTTCCACTTTCCATTAGGTCATGTTCAAAGCGCGGTTTACGAGAATGAAAAAACGAGTTAATTGGATGAGCGAAGCCAAGACTTCAATTTCACTGACCCCAGCAAAAAAATTAGCTCGGGTGTTTACCTTTTTTTGTATTTTTGTCTGTGTGTTCGCGCTCTACCGGGCAAACGGCATAATATGCGATCTATAGATGAAAATTTGAGAGGACCTTCGAAATCTCTGAACTTAGACTTGCCACGTTTTTGGGTACAATGATTTAAGAGACATTTGAAGAAATATTTTTCTCATATAAATCGTACTTTTACGATTTTCCACACGATTTTTAATACGTTATTTTCGTGATATTTGGGCCGATAATCAACCATAAAAGCTCATCCACCAACGCGACATGAAAAAGCGTTAGCGAAGCGGCCTAGTATGATAGTTGGATGAGCGAAGCGAAGACTTCAATTTCACCGACCCCCCAAAAACTTTAGCTCGGTTGTTTTTTTGTTTTTTTGTTTGTTTGTTTTTCCGTCTGTTTGTTCGCTCTCTACCGGCGCAAACGGCATATGCGACCTTGATGAAAATTGGAGGGGGCCTTCGAAATCTCTGAACTTAGACTTGCTACGTTTTTGGGTACAATCGAAGAAATATTTCTCATGAATATCGTACTTTTACGATTTTTTTTCGATTTTTAGTGCGATATTTTCGTGACATTTGGGCCGATTCTGACCAAACGGGTGGGGCTACAACGTTCATATTTCATATGGACATTAAGGTAATGGTGTTGTATTGCTTTCTGAAAGAAAAGGTTGAAAAAGTTAGCCAGAATCTATAGAAATAAAGCTTTGACTATAAGTTTTTTGATTTTTTGTACGATATTTTCGTGCCATTTGGGCCAATTCTAACCAAACAGGTGGGGCTACAACGTTCATATTATACATGGACATTAAGGTTATGGTGATGTAGTTCTTTTTGAAAACAAAAGTTGAAAAAGCTAGCCAGAATCCATAGAAATAAAGCTTTTAATATAAGTTTTTTACGGTAAATAATACCAATTTACAAGAAACAATAGAAACTTGACAACAATCACCTACAATGCGTAGGCATCAAAACAAAGCACTTACAAAAGTAAAGATATCCCACGCAAACTAAAAACTTTAAAAAGCTCATCCATCAACGCGGCGGGACTTTAGCGTTTTCCTAGTATGATAATAACATAACAATGCTCCATTGATACAACTATTTTAAATTTCATCCATAATTGGCAATGTTTAATATTACAAGCACTGCCTCCTAGATGCTCGTCGTGGCTCAACGAGGAGCCACGACGAGCATCTAGGAGGCAGTGATTACAAGTATAGTTGACAAAGTTGCACATGCAGTGACAATATTCCAATCTTCCCTACAGAAGAACTTGTCGAAGACCAACTTCCCCCCACTCTATCTCTGTGTTGCTTGCTTCACTGGTGTGTTGATAAGGTTCTAAAGACCATCATTCTATTATTTGAATCTGTCCGACAGCTGCTCGTTGTGAGTTTAGCTCTCACTCTCAGGTACAGTTGCGACTGTAACACGAGCAAGGAGAGAGAGAGAGTATACTTTATAATAAGACTGAGAGTATGAAAGGCTCCGATCTGCATTACCTGCAAGCATTGGTTGAATTACCTAAGACATTCCACTAATTACTTGTGTACTGCTTTATTTCATCACTAGCACTACACGTATTTTACATAGGAAAATATTAAACTAGGAAGGTGAAATGACGAATGAATAGAGCTGAAATATAAGCTAGAGCCCATGAAACATTATTCCATTAGCACGCTTGATTACGATATCATTGTAATATGTTATAAGCTAATATGTCACAAAGCTAACGGTCAGTTATTGTATTCTCACATCTTTTGATTACGGACAATGCAATAGCCGATAGAGCTTGGAATGCTGTTGCAGCGCTCCGTGTTATCCGAAATGTGACATCCAGAAAGAATGTGTGAGAAGTTCCGATTAATCTTCTTGGATGAAATAGAATCTCCTAAGTGAAACAAAAACGTAACAAATTGCGTTCATATTGCGTTGCGTTCTATGGTTTCGAAACTTTTATCATATTCAAACTTAGAAAGTTAATATGAGGTTATTTCCACGGCATTCTTGGGTTTATGACTGGTTGCTGTCCTGCATACTGCGCCAAGTTTGGGTTGAGGGCAAGGCAACTATACTCTGCGCTAAAAAGTAAGTGTTCCAACTGAAGTCGAGTTAAAATAAAGGGTGCAATATCTTTCAAGCTATATAAGAATGCTATCAAAGCTAGCATTACGTAAACGCACAGCCAGCACCGTCAAGTGGCGAATAAAAAGTTTCGTTAAAAGTCGACTTGGAAGAATAATATCTCAAATAATCAGGCACATCTACTCTGTCCTTCAGGTGGCAACCCAGTGAGAGTAGAATGTAAGGCTTCCTAACGAATTATGTAAGTATATGGTGTACACATAAGGGAGCAAGCTCTCCTACTAAGCTTTATCACTTTTCTTTATTTTTAATTTTTAATTTACTTGCGTATTTTTGTTTGCACTATCCTTCAGCAGGTTGTATGCAGCACGTCATTAATGACTGGTGATCTGGCGAGGCTAGTCCCACTCAAAGGAAGATTTCAGGGGGATTTAACCCGGCACCTCCACCAAAACTATTAAGAAGACACGACGTTCTTACATTGGGTACTCCTGTTCCCTCACTTGTGTCTTATCTCAAGTGTATTTGATGTAAACTTCTCTCTTGTAAACTAGTTAAATTGTAAAACAACTTTATTAAGATTATGCATTCAAAACACAATTAAAGTTCCAAGCAACAAATAACAACTACATTTGCATTCAAAATCTCTACAACAAAAACGAAAGTAAATGCAGACGACGAAAACTTTAGGCCATTAAAGTTATAACAAATTTATCAATGTACTATTCATCTCGTGTGTTGGTTTGTCAAGAAAATGTTTATGTCTACTGCATTTATTTAATATTGAGAAATACTTCTCGGGAATTATTAGTCTCTCACTAAGCTTAGATTTTTGTAAAGCAAACAAGCTTGAAATATGAAATGTGTCAAAAAATAAATTGTATTTGTTCCCAATTCAAATAGTCAATTATAATTTAAAATATCGTTTCTAACAAAATGTTTTTTTTTTTTAAATTAAGAAAGCGATAAAATGAACCGACAAATTCAATAGTGCTTTGAGAAATTGTGTTGCAAACGGAAAGTCGAGAGACAATGAATGAATGACACGAATGAGAACGAAAATCAACAACTTCAATAATAATCAATCTGAAATGTTATTCAAATTACTTTACATTTTTACTTTTGATTGATGTAGTTCTATAATGACATTCTGACGGGTTTATTGGATTTTTTTATATTTTCGACATAAAAATGAGAATACTGAAAGCAAACGTCGAGTTTTGTGTGTCTTTGATATATCATTTCATATTCAACATAAGTTAACCATTGAACTATTAAACTGCACTTGAACTTTTACTTTCAACAATAAAATACCATATTCTCCGACTCAAACTCAGTAAATAATTCTAAAACAACCATGGTTCAGATAAATAATTAAATTTTCCCATTTCACCACTGTTTTGAATTTTGAGAAGGTTAAAAGTTAAAACATATACATTGTACAAGCATTTAATCAAAATGTAATCCGTATGGTTGGCGCAAAATATGTTTTAATTGTATATAAGCTTAATTTAATGTAATTATTAACACCAATGGCACATAATTATACAAATAAGAATGATATTTGGATACTTCAAGACAAGATACACCATTTATTTTCAAGATGCTACGATTTCTATAAGAACTTGGCCCTTATAATAACTAATTACAACAAATACGACTAAGAACAACTGTTATTTTTGGATGAGCGAAGCGAAGACTTCAATTTCACTGACTCCTTAAAAAATTTAGCTCCTATGTTTTTTGTTTTTGTTTTTGTTGTTTTTGTCTTTTTGTCTTTTTGTTCGCACGCTACCGGGCAAACGGCATAATATGCGATCATGATGAAAATTGGAAGGGACCTTCGAAATCTCTGAACTTAGACCTGCCACGTTTTTGGATACAATCGAAGAAATATTTCTCGTGAATATTGTACCTTTACGATTTTTTTCGATTATAAGTGCGATATTTTCGTGACATTTGGGCCGATTCTGACCAAACGGGTAGGGCTACAACGTTCATATTTTACATGGACATTAAGGTAATAGTGATGTATTGCTTTCTGAAAGAAAAAGTTGAAAAAGTTAACCAGAATCCAAAGAATAAAGGTTTTTTAGGTTTATACTAACAATTAACAAGTAACAATAGAAACTTGACAACAATCACCTACAATGCATTCAAAAAGCACTTGCAAAGGAAAAGTGGTCCTACGCAAACTAAAAACTTACTAAAAAGCTCATCCATCAACGCGACTTACAAAAGCGTTCGCTAAGCGGCCTAGTAATACTTAAACTAGGAAGCTTCGCAAACGCTTTTTTTAGTCGCGCTGATCGATGAGCTTTTTTTAAAGTTTTTAGTATGCGTGGGATCTCTTTACTTTTAAGTTCCAAAATCATTTAAAGTAGTACTAATTGCTATGGTAATTAGAATGTCAATTATCTGGCGGCCCATAGACTTGCTTTTTGTACGTATTGTAGGTGATTGTTGTCATGTTTCTATAGTAACTTGTTAATTTTTATAATTTACCTCAAAAAACTTATATTAAAACTTTTATTTCTATGGATTCTGGTTTACTTTTTCGACTTTTTCTTTCAAAAGGTACTACATTACCATAACCTTAATGTCCATATAAAATATGAACGTTGTAGCCTCACCCGTTTGGCCATAATTGGCCCAAACATCACGAAAAATCGGGAAAAAATCGGAAAAAATCGTAAAAGTACGATTTCCATGAGAAATATTTCTTCAAATGTCCCTAAAATCATATCATATCTAATTTTATTGATTTCAAACGTTCTTATAAAGT
This sequence comes from Sweltsa coloradensis, assembly GCA_024449915.1. NCBI lineage: Eukaryota > Metazoa > Arthropoda > Insecta > Plecoptera > Chloroperlidae > Sweltsa > Sweltsa coloradensis. Next base: position 108,824 of record JAMZAV010000304.1, read on the forward strand.
TTCATCAAGATCGGAGTAGCCGTTTGCCCGGTCGTGAGCCAAATATCACGAAAATATCGCACTATAAATCGAAAAAAAATCGTAAAAGTACGATATTCATGAGAAATTTTTGTACCCAAAAACGTAGCAAGTCTAAGTTCAGAGATTTCGAAGGTCCCCTCCAATTTTCATCATGTTCGTTTATGCCGTTTGCCCAGTAGAGGAACGAAAAAAAAAACAAAAAAAAAACACCCGAGCTAAATGTTTTGGGGGGTCAGTGAAATTGAAGTCTTCGCATCGCTCATCCAACAATGATCAAAGATATCAATATCGTTGTAAATTTCCAATTTTGTTACATATAAATATGCATATATTAGGTGCATGAATATTTAAAAATTTCTATATTTTTTTCGAACATATATTTCGGATAAAAATATATTTTTTATTTACTTTCAAAAAATTATTGTTTTACGTGCAGATTAATAAAACACATACCTTGTACTTGGAAACAAATTACCAAATGCACAAATGATAAGATACTGTACATGATGTAAGGTGCAAAATGAAATCCATTCAGTGTGTGTATTAATGCAACATAATTAACTGAACACATGAAAATAATGACAAAATGTAATAAACAATGGGTAAATAAACGTACAAACATTGTTGGTTGAGTTTATTTTTGTCCTCGTGGAAAGTAATTAGTTCCTCGACACCCACGACTAATGCAAGTTGGTGTAATGTACACCGTGTTCTGTTCAATGCAATGCCCGAGTGGCAGGAGATCAATAGAACGACCATTACTCTGTGTACACTTGATGGCCTGCGGGTGTACACCGGACAGAGGGGGAGTAGCCACTCTCCGACTTCATTCATCACTAGTTCTGTTTCATCCCATACACATCAAACTCGCTAGCAGAAACTCAAATACTTATTAAGCGAGCGAAGCGAGCGTTTCCATTTGACTCTGCCGGAAAAATAGTCACTGTTTTTTTTTTTTTTTTTTTTGTATGTCTTGCCACAACGTTCGAACGGAGGCTGGGATTGAGTTGAAATTTTGATCATCCGCAAGCTTCGTTCCCGATTGAATGCCATTAGTTTTGTGGCAAAATCGTTCAAAAAGTTAAAAAGTTACATTAAAGTCAATCGAAAGTTTTTTTTCAAACTAAACGGCGACAAAATCTGAGGTGGCCAAATCATTTAGAATGTCCGTCCGGTCACGAATATGTTAATTTAATTTTGATCCGCCAAGTAGTGTAGATGGAAATTACACTATAACAAAAGTAACGTTACCATGGCAACGAAAAGTCTCACGAGGTTCGCACTATGCACTGCCACCTAGAAGTAATCAAAATACTATCGAGGAAGCAGTGTATTATTTGTTACCAAATAGTTCAAATAGTTTTTCCCAAAGAAATGATGTCAAGGTCCTCTAGATGGCGGTGGATTTTATCCGCAAAGTAAAGGTTTGCCCAAATAGGCCTACCTTGCCAATAATTAATAATATTGGAAAACATGGCCCCGTGGACAGTGAACGTCGCAAATATTAAAATTAAAAAAAATTGCAATGTGGGTCTAGCTATAGCACGTGCTCGCTTATCAACGCGTCCAACTGAGCGTTTCCTAGTATTATTATATACGATATACAACTACAACATAATATTATATAATTACACTCATATTAACACTCGAAATTGCTTCAGAAGTTGTCGACAAAGTTTAGCACTACGTATTCGTAAATAATTACGATTTAAATGGCATTGAAAAATCAACAATATAACCCAAAGTATAACGCGTATTAGTGGCAGTTCGATTCCCGCCAAAGCAAATTCTGTCTGATAGTGTATTCAAAACAAAATCGGTCGTAAGACGAATGCTATAACATTTCAGATGCTCTAACTACAGCCCTTAGATCTGTGAACATTAATTTCATAACCGTAACCCCATAATTTCCTGAATAGGTTAACACTAATGTGTACCCTACAGTGGACGTCCCTACGACCAATTCAGTTTTGAACAACACTATAGTCGAAATCGAACTGGTATAGGCGGCCTATACAGAAAGACTGATCAGTGACATTCTTTGCGACATTCTTTGCTCCCATAGAAATTATCTCGTTTGAAATCTAAATCTAAAACAAGCAATGTGATATTGGTGTCAATATCGCGATGTGAACTATAATAATAACTATATAGGCCTCGCAATTTTCTGGAGCAACTCTTAACAAGCTCTTACCACACACGCAAGTGTAATAGGCAACTGTGCTCAAACTCAAACCATTATGGCTCAATTTGTTCTCAATTTGGAAGGCTAATGTATATAAACACACCTTGTTTATAATGCCATATAGTCATTAGTGAAGGCTGGAAAATCATTATCAGTAATAGCTATATACACATTTTTTTAGTAAACAACAGTGGCTCTAAACATACCTTAATTTCGATCGTATTGAAAAAAAAAACTTCAAACGACCAAATTTATCACATATCGCATGGCTAATGACATTCTCAAACCTAAATATATTAGCTATAGCTACACACACAGGTGTTTATAATTATTTAAACACAGAAAAGTTCCGTTCACAAATTACATCGAAATATTGACATCGTTAATTTACCAAATGTGTATTAAAACTTATGAACATTCTATATATGGCCATTCTCTAATTCAAATGCTGAAAACAGTTCTCTTCGGTTGGGAAGCGGTTTTTGTTTCATTATACCAGGGATAAGCCTGAGATTTCGTTGCGTGGAAACCCGTACTTCACTGCGAAATAGTGGCGAAACTACCAAAGAAAACATTAAAACACAAGGAGCCAGAGCAACATTTATTATTCATACCCCACGTCGTATTGTATGCAGTAGACACTGACACATCACTAGTCCCCACTTCAGAGACGGACTTTTACCCAGCATACAACTGACTGAGGAAGACATTCAGTCAGGACTTACCATCAACTCACGACTGAGGAAGACATTCAGTCAGGCGGACTTACTCAGCGATCAACTGACTGAGGAAGACATTTAGTCAGGCGATCAACTTACTGACGAAGACATTCAGTCAGGCGGACTTACCCAGCGATCTACTCATGACTGAGGAAAACATTCAGTCAGAATATGACTGCATCCAGAGTCGCTTGTGCTAGCATTGAGTTATCCCAGTCGTTACTTCGACAATTGCATTTAATTCAGCCTCAGAGTTGCGCATCGCAGTAGACTTCAAGATATCGACCTGTTATTTCTGCGATTTGGAAGTTTTTTTATACACTATTTGTTGTTATTTTCCATTTTTCCCAAACGATCTGATAAGTTTTTGCCATGTATAATATAATGAAGATAAAACGAGATGGGTATCTTATAATAAAACGTGCCTTTTAATCTTTCTTGTCAATCTCTCACTCAACTAAGCGTTCTGCCTCCACATATCACGCCAATAACATGTGCAAAGTCTTCTCAATTTCATTGATCGGGAACACTCCCGTAGGAGTAATTGATTTTTTGTCACTCAATCAAAAAAAATAACATTTAGATCTACAATACACCAACAATCCAGTTGTTGTGAAGTTAACCGTCTCGGTAGCTTAGGGGTAAAGCACTCGACCGGCAATCGGGAGACCGGGGTTTGATACCCCGCTGAGATGGATTTTGTAATTTCTGGATTGATTTACATAAAATGGCCAAAGTGTTGTTGCGTACAAGGGCACATTAATTGAGGGGCCGCGTGCATAAACCAGATAACTGACATTTTGCTTTTAGGCTCCAATAATTTGTTTTTTTAGTCTCTAGGGAAAAAACGTTTTTTGGGGATTTTTTTAAGAAACACAATTTTGCATCAGAAAATGTCAGATGATTTAATTAAAATATATCATTTAGTTTTTTATATCGCTTTTTAACCAAGAACAATTTAATTTTAAACGAATGTTTTAAAATTGCATCTAACAAACTAATACTCTACGAGTTGTTCATTATATTGACAAAAAATATGCCTTGCTCTAGGAATTCTGAAGTAACTGTTACCAGGCAGGACAGAATAACTAGAATCACTTCCCCATTTCTACAAAATGTTATAAGAACAACAAAAATATATTTTTAATGGCACCGATGACACTGAAATCTATAGTTATAAACCAAACGCAGAAATATATCGGTACCAAATGTAAATGTAAATTTATTTAATGTAAACAACGATGGATGCATTATTGCAATATTGGATGTGTTATTGGGTGTATAATAATAATAACATATCTCAAAGCAAATTGTGGTCACGTAGAAGACTATTTATCGTCACCAAGAGCTATTACGTCAAACCGTGAAACTATTTTAAAAGTCTCTCCCTTACTTGCTGTTATTCATTACACGGTCGTTTCATCTCAGGCATATTTTTTCCTAATTATTTCCAAGTGAGAAATCGGGGTCTTTGCTTATTTACTTTCACAGGAAAATAATTACAACACTTTAATGAAAATGTGAACGAAATTGCCTGGAACGTATCCCCTTTTCAAGACCCTCCTGTGTGCAAATGTATTTCACCTCTCCCGATGACGGCGCAAGACTCTCACTGAGGCACGGAGCTTAGGCCTACACCTCGTCAACCGAGTAGCGGCAATGTTGCTAACTATAGTTCCCGACAATATAATACACTGTCTACAACGTTCTTTAGCACTTTTCTATCAGTATATATGCCTGCTCAAATTTGTTAAAAAGAGTAAAAGAGTACTCAAACATATAACTACTAGAGTACTGCTGAATACAACAAAATAAAACATCGGCTATTGGATTGAACCAGGGGTATGGGAAGTTTTCTACTATCTTGTGCTTGGGGGAGGTTTGCGAGGTTAAAGTTAGTATCTATGTACTGAAGCGTTACTTGACTAAGTTTATACAGTTGCTTGTACCGATGTTTAAGTAGTGGAACAAACTATACCACCGAATTCTTGACCGCATCCTTATCAATAAATTTTATCATTTTGGAAAGTGCATGGCAGGTAGAAAGAAAACTATAATAATTTATGAGGTGGATGCAGTTGTGCTGCGCATATGATCGTGCGCCTTGGACGAGGGTCTGCCTGCTCTCTGCGTGGACTAGGATCCATATGCTCCCTTGCAGGCGGCCCGCGGGTAACAAAACAACACCGGCAAGTGTGATTCAATTGGTACCGTCGCATGCACGTCTAGTCCCGGCAACGCAATCCCATCCGAGTGACTCAGCTGCGGGGAAATGCACGCATTGGGGATTCCCCTGATTGCCAGCGTGTCTCTGATTCAGAAACGATTTGATAGTTGGGTTTATCTCTTTACTTGTGATGACTGGTGCCGCATTTTCTTGTGTGATACTAAATACTAATTGATTTAGTTATGCTAGCCATGATTTCAACGATATTTATTATCACAGGCATGAATTTGCCTTAATTTTGTTTTATTGTAAGTGTTGGTTCAATAGACCATTCATAACATAAAGCGTTTCTATTTAAAAGGTATGTCCCGTTTTTTTGTTTTTTTTTGTTAAATATATACATTTCATTATTTTAATTTCGTATATTTTGAGGTATCAGGGGAAAATTAATCCTAGATTTGTAGTGTCAGATTTTTGCAGCATGTCATAATCCCCATTTTAGTTAAAATTAAATTAAAGTGAGCCCCAACCGAAGTTTCAGAAACACGAGATTTGGTGGAGGTGCCGGGTCCACGAACTAACTTCTAAAACTACGAGCACCACATAAGCTCTGGCCGAAACAATGAGCTCTTCACGGCTGCCGACGAGAACTGAACCAACATAGCGCAGGTTTCTACGGTACAAACCTTAGAATAAACTCGACCCGGAGATGCACGCAATGTAGACATTTAGAGCGGAGCCACAATGGCGTCGGGATAATAGTTCTGATTATATGTTTGGTGACGATGAAAGTCGTACAAGGATTATAGATTAATTAATACTGAAATTGAAGAAATAACAATTATTTAATTATTTAAGTGCTTTTTTATATACGTCTTTGCCATATTCAATAAATGTAATATAATTAAAAAGAAGAAGGTTCTCTCGACTTCTAAAACAATTGAACAACCCTGATGAACCACATCAATTTTATTTTGTAATAACAGTGTATATTTGTTTATTATATCCAATGTTGTACACTATGTTAAAGAAACGTGAAGAAAACACGTGATTTGGTGGAGGTGCCGGGTCCACGAACTATCTTCTGATCTACGAACACCACAAAAGCACTGGCCGAATCGGACCAGTCCAAGTCAACTTGAATGCAGGTGATAAGCGTCAACGCGTGTGACGCGAGTAATAGGCAGAGAAAGGTAGTGGTGCGGGGCGGCGAGGTCGTATTGAGATGTGGTTTTCTCGGCTGCCGACGAGATCTGAACCAATATACATTTCTACGGGAATGACAATTACACCTCAACATCACATCGCACAACAACATCATTTCGCCTCAAACGTATGAGCCACTTGCAGCCGCCCTTCATACATCGGTAAACGATCTCGTGCAGAGGGAAGGGTCATGGCCTCGTCTCGCACTAAAATATTCACGGAACTTGACCTTAAAAGTAATTTATCGTCATTTGTTATCGAAACTGCTCCCTGCATTGTATCTTTTTAATGTGATCTCTCCCTGTCTATCTGTCTATATATGTCTCTCTCTCTCTCTCTCTCTCTCTCTCTCATCCTATACCACACACAAACACGTTCATCGTTCTCTCCAGGGAAAGTGATGTCTGGAGTAGGGAGGGTCCAATATATGTCTCCATTTACCTAAATCCATTGCCAACAATACGTTCGGCCAACGGCGGTTGCTTTTTAGAATCTATGAATAGAACGCACTACGACGAGTCTTAAATAATTAATGTTCACTACTCGATTTAGTTTGTCCGGAAACACTCTGGTAGGTGTTTCCCACCATAACCTTATCGATTAAACCCTCGCTTATATACCTGCATTAGGTATTATGACGTTATAAATATAATGTTTGGTTGGTTAGTTGGTCAGTTTAGAGGCAGCACATTTGTTGCACTACACACCATCCCTGCGTTGAGCACAATGGCAGTAATTATAATTTAATGTATTTTACCTGCGCATAGGACAGGAAGGCTTAAGCAGGGCACGTGTGGCCCTTGTAGCCTATTGCAGGGATCACAGAGTTACAGATACAACTACAAATTCATATCGTGAACATACATAACATTTTAAGAGAATGTAACGTTTTGAGTTCGTTGACCGGAAGGGCAACAATGGCAGGGAACAATATTGCATAATAGTAAAATGTTTGTGCAAAATTACCCAAGCAATAAACTTTCATAGTCATTTACTTTCAGTAAATGTTGATATTTGGCATAACAATTAATTTTACAAGAATTTTTTTTAATCGATCCCGAAAAAAAATCAGACGGGTATCGAACGTAGGTTTCTGATCGTAGGTCAGATACTTTACCTTAAGCTACCGAGACGGTTAATTTTATAACTTCTTACTAATTGTTGATGTATTATAGATCCCAATAGATTGAAACAGCACTGCAACGATTCTGCTACCTTACACCTATATACACAGTTTAATATTGGTAGATGAAAAATCGTAATACGTGTACCCTATTTTAGGGAATCGAATGCAATGCTTAGTATTCAGCTCTAAGAAAAGCAGTCAATATTTAACTTTAAAATAACTTGCTTTGCTATGTTGTTGTGTGGTTAAACTCAGCTTATACTATCTGTTACCTTACGCCAGACTAGCAAATTCACCGCCCCCCCCCCCACTGTTGCAATTCCCTGAGCGCCACGTACATTAGCCTGATCGTAATTTAACCCCATAAAGACAATGTTAATAAAACTAGCAATAAATTATGATACCTCTTTTTTTCAAAATTACTCCCACCGGAAAAGAAGGGTTATATGTTTCATTATCTGTATATTATCTTAATCCATGAATGTATATTATAACTCGGTAATCGAGATACATCACAATTAAAGAAAATGTGTTGCTATGTTCTTGTTGACCAGACAAAATTATAGCCTTCACAACATTCCCTTGGAATAAGTGGAACTTGTATTATTCCTATCACACTATCAGAAGAAAATCTTGCTAAAAACTTTCAGTAAGGATTGCCGGTGGCAGGCAGAAACCTCCCGAATAAGAGTATCGCGCTTTACGCTTAAACTACATCTACCAGAAGGCATATAATTCAAATAATGTGGGACGCGTATAGTTTTTATTGTAATACCAATGTATCCACATTTTGGTAGACATTGTAGACTCGGAACATTTGAGGAAAATATTCATTTTGTACTTACTGCACAACATTGTCTACAAATATAAACATTTCTGGCCACAGAGTAGTTAAAGCGAAGGCCGGTTCAGAATACAATTAATACAATGTATATTTTACATTTATGAAGATATCCAATACAGGAACAAAATTCTTCTCTTCAAGAAACAACTACGGATAGGACATAAGACGGTAAGGTCAAGGATAGTTGATTGGGTGAAAGTCCAACCTGTTTTCAAGGACTCAGGATGTGCATTATTCTTTCACTCGACTCGGTATTTCAATGTCCAGTTAAAGTGGCAAGTAAATCTAACTGACACATAACTTGTTTTCACTATGGCAACACCAATCAGAAGCCTTGTAAATATTACTGAAGGACTAACTGGCAGATAAATTTTAACTAGACATTGAAATTCTGGACCTAAGGACAGCTTTGGTAAAAACCTTTAGTTAAAACTGTCGGTGGAAATTTTGGTATCAAACCAGCAGCGTGTGAATTATATATAGTTGAATCGTTTGAAACTCATTAGCTCAATGTACAACATACACTGTAAATAGATCTGGAACAGAGATTTGTACAAGTCCCTCAACAACTTTAAACTTTCCATATTCAGCTCAACTTCAGGGTTTCCTACATCGGATCCGAAATCTTTCAAAGGGAATGAATGAGAATTCTGTCCAATCACGTCTTGATGCGTAGGATTCTGCGCAGTTTCTTTTACGTCTACGCAACCATTTTAATTTCAGCCAGTCGTAATGGGTTAGTTTAAAATTCACAATAGAGAATTATTGTGATAGAATTTCAATAACAAAATGATGTAATTAAAATTCATAGCTGGACGACTAGTGAAGTATATTTTGATTTTTTAAATTCAGTCAGTCGTGTTTTTTAAAATAAAGTTTCAATCTTTCATGTTTCTATTTCAACTACCTCTTGTCGAACCCGCGACCATTAGCGCTAAGGGTCGTGCACGGTTTACCCCGCTATAACCACGAGGTGAGAGCGAGACCCAATCAGCCTCCATCGACCTCCGTGCCGCATTCACGTGACGGCGGGCGTCTCGACGCTCGCTCGATACCGTCTGCCACGTGACTGTGGCGAGTGCGCGCGCACGCCGTTGTCTGCATGCATGTGACACAACACAGCACGTGGCAACACTACGCGCGCAGCGCCACGCAACGTGATTACAAACATGAACTGGTCACGAAACTTAACGCAATCAATAAAAACTAACACTTGCCATATGTTTGCAGTAATTTATCGCGTCAACTAAATGTGGGTATACGCACATTTGACACCACGCTCTTTAGGTTACGTGATAAGAGATCAATGTTAAAGCGCGCCAAGTCCTTTCCATATCACAGAATTTCAATTCGTCTTAAAATAACAATGAAAGCGTTTGCAGATTGCTGAAACATAACCTATTATAATTCTGAATATTCTTATGGCTATTTTATTATTTAATGTCTTAATTTTAACTAACAGAATCGTGTCTGTATTTATTTACTCATGCAGTTTATATCCAAATCAGTATAAAACCAAATTCACCGCACGTCCAGTGGATACACAAACATTAAGACGGCTTGGATGAACTTGTGCCAACATTTTTACAATGTTAATTGTCAGTTTAAAAATTTCGTAAAAGTACGATAATCATAAGAAATATTTAATCGATTATACCGAGAAAAAAAAACGTGGCAGGTCTAAGTTCAGAGATTTCGAAGGTCCCCTATAATTTTCATCAAGATCGCATATGCCGTTTGCCCGGTAGAGCTAGTCTTCTTGGGGTAACGTAAAAAAAAAAAAAAAAAACACAAAGTGAAATTGAAGTCTTCGCTACGCTCATCCAATTAATTAAGATCACTTTCTAGGTGAAACATTTCCTGTCTCCTTAACCATGGGAAATTAATTATGTCAATTAAATAATATTTATTATGTGTACACAATAAAATTAATTGTGTAAATTAAATAATGTGTATTATGTGTTTGTAATTAAATTAATTAAGATCAGTTTCTAGAATGGATCAACATACCATGAAATGTGCTCTGATAGAAACACACATTCTATATTTTCTTACTGGTGCAAACTACAGCCCCACACTTCCACAGCCTACAGGACAATCGGTAGATCCACAGTGATTTTCAAAATGATCCAGGATATAATTCTTGTGTTTCGTACGTGTTCATGTAACACTCCTTGCAATATTTTGATTGGTTTATATGATGTCAATTGAGTGTCCTGTTATAAATGAAAAAAATACATATTTGTTGGGGGCCTGAGTATATATTTGCATTTATTTAATTAAGCCTAAATTGTTGCATCCCTCTTTATTGTCTACAAACGATTTGATCAGATTGTGAATTACTGATATTTCTAGAGGAGGCTGGCTAACCGCAAGCGATTCAATGGATCTAACGCTCCTTCCAACCTAAATATTAATTGATTTGGAAATGGTGAACGATTAAAATAAGTAATCGATATTATTATTATTTTACTTCAAAATCTAAACCTTCTAGATATTTTGGTATGGATTTGAAGGTACGCTTTTTAAGTGATTAACAGGGAGTGATCCAGGAATAACTACATACAAGACTTATGTATTTTTACATTTAACAGGACACTAAATTGACATCATATAAACCATCAAAATATGCAAGGAGTTTACATGAACACAGTTACGAAACACAAGAATTATTCCTGGATCATTTTGAAAATCACTGTGGATCTACCGATTGTCCTGTAGGCTGTGAAGTTGTGGGCTGTAGTTTTTGCACCAGTAGAGAAATATAGAATGTGTGTTTCTATTAGAGCACATTTCATGGTATGTGATCCATTCTAGAAACTGATCTTAATTAATTTAATTACAAATCACATTATACACATTATTTAATTTACACAATTAATTTTATGGTGTACACATAATAAACTTTTATTAATTGACATATTAATTATGTTCACGGTATGTGAGTTGAGATGTGTGGTGTTATGGGATTGCTTAGTGGTAACACCAGTGTGGGGATCAGAGGCCACGTATGCTACAGGGATAAAGTATGTTAATTAGGTATTGCAAGGAAAGACTTTAAGTCCATAATTCAGCTGATGAAGCATCGTTATTATTACATCGATGCTGGAAGTTGACCCGCAAACATTGGAGTCAGAATCCGTGGGTTACTACGGAATAATCCAATAATCCGCACAATGGCCATTGCTTTATGATTTATTAGTTTGATATGAACCTTCTTGAGCTATTTATAGCCCACATGTCACATGTATTTTGTAGGTTGAATATTGCGTGAGTGGTTCCTCCAACTAATAACTAGCCTTCATTGAATGTACATATGGCAGGTGATATAGGCTACCTACAACATGTGTAAATAATATACAGTAATAATCTTATACCATATTCATAGTTGATTGTGCCTTTAACCCATTTTTCGGAACATTACCATATTTTAGAATGTAATGTATGCAAGTTTTAAGTAGTAGTAATACGGTGCCATGTAATCTTATAATGTAGGCCACTGATAGCGAGCTCTCGTAAGAAATGGTAAGTGATTGCTGTTATGCATATTTTCACAGCCAATTACCATCTCAATACTGAGATAGTTCTGTTAATGTGGAGCCTTCTCATAAACGACAATGTATTATGAAGATAAAATCTCTTATTTTACCACCTTCTTTTACTCATTCTTGACCGAATGTTTTAAGCTTGAGATTGACGTACATTTTAGAGATAAATGTCGAGAACGAGAATACAATAATTTGGTCATCCATAAGCTCTAGGAGGTGGGGGGAGGCGCTTAAACTTGAACCCAACACTACTCACTTCACAAAATCGTTTACCAATGTCGATGAATAAATTGTAATTTAGTTATGTCCTATTTACTGTCCTATTTGACATTCGGGTCGAGTTCGGATACTAAACTGCTTCGGGTTTTCGAATCGAGTCCGGTCGGGTATGAAAAAGACGAACGTTATAATATCACTGTATGTAAAATTTGATATTGGATTTTACTTGTGGAGAATGGTATTTTGTATAAATAAGCTGTAAATTAAAAACTGTGTGGACCGGCACCTCCACCAATAAAGTTCGTAAATTCTGGACCGGCACCGCCACCAATAAAGTTCGTACATTCTGGACCGGCACCTCCACCAATAAAGTTCGTACATTCTGGACCGGCACCTCCACCAATAAAGTTCGTAAATTCTGGACCGGCACCTCCACCATACCTTCAAAATATAGTTTTTGTTTCCGAAAATCGGGTTACTTTTCTTGACAATAGGGTCGGCCCTAAACACTCGACCTGACCAGCACACCAATACTATTTATACCTCATTAACTCAGACTTGACTTTCAGTGGGAAACATAATGAATTATAAAATGATGTCTCATAATTACATCTCGTTAGTATATAACGGCTCTAAAGTTGCCGTTTAGATGAGGTTATTATATAATTAAAGTACATGACGGCACACTAGGGGTCGTAACTTAGCTTTGATGTATCGCATTTTAGACATGGCCAGACCGAGTATGCTTTACACTGTGATAGGTTGCTACACTTGGTGACACCTAACCTCGGCCAGGGACTAAGTCCGGTTCCCGGGTCTCGCACTTGACGTCAGCGTTCCATTTGAAACCCGCAGCGTCACGTCTGCTGGGTTAATAACGCAATTATTATGCGAATCGTTATGATGAGTAGCAAGTGATAAATGAGAACGGCAAGGGAGTATAAATGAGAGTGTCGTTAATACATCGCTCCAGATATAGCGGAGACCCGGGTATTTAAAAATAAACTTAAATAATTATTACACAATTTTCTTTTAATCACAAATAAAATATTTAGTATTTCGACACTTTTGACATTAAGCTGCAAGAAAGGCAGTTTTAAATGTCAAGGGTCAATGAAACCGGATGGTTGAAAAATAAACGAAGTAAATGTTGAGAGGTATAATGGGAACCACCCACTCGCCGTGACGTCAAAGAAATCTAATCAAAGGAAGTTTGCGGAAGTCGGCGAAATGTGCACATTTCCTTCCTTGAATGAAATATTTTGAAAATATAGCTAGGTCGTACAGTTTACTCAGTTCGGACAAAGCAAAGTAAATGGCTATTAATTTCAGTTAGTATATTTCTGTAATATAGTGGACCGTTATAGGACACAAAGAACATAGCAATGTAATAATTATTGTACATCAGGTTATTACTAAACCAAGCAGGTATATTGAATAATTTTTGTTTTAAGTGCTTAATAATGGATTAATAGAAAAAGTTAAAAGAATGAATGCGAATATATTGTGTACTAATTATTGAACAAATTTTAAAATTTTGACACATTCAAAGATGACCCATTAGCTATTTTATAAACTTAAATTTCAACAAGTAGAAAATACGTTTTAATATTCACTCCAACACGCACACGAATAATTTCCCTTGCTAGTAGCTGTCAACATAATGCCAATCTGTTCCGTGCAAGACTGCTTTTGACGTCGATAATATTGCATGGTGAGGTCATTGAGCGTTTGTTGGTTAGAATTAATTTTAAATCTAATTTAATATTTATTTGTGACATTTGATTATGCGCCATACAAAGATGCAGCCTTGAAATTGCTGTGATATATTAAGGAATAGTAAGCTATAGAGCATTTCCATGTTTATAAAGTTACGATCAAATGTTACGATTGATCGTTATTTGAAAACTCTTCCTCCAAGACACATCGTCACTGCGTCCGTCAGTGACGTATTTTATCAAAAAAAGCAAAGAAAGCTCATATTTTATATTGGGACTTGACTCAATCCTTCAACCACTAACTCCATCCTTGTCCGGGGTAGAATAGTAGGTCTTGAGATAGTTAATATCTACAAATCATAAGAAGGGACGAAAACACTCATTTCATTTGAGGACACTCATTTACCAGTAAAATTTCAACAAAATTTTACCTGATGAGAGAGATGACCAACCAAATTCCAACCAAGCAAAAACCAAAACAACCAAAAAACTTTTTTTCCTTTTCGACATTTTGGTAGTTGAGAAAGAATAAATAAATAACAGTATTTGAAATTACTAGGAAAGCCTTCGAAAACATCTTAAGGCATGATTGCCAGTAGATGGAAACGAACCGACGACCTCCCGAATAATCGATGTGGGTTCTCGAAGTTAATTCATCTAGAATTTCTACTCGAGGTGACTGGACTGCAGACCACGGAGGACTCTCATACACGTATTGTTGTATACAAGCACCTACCTTCCGCTCATGATTTTAGTTTCATTTTTCTCTCTGCATAATATAATAATTATGTTGCCTTCCATCTCCCGCCCATTATGCTCTAAGCTCCTGAAACCCGATGTAGAATAGCTCCCTCCATGGCAACTTGTTGGACTTAGAAGAATAAGTAAAAAACACTCAGGTAAAGCCTCGTCAAACTGACAATACATAGAAGAGATAACGCCGCCCTAAATGTGATTGTGCCGGATTCTCCGAGACGTAAAGTTCAGCTGAATTCTATACTTCGCGTTGATGGATGTGCCCGAGATCTCGCAGACAGTATGTTTCATACCAAGCTATGACCGATTCCCGCTCTGATTATTAGTGTCAATTTCTGACTGCAAAGTTATAACCATATTATGAGGTTGCCTTATGTGATCTCCCGGATCCGCGAGCTTAAAAGTTCCTGAAACCCGATGAAATCTTTAATCCATGCGACTCTGCCCGTCGCGAGACATACACGAACATATCTTGAAATAATCCCCTCGATGGTGTCCAAATCCCGACGTAATCAACTGAACCATATCTATGAAGAGATAATCCCGCGCTCTGATGTGATTGTGCCCCGAGATTCCGCGAGACAGTGAAAGTTCAACTGAACTCTCCAGGGAGGCAGGTGTACTGCAGCTCCTACCTCGGTCCCACGTGATCGCTGTGAAGGTAGAGTCCAACTCTCCAGTAAAACGTTTACGATCGTTACAACATCTCCGGGAGTTGTCGTAACCCCATCTGCAGCCGCAACTCCAACTTCTCCGGTACAAACACCGCAACCCTCCTGGCGTGCTTTACTCTGCTTGCTGCCCCGCGCGAGGACCATACGTTACGTCAGAGTGGAGCGACAACACTGGCATTAAACGATTAGCTCGCCAGTGCTTCCATATTGTTGTATTTATCTACATGCAACCATCTCTCTGCAGTGCGTCCAAATAGCAATTATGTTCTCTTATCCATATAACGGAAATACAGCTTTTTTCATTAACGAATTTAAAAATTTCGAAAATAACTATACACTATCATATATTCTGTAGTTGCTAAATTTATCTCATTCAAAACACCATTGGTAACGTGTTATTTATGTTGGTGTGGGTCACTGACACTAAATCTTCCAGACAGTGAAAATTACGCTACACTCTATAATATATGGGTCAATAAATATCTCGATACAACATTCGGATAACTCATTCTGAACATTGCAGATTAATGGTAGGCATATTAATAAAAATATATTTATTAGGCCTATCTGAATGGGTAGATAATACTTTTTTAAACTTTATATATTTATATACTGCATAAATTATCTATCTTCTTTTAAAGGCACGCGGAGATTAGATATTCAAGTCTTTATTATACGGTCTCCTGTCAGAGGATATTGCAACGTATAAAATGGGAACACTTTCGTTCACAAAAACACTTTAGTTTTAGAAGTAAGACTTTTCATTGCTTAAATAACTTTCCCTTCTAAAAGTTTATACCACCAAATTCTAAACATAAACCTTAAGCTCGAAAAAAACATCTACAGAAAGAGTACACCCTATATTATAATAACAACAACGTTAGAAGTCAAAATATCATTGTACAACCATTGACAGCATCAGATTTCCTATGATTGATAAGAGTGACCTTTCAATGTTCAATATGTGTTGTAAATTGACCTATGGGTGTGACTGACAAAATGAAAACATTAGTGTAATAAGCACTAATAGTTTTTAAAAGTCTTAGCACACAACAGTTTACCCTATTGCAACATATGTTAGAATTAAGAAACGCACCATACTTGATAAAAAATATTCCTCGCTACGGTGATGCAAGTCTGAAAAATAATGGTCACGGTACAATATGTGAATACTCGATATATATTACATGGTAAATGATGGATTTATAGGAGAAATGCGTAATAAGTAGCAAAGAACATACAAAAAAATCTATCAAATAATGATTCCGCGTAATTAAGCGTTCAGTTTTGTGTAAAAGGAGACCTAATAGCTGTTATAGTAGCCTCGGCGGTACATAAGTATACTCTGCACGACGCGTCTGATCTGATATCTGATAGATAATAGATGAGTTAAGTTTGCACATTATCGGAGAGCAGTGGTCGACAAGTCAATGCTACAAGGAGACTGCGTCTCTTCACCCTGCAGCTAACTGTGGCTCTTTGGCAGAGAAACTATGGAGTGGCAACGAGTGAAACAGTCGGGCGACCCTAGTCTTTGATTTGTGGACGGGACTTCACACGCTAAAGTTCGCAGCATTACGTTCTATCGATTCTCCGCAGATATCGTGTCATTCGGACGTTACCGATCTCCTCCAATTATGCAACGTCGCCGCCAGGTATTAAGCTCGGCTTTCAACAGCTATTTCTACTATAGGAGGTTTTGTATATAATATGGATTTTATAGTAATTGGCGATTGCTATGGTCTTGTTGTACGTGGATTTCACCAGTGAACTAAATCTAAACAAAGTTTGAGAGAAAACGCGTGGTTTGGGAAAACCAAAACAATTAGGCAATTACACATCACCGTTTTCGAGGGAGTCACCATTAAAAAACCGTTTGTAACACAATAGGGAACACTCACAACGCTTTTTAATTATTCTATTACATTCAGGACCATTTTCTAATTACATAAGCATCAAATTTTCGATATTTATAAAATATTTTCAGTCATAAATGTGAGATTAAAGTTTTACATGTAATGATTGCGGGAAAAACATGACAATACGTCACAACCCTGCAACCAATCACCGTGTGATCGTTAGAAAAAAGAGCATTTTTTTGTTATCTTACATATAGAAGCCCTTTCGGAATAAAACTTGTTTCTAGTAAGATTAAGAAATACTAATAAACATTAATATGTATAACAAGATATAACTTTTGCAAATTTGTGTACACATTTTTAACGATTAGTCGTTTTGATGACATGACACATGACACGATGACATAGACTATTGTTTTAACACGAGCTGGTGAACGGCCGCGCGGTGAATTTTGCTCCGTGATCTAGAAGACCGTGATCAATTTCATTCATAAACATCGCTGTCTACGGTATGCGTACGTCTACTCACAACAAAACGCGGCAAAGACAACCGTAAAACTTTGTACCTCTTGTAATGAATATTCAACTTATATTGTTCAATCACACGAAAGCCTTTGACTCGCGGGAAAAAAAGTCACGTTTGTTTTTTTTTTTTTTTGTATGTCTCCCTACGTTCGAAGGGAGGACTCGGATCAGTTGAAATTTGACCATCTCGCATTTCGGTTCCTATGGCATCCCATAGTTTTGTGAAATCGTTCAAAATTTTACAGTTACATTAGTTAATCGAAAGTTTTTTTTTAATAAACGGCGACAAAATCTGAGGTGCAAATGTCAATTAGAATCCGTCGGGCGAAATGTTAAATTTTATTTTGGTCGATAGAGCTAGACCCGGATACATTTAACAAGTACCGTTACCATGGCAACGGAAAGTCACGCAGCTTTTTGGCTCATGATAGCGGCGAACGGAGGTTCGGATCGAGTTGAAATTTGGACCATCCGCCAAGCTTCGATCTGGATTGAATGCCACTAGTTTTGTGGCAAAATCGTTCAAAAAGTTAAAAAGTTACATTAAAGTTAATCGAAAGTATTTTTTAAAATTAAACGGCGACAAAATCTGAGGTTGTCACTCATTTAGAATGTCATTTCGTAATTTTGATCTATTTATCGATGAAAGAAAGTTTAATGAAATTACATTATAACAAAAGTAACGTACCATGGCAACGAAAAGTCGCACAAGAATTCTGGTCACTATGCACTGCCACCTAGAAGTAATCAAAATACTATCGAGGAAGCAGTGTATTATTTATTACCAAAGAGTTAAAATAGTTTTCCCAAAGAAATGATGTCATGGTCCTCTAGATGGCGGTGGATTTTATTCACAAAGTTGACGCACGAGTTTACCAATAACTTGCCAATAATAAATAATATTGGAAACATGGCCCCGTGGACAGCAAACGTCGCAAATTTTAAAATTTAAAAAAATGTGCAATGTGGGTCTAGCTATAGCACGTGCTCGCTTATCAACGCGTCCAACTGAGCGTTTCCTAGTTATAAACTATACGGTGATGTTTTTTAAGTGAATATCTACTGATTCTGTACACCAGCGCGAATATCTAAAACAGGTGAGCCTTCCCTATTGCCATAAATATTATTTTATTAAATACTTTTGAATGCGTGAAGAGACAATGATGGCTTCGGGTATTATCGAAAGAATGTGTTTAACAAAACCATGTCACACACATGTCACAGCCACAAAGCAGAAATAGAAGCAAAAGTTTCAACATAGCAATATTTGTTTCTGTCAAATGCTGAAGCTCTATTCGGATCTACCAGGAATTCCAATTACGATCTAGTGAGAGAGGTGTGTGATTATGACAGAGTCGAACTGACATGGTTGGTTCGAAGTTGGGAATGTGAAGGTGGACTCCACTAGTTTATCCCAAACATGCACCTATTGACGCTGGAGCTGTGCTGACCTGACGGGTCGTACGTAATGACTTTGACTTTCCAGTCATTCAGCCACCTCTTATTTGTCATCTGACGAATTTGTTCACAAATTTCTGCGTATTACTTGGCGTATGTGAAACCTGTCCAGAGGCAACTTTCCACTGACTACAACTAAGTACGAAGTATGAGGGGGTAGGTGGGATTTATGAGTTATATATTATATTATGTGTATCAGGTGATATGTACAATGACCTGTATTGGCCCTATCTCACTATGGCCTTCTCTTGCAGTTCCAACACAACTCGGCCTATATTTGAATCGTTTACCCATATACCGTTCTTCATCGTCACATGCATATAGCAGTCGCCCTCCTATCGTCTCTATTAGTCTCGTTACTCGTCGAATAAAACGCAATGCCCGAAGAGAAACGTCAATTTTCCCTTAAAACTCCGCAAACGTTTAAAGCTTTTTGCAAAAAAAAAAATGCGTCGAGAGAGATCACCGCGTCGTGTTGGTTGCCTCCCCCACTGCAGTCGATAGCTTCGGGGACGTCTATATAACCAGCTCTTTCAGATGAATTGATGCCCAACCAACTGAGGGGATTTTCCACGTCAGCTCATCTGGTGCTAACCTGCTTCTTTGTTTAATGCAGCAGAAAGTGATGGGGGCTTACAACGAACTTACATCATATCGTTTTCGTATGGTAAAGTAATATTTGTTCAGTGTTCGTAGCATAACGCGTAAATTGCATTAAAGTCCGTAAAGTGTAAATTATATCGCTATATCATTTCATTGTCTCTGTTAAACTGTATGCGCCAAAGTAAAAATACCGTTCACAGTGAAACGTGGTGTTGGGGTTGTAAAACCTTCAAAACTAGCTCACGCTTAACGCGCGACACTGCGGTTTGAGAGGTCAGCGCTTCGATAGCCGCCACCAGCAATCCGGACTGACAGGTTTTTTCCAAGGTTTTCCTCAGTCAATAAAAACAAAAGGAATGCATTTCTCTCAAATAGTTCGTTATAAACACCTGAGGGGGGGGGTGTCCTGGGACCACGAGAAATAAAAGAACGAATGTGGCACACATAAAAATGGCCAAAAAACCTTTAGGTTTAGATCCTATTCACATGTGAGAAGGGTTGGTTAAAACAGCTGACGGTGATTCAAAAGTTTGTGCGGTTACCCAGACGGCAGACATGTTGGCAGGGTATATTGGGGTTGATCTAGATTGTATGCGGTACGGTGCATGCTTGTATAAACTCGGGAACTTTATTACTAATATGAACTGGCGTATCTAAAATGTTACTCAAACTTTGTTTGGTGGTACGTGATGAGTTGATGGCTTAGATTGCTAGGGCTTAATTTCATCGGTGCATAACTCGCATGGCAAGTACGGGTAAAAATTCACAACATAAGTACAATGTAAGGAATTCGACGTGTTTAAAGAATACGAAAAGAATAATTACAAGTGAGGTAATCGTTAATGTATATTTATATGTTTTATATGCCCGCACTATAATAACTATAAATCAGTAGTTTTGAAGTAATAACATCATAAATAGACCAAAACTAATTTTGAACATTTTTTCGACCATGAATACTCCCAATATTACGGCTTTTTTGAAGCATTTTTGTGAATCATTTTATCTAGAAGTATAGTATAGTAGTGAGTGTATGAGTTGGACGGCCGATATTTTTACCATAGTTTACACTAACCCGTGAAAAGGACAAATGATTTTTGAAATGTGTATCTCTAATATCTTGCCTACACTGATTTTAATTTTTTGCGTTTTCCGGGACGATGAGGGTATTTGTACCGGAAAATACCAAAATTCGTACAAAGCAAGATTTTAAAGATTCACATTTCAAAATATCACATGTCCTTGTCACGGGTAAGTGTAAACTATGGTTAAAATTTCAGACATTTAACTCGTATACTTTTTTTATAAAATGATCCACAAAAATGCTTTGAAAAAGTCTCAATATTGGGAGTACGTATGCACGAAAAATGCGTTCAAAATTAGTTTTGGTCTTCTCAAAAGACTCTGATTTTCTTAATCCAAAACTACTATAATATAGTTATTTTGGAAAACTTATTTTCATGCCCGCACAGCGCAGCCTCTTATATCGTATCTAGATGAACAACAAAATAATAAATAATTTACAATCGGAAAAGTATACTTATTTCATAAAACCTTCAATATTGTTTGTTTCATATTCATAATCAATTTGTTAAGATTCAGTAGGCCTAGCAAAAAGATCTGCTAGGTCATTACTTAGATATGTATGTAGTTGTAATGGGCCATATAGAGCTTCGGTGAACTTAGTTTAGTACTTGATGGGACTTCGAAACACTCCGCTAGTAGATCTCAACATAATGGTGGCGATCGGTTACATAGTCAGAGCTGGATCTGCTTCTACTAACTATCATGGAATAACAAAGTTTCGAGAAAGTTAGCTTTCTCAAGCTTATTGCAAATGCGTATCTAAATAATGTATTGCAAGTAGATGGAACGGAACAGACTAAATAAACTCTTCCAAGTAAGCAAGCACGTATCTACAGAACAAAATATATCCCAGTTGTAACTGTTGTCAGCGATTTATATAGTATCTGATGTAAAACATGAACACCCACTTGAGAAGCGTAGTTATTGTGCAATAATGTTTAATTCATTAATTACCATGCTGCATGCTTACTTCATGTTTAACATAGTATTTATTTCTCTCCAATTTGGTGGATTCCTTTATAAATCGGATATAGTTTGCTTAGTTTATCACCTTGATTGGTCAACTTTAAGGAGTCATTTTGAATTGTTAATATTATATGTCTACCTTGGCTATTGTATTTGTTTGTTTGTATATGTTTTTATGATGACTTTAATTATTATGTCTTTATTTTAAACCTTCTAATAATAATATTACCCATAAACCGAGCAAGATGGAGATAAGCATAAGGTGACGGTGCAGTAGCTATAGGTCTACAATACCGGGGTTATTATTATTCTATATGGTAAATCACTGCATGGGATCACTTCGATGGTTGAGATATGATTTTTTTATAATGGTATGTTATGTGTGCAGATAGCTGAAAACCCCCAAATGCTGTATGTGTATACATGTGCTGCGAGTATCTGTGCTAAGCATCGCAATGCTGCTTACTGCGGTCGACGTTGTAAATTATAGCTGACGAGTTCGCTCCGTACCGAACTGGTCATTCCCGGCAAGTGCGACTACTGGTCACGTCAGCCTTCCAATGTATAAGTAGAGTCCGCTCGTCGTCACGAACTCGGTCTATCCTCGGGAAGGAGACACACTGTTCATCTGGCTTATTCTTCATTAGAAATGAAGTCCATGACTCGTCATTTATGGAACAATCTCAATTGACAAACTATAAGAAGAATACAAGACAATTATACATATGGAATTCAATTACTATATCTCTTTATTTCGTCATTGATACATATAATAGATATATTACAAATACAAATTAAAATTAATAAAAATTTCAAGTGCGTGATTACATAAAGAATTATGGGTACTTTACCCCTTCAAAATATGTCAATAAATTGTTCATTTTTTATTTAAAATTATCACGAGTTGAATATATGACTGGAAAATGATTCAAATTAACAAATAATTAAAATAGATAGCGTGTAATCATAGTTTTTAAAAGACAGCGTTTAGCATATTATTTGTCAGTATCTTTTTTACTCTACTTCTACAAACATGTGCACCATAAAGTTTTTTGTATTTTTTTTTAAAATTCGCACGAAGGTTGCAAGTATCATCTGAGGGGAAATTGGTATTAAATTTCGGTGGCTACTTGTAACAATAAAATAATAGTACGAAGCCATAGCTTTTAATTGAAAAAATAGCGTTTAGCATCGTATCAACCAAAACACATTATTTCCGTATTTTATCATTACTGTCTATTCTCCACACCACAGAATGGTACAACACAGCACCAGTTTATTTGTAAATCTGCGTGTTTTACCACTACTAATCCGCGAAGTAAGGCTAGCAGTATCATCTTGAGGGGAAGTTGCGATGTTGAAATTTCTTCGGGTTCATACTTCGCTCGCCAAACACCCAGCATCAAGCCAAGCGGTATAGTCACAGAAGTCCCTTTGGCGTGTGTTCTACGTGTGTAAGGGAAGGGAGTCAACGTAGGCTGTAAATATAGGCTATGTAGTCAACATAACACTACATTATCTAGTGGACCGTATTGTCGTGTCATATTGGTCTTTCAGTCTTTGGCTACAGTCCTGCTGAGCAAATGGTAAATGAACACGAGAAAAGTGCAAGGTTTGTAGCTACGTGATATCTGGATCATCTGTTCTCTGTGGAGAAGACATTATATATTCAGATTTTGAATTTCGTTTTATAAAACCGTAGTTATTTTTAAACCATTTGTTTTATTTGAGTGTGTGTGTAATAAGTCAGTGAATATACTTTAAATGCTCGAAACTGTGTATTAACGTTTTTGACGGAAGTTCATCCTGAATTTATTACATTGTATTTAAATGTCCTCAAATATTTGATTGTATAATTAATGTAGGTGAGTTGGAAACAACATTTTATTTGAAATATTGAGCACTTACGAAATGATTTCGCACTTTATAGTATAGCCACATTAAAAAAACTATTGTGTGCGTGGTTTCGACTCGTTTCAAACCTATTAGTGTCACAATTACGGAATAATTGAAATCAATAGCTAATAACAGCTAGTAATAGCTAGTAACATTAAAATGACATAAAATGTATATCTTTAGCAAAAAAATTAACAAAATAGAATGTTCAACAAGGTTTAACAGAAAAAAATAGCATACCTCTATTTTCACGTCACATCTTATAATAAAACGGAACTACAACAACACTGCCCTTATTAGCCATGAGCAAATATAATGATGATGCTCTTGTGACTAGTTTTAGCAACAACCGCATCTTACTTCCTCATTATCAGAGCTCTCTAGGGTAGTTAGCATTATAACAGCACTTGACCTGCGCGCGACGCGACGAGTGACGTCAGACTCACTCGCACTAGAGACTGTCCCAACTCAACTGTCACTGTCACTGTTACTTTAACTTTGACTGCCGTTTGACCAGCACAAAAGGAAGCCAATGTTATACATGCACAGTTCATACTTTTGACTTGACTTAAAGGGATATTCATCCAATAACCCGATCAACATTTAATACACTAATGTGTTATAAATTTTCAATGCAAAGCATAAAATATCGGATTCACCGCGAACCATGGAAAAATATTCAAACTTTGTAATTTTCGAGCTACGTCCCATCGGGAAAAATTTTCAGTAAGAACACCATTGTGACGTTCTTTATACCCCGTGACCTTGAAGGATTCTAAACAAAACCAATATAAGCGATGTCCATCTTTCCTGTACCATACAACTTTGATATTTGTAATTTGGGCACTCGATTCAAAATATAAATTATATTATATTGTAAATAAAAACAAAATGTGTAGTTGCGGTGTGCATGTTTTGCATGTTGGACTGTAATATGTATATTTTAATATCATATTTTAATACCTATTTCTCTTAATAGCTAATTTTAGATTGATAAAAACCATTCCTGACTTTGCCTGGGTTTTCGGCTCGCAACAGACTGTAACGGATACATACATATCATACAACTTAGTTTTAATGTAAAACAAGGAATAAGTAGGTTAATGCCTCTTTAGGGGATTCACAAAACCTCAATTTTCACAGATATTAGCAGCATAAAAAACAAAAAACATATAACATCACAGTTTTGTGACATATTTTTTAAGAGAATTTTATATAAGTATTAAGATATTGAAATTAAGTTTAGAAAGTTGATAGTGTGGTTCTAGACCCTCAAACAGCCCAATACACAAAAACACAACCATGTATTGTATACTTCTAATGTCATAACCCAGAATATGGCCTTGTATCTTGTTCACCGTGCTCCTAATTCCATGGGATTATCTACACGACAAAAACTCTTCAAGTTTCAGGAAACCATATTATTACTCGGTCGTACCTTGTTTTCACTTGGAGATTGCGTGATTACAAAATATTACATAAACTAGGGTATAATTTTATATCGAAGATATTCGAGAAAGAAAAATGCTTGAGCGATTGGCATTTTTTTAGAAATCCAAGTTATAGCTTTTGGTTTGTTTTTTAAATGAATACAGACAAAATCAAATAATTCAAATGTGAATTATAGTAACTGTTATGGATGGGGGTCGGTAATGAGTGTGATTTCAAAAACAAACAGCAGTGGTTGAGAATTGAAAGATAAAAACTGATAAAACACATCCCACGTAGAGAGTCCATCACAACAAAGAACCATTCACAGCGTTGCCATGACTACGTGACGTCAGAAACAAAATTAGTGGAAAGCGCGGGTATCGTGTGGATGTTGGTGAAGAACTCACTATACTGCGCAAACTACACTTAATTTCAACTGCTTCTGTATTATATTAAAAAAAAAAACAAAACCATAGAATCGGATAAATAGGAAGGCAGTATAAGTTCCAGCTATTCCCTTGCAAAGGTTCCACGTGATCACTTCTCTTTCTATTTGATTTGCCCACCCTGCTGCTGAGTTTATTTGATTTAAGGGTGCGTCAACCGTCAAGTCATAATGCTCCACTTTAGCCTAGTGGATGTTGGGAGGATAGACCCGAGCTTGACAGGTACAGCCACATGCGGGGGGGGGGGGTCGGACGTCTTTATTCGGAGGAGTCCCCGACAACGAGAAATACCAGTGAGTAAGGTGATGAAATAGGTATTACCCACTCGGGTACAACAACTCATTCTTAGTAGAGGCCATTGTTACGTTAAAATTAGTGTATTATGAAAAAAAAATCAAAATCTTCACGGGTTTCTTCTGGAGACAGGTGTGCATTGCAGTTGTAGCCGAATGACCATAAAAGACCATTCACGTATTTAAGTTGAAGCAGTAGCCTAAACTAGATGGATGGAAATGATTTCCGCTACTTTTTCAGATAACAGATAAGTGAGTTAAAAGCTTTGAACTCATTACTAGAACATTCTGTTTTAAACATGAACTATCGAATCGCAATTCGACGTTCTAAAGTGCAAATCCTTTCAAGACGCGAAGCCAGACTAAACGTTTCAGACAAATAAAATATCGTTGAGATAGAACAAAGAAGTTCCGACCTATTTTCCAAGCCTCAACCGTACTGAGACAGATAGCGCTCTACAGTAGCCGGTAGCAGCGCACACGACAAGAACCAATCGTGCGACGGGAAGCCATCCATCTTACCCCGACAAGGACCTAGCTAGACAATCTACGAACAAGTATTAAAGGAACCAATTTTATAGGAGTAACTTGAAAAAGGGTTTCCGTTACAGCTTATACAGCATGTTTCCATCAAAACTCGTATCAGCGTAATTTGATCATGAAAATGAGACTTTTTGTCCTTTTTCTAGATGAAAGATGCTCGAGTCACTAAGTAGTCCCACTTTCATCAATCCAATGTTTAGTCCTTAGGATGTTTGTGGTTTCAAGAAACACGGGTTTCTCAACATTACAACAGAAACGTAAAATTCGTTACAGTGATGAAATCCGTTCCAATGAACTGTTTTTTATTAGACAATTAATGTTTAATTTATTTCAAATAATTAGAAGAATATTTTCTCACTATATAGGTCTACAACCTTTGAGTTCATAGGGTGGTTAGAGTCCTAGCGTCACAAGCAGCCGATCTGTCTACACTCTAAAATCAATTGTTTGAGTACGTGTTCTTAAAACAATGTTTGCATGACAAGTTGCATTATTCATTGAGTGCAATCGACCAGCGTGTGGCGAGCCAATGCAACCTTGACCCTTTAATTTCAAATGTTACCGCGTCGATAACTTTAATTTATTCTCGTTGACTCATCTAGATTTGGCAAATAACACCGCGCAATATCTGATTTAACATTGTATTTTACAGGTACCTACGCCAGATGATGGCCTCTGGCGCTAGAAGCTTGTTGAGAGAGGACAGTGCGATTTATTCTTCAAATAGGTAATAAGAATTGGTGGTAATAAAATTGAAATTGAAGTTTTATAAAGTGTAAGTGATGCGTTATTCACGATCTTGTGAATTTGGTCTTAATAACAATTATCAATACAATTTTGCGAAATAAAATATGACAGTTTCACCATTGAGTATATAACCAAGGTTCCGTACTCAAAGGTTTCACACAACAGTTCAGCGTTCAGTCACGTAATAAAGTTTAATGCTGTTGTCAAACCCGGCACCTCCACCATAAGAATAATAAAAGATACTATAAATATGTTAATTTTGTTGTTAACAATTTCTTTATCTGTTTCGTAAAGCGTATTTTATTACATTTCGTTGGCGATTTTGCGCTGGAAATTTGGAAAAATTATGTTCATAAAACGACGCTTATGTCGAATATTATAAATAAATAAATAAATAAATAAATAAATAAATAAATAAATGAATAAGGATTACAATTTAGTAAAATGTCAAGAAAATTACATTTCAAACCGTAAATTAATATTTGGAAAATGTCTTAAGCACCATTTTCCGCTAGCTCTCTATTACTATCAATTGTGCCCTGGTGATCCTGTGAAGAATTAAAATCGGATTGATCAACCAACACAATAATCTTGTGCATGCTAAAGATGGAACAAATAATGTACCTGCCTATATAATTGAGTGTCTGGCCTAAATGACTGTTTGACGTCAAGGCTCCCGTTATTGCCCTAGTCACGATTGTAAAAGAGCCGTTAGAGCGTGTTTACTTTCAGGCCAACATTGAATGTGAACAAATAAAAATACACAACAATTAATTGTTCATAGCAACCGCCTGTTTGTCTGACCTAAATGATGCTATGATGTCACAACCCAAGTTGTGCTATTTTTACTAGACAAGGCTGAATAACTCACGCAGCCCTGGAAATGCGCTAGCAGTGATAAGGATTAGTCTAAAAAGAGAATTAGATTAGTAAAAATATGTAGATGTCATTGAATATTGTCATTAAAAATTTCAGGTCAGATACTTTGGTAGTGTAGAAGACAACTATAGCTTATTATTTATAATATTCAAATCAATTGCTTTTGAAATGTGAATTGTATTTTCGTCAATGTTGGTAAGTTTTTCTGACTGAACAACCATAACTTTTGATGGAGTGTACATTCTTCAACAATTAAGAATTCAAATTAATTATTATGATTTTGGACTTTGTAAAATTCTACAAAATGTTGCCCATGCTCGTAAGTTTTTGTGACTAATCTTATATAACTGTTATCTATATCAGAATATACATATCTGTACTTGACTACCATGCAAAATGGCGTGGCACTCACAGCTATTTGGCAGCAGAGAATGCTTTCAAAATCCAAACACAACCCAAAGAGGGTGAACATGAAATGTTTGAACCTTATTGGAAATCCATATATTTGCTTTCAAATATATTGTTGATGCAGCATTATGTTATTCGCTGAATCTAGCACAATAAAGTTTTATCTTGTTATCGCTATTTGGGCTAATAGATATGTTTTGAGTTATGATTTATATATCTGAAACTTAATATAATTTATATGTCTGGCAATGGCCAATTTCGCTTAAAACGAACACATTTCTGCAGTAGTATAAGTCCAACGGTTGGGTGGAACGGTCGGTAATTTGCCTGTGAAGCACGTAAACAAGATAGCGCAAACAAAACAAACAAAAACGAAAACATATTTTTCTAGTGAAAGTTTTGAACGTAAACAGTAGCTGAAATATCGTCTTAAGTAATGATCTTATTTTTTCGTCAAGTTTCTTTGTTCACTTTCAAATATTTTAAAACATCTCTGAAATAATATAGTTCTGCAACTTGGCAGTTGAAACAAAAACCACGCGTCTCCATACAAATTTAACTATACTTCTTCGCAAAATAAATAATACAATTTCCCAGATTTTTAGAGCAAATCACAAAATATACAAAACAATTTTATTTTTAACTACAATTTTAGATATTTACTTTTATAACTTGCAATGTTAAAAAATGTACTATAACATATTTTATCAACAGTAAATTATTTGAAAATTATGTATTATACAATAGTCGAAAAATTACTAATACTACTATTTATACTAAATGTATATAATTAAAGCATATTTTTAGGGTGAGCCGAACTCTCATATATTCGTTACTTTTTAAGTTCGTCCTCTCGAATGATAGAGAACGTTAGAATCAGAGAGCGGAACTAGCCCCTCAACCCAGAGAGAACTTTCTCAACCCGGCACCTCCACCAAAAACATTATGTAGATCTAACGATGCACAACGGTAGGCTTCGCTTCCTCTTTTGGTCACTCACGTAGCCGTCGATCAGTTAGCTAGAACATAATATATATTGTAGGCTTTCACGACCCGTGGATGAGTTCTGATTGTTACCTAGGTTGTTGCGTCGATTTCAAGAGTCTTTTATTGCGTTTTGTAGCATCTATTTTTTGGCTATCATCAAAAACTTGTGTATGATGTTTTTTCATATTTTTATTTTGAAATTATGTCATCAAGGTTGAACTAATGTTAATTGAATAAAAATGTATATATAAACAAACTCTAGATACCATGAAAACTAAAATAAAATAGGACTGGAAAACCTTGGTTTTATGAGAAAAATTGCACTTTTGTAGCATCTATTCACAAAAACGCTATTTTCACGTACCTCTAAATATCGATTAAGTAGCTATCTGTTGTATTTGAATACATTTAATGTATTTTTAACATCGAATACCCAATTCAAGATAACTCACTGCTAATACTTTGCTGTGTTTGATGGTTTGTATAAAAACAAGTTTTAGACAACAAGACAGCATGTCGGGATTAATCCCTCCACCATCAATGACAATTGTCCCGAACAGCGGCATTCCCACCACTTTATAAACAAAAACTAGTCGGTGTATAAAAAAAAATATACTTTAAACAAAGTACGATGTCGACCGATAATACATGAAGAATGAACATTTCACTTACATTGAGTTATATAATTTGTAATGCACTGCATGAACACACGCAGTGGTGTTCGGCTACTTTTGGGTGTTTAAGGAGGGTGGGCTAAGTGCATGGGAGCACATACATTCACTCCATTCGTTTTTTTTTTAAATATACAAACTAAACTTGCACGATGAAATATAGAGGACTTTCAATGTCTCTCCTATAGTTCCTTGAAGTGATTCGAAATAGATGATGTGTTATCTTATCTGACTCTTACAAAGCCATCAGCGCAGGTCATAAGATCCGAACCAATCAACCAAGGGTCGCATGCTCGAGTCCCGTGTAAGAGATGACTTTTCGGAATTATACGGTCGTTTCATCTATCAACAGTTATTCATCGACTTCAATAGAGCAAAGATTCCCAGAAATGCATATGAAATAAATTTCAAATATGTAAAATACGGAAATTTCATCAAACTATCAAAACAATCCTATTAAGAATAAATATACCACCCACACTACCATTCTGCAGTCTATTTGAAAACACCATCAACTAATAATTGCACATTGATTCTACAGACAATGTCTGTTAACGAAGCAGGTATCTCAATGCGGACCACATCACGGATCAACGCTTCACTAGCTGTTCTAATCAACACTCGTTCACTCCATGCAAAACACCCTCGGAGACTAGTGAAGTTCAGGCAATCCCCTCACACAAAGAGACGTAATCTTCCACCAAGGTAAGCTTGCAGGCTTGAATTAAATATGAGCTCTAACAACTTCGCCAAAGTCTTACAAAGAATAGAAAATGTCAGTTGATTTACGACATCTATTTTTAGGACGAGCTTTATATTTAAGTCGCTGGGTGGGATAAACTTGAATAATAGAGAAAACTATACAACATACTTTTTGTATCGTTATTGTAACGTTATTATTTTAACGTATGTGTGAATGAGTAAAATTTTAACTAAGTTATAGATTGGATGGTTCTAAATCAGTTTTTATAACTGAATAGGATAGACGTTAAATAAATAAATAAATAAATAAACGATATGTTTATTGCTGACTTTTATACTTCAACAGGCAGAATACAAAACAAAATAAACTTAATGAGAAAGTCCTTGACTGTAAATTAGTAGGTACCCCCCCCCCCCCGGCCCGCCATCCTTATACCTTTCTCGTCTCGTGCCTTTATGTCTCCTTGTCTATTACAAAACTTAAATACTTGAAAGTTCTAAGAAACAGCTCTTCCCCGTGCCCGTGTCTTTCCACAGCCTGGCATTTCCAAGACGGTTGGAGAGTTTCAAGGAATCCTTTGTGCGTGTTACAAACGCTGAATCAAACCATTGCCACGGGCTTCGTTTAAATATATTTCCTAATTTGTACCATGAAAATAAAACTGACAATAAGGGTTTCGATACTTATTAATTTCATTCATTAAATTTACCTAATCAAAAATAAATAAAAAACAATTTTACTTTCTTCTAATTTTGTAAGTGACATTAATATACAACTTGTACAACAACGATATTTCGTGGCCTAATTTAGTTTGAAACAATTTTGGCACAGTGTAGGATAACTTTGTTCAAACATACGAGGGTGACTCATTGTCCGTCATAACCCGTCTGTAGCAAACTTGTTGGCACTAAAATCAACTACTAAATTAGTTTTCACGGATAACTATGATCAACGTCTAGCATCACTTTAACGTTAACTTTAACAGGAACTGAAACGTATAAGGGCTAAACCATACACTCTCCTTTTAATACCCTATTAGAGGCTAATTATTGTTTAATCATATTTGTTTACGTATAGTAAATGTATCTGGCTGTAGTATTCGCATCAGTATTACTCGGTGTAAACCTCTACAGGTGACTATATAGGTAACTGTGAAGAGCATGTCCGAGGGCCAGTTAACTCAATCCCAGAATTCGTCTTAACGGCTTGAAAGTCACATAGACTACAGAGAACTTTCAATCAGGATTTTAGGTGGCTTGATATGGAACTTCCGTTACTCGTGAACTACCTCTGCCGGTTTCGCAATTACAAGATAGCTATTAGTTACTGTCTAATTTAATCTGTCAAATAAAAAAGGAAAACTACCGCTTTCGATTTAGGAAGTCACAAGTTCACTTCAAGTTAACTGATGACATGAATATTAAACGGAAACATTTTTAACTCGAGTTTTTATCGCATTTCTATATTTTTTAGATATGGGAATTGACAAAACGATGATTGAATTACATCGTTTTCCATCGAATACAGCTGCCGCGTCGAACTAATTTGCACCATCTGTCTATCTCGTTAAATCTCATTAGCCGTTACCCTTTTGATAAAAACACAATTGCGCGCAATGCAGTAAAGTTGACCCTCTTATTGCCTATTTAATATGTCTCGTGCCGACAAAGTAACAATCATGCCCCAACATGCAAATCCGGCGCGCACGTCTCACGCAGCGCAGTATTGCAGAATAGAGCTGAACGGCGCCACCTCAGGCGATGACAACTGCATAGACGACGCGCCATTCAGTAACATAACATATAGACTCTAGTCCATCGTTTATCATACTCTGGGTGAAGAATTTCCCCTCTGCATTCCAGCCCCACTCGTGACACTGGCAGAAAGCGAGAGGGGAGGGAGTCCCAACATTTAAACCATGCAACATGACCCCATTTCGGTCACATCTCAAAAACGCTATGCAATATGCAACACAGATACGGGGGCGGGGGGACTGGTTGGTTCCGTTATTCGGCCCTACTGCAAACAAGCTCTATTGTTGTTATTAGTTCAGTTTTTGACTTTAACTCGAGAGAATATTCATAATCAGTTATTATAGGGAGCGAGACTCCCATATAAGCATCACGTTTCTGTCCGACCGTCCATCCGTCTTGTGTGCACGCCTCACGATAAAAAAAAAAAAAAATACGTCTGATTGACTAGAGATTTTTTAATTTTTTAACAATGTCCTTCAACGAGGATGATACAGAATGTTTTTGATGACCCTGGAGTTAAGAATACCCCCCCCCCCCCCAAGTTAAAATTAACTGAAACTTGTTTTGTAAGTTATATTTGTAACGAAACACCATAACAAATTTTTCTTTAATCTTACGTGAAAGAGATTGATTGTTATGGGCATTGATAACTTTACAGTTGTGTGCCCTAAAACCCCACTAAACTAACAAAAAGAGATTTAAATTACATAAAAATAAAATTGTATTTATTGTTGGAATGCTTCTTGGGTTTATAATGAAAACAACCAGACTTGCCTATATTCGTCGAATAATATTTAAATAATCTCTTCCCATAACAAAGAAAAGAGGTTCTTGCTTCTTCTGTAATATACTTCAGCGAATAGCTTTGTTTTTTAAGTCAGAATCTGTATAAATCAGTGGAGCGGATCTTGCGGCAAGTAGGCCTACACCAGCTGTTGCATTATTCCCATTATGTCAGTCCCGTGATCAGTAGTCTCCCACAGTCGATGATAGACCCCCAATCGTCTGATGGTCTTACTCCCCCTCGTGGTATTGTGGTTTTATACGGACTAGTGAATACTGATCCCGCCATGGGGGGAACAGTTAAACTTGTTCGTAAGAATGTCCGTTGCATGGTATATACTTTTTACCCTGAATGATCTTCATGTGACTTACTAGGTTACTAGGTTGTTAGTGTAATTCTTAAAGGAATATCCGATAGCTGTTTAAGAGTTTCATATTAACCACTATAAATAAACCCTCGGAAAATATGTCGGTCATCATTGCAGGTGGCGGGATTCGCACACGTGACCTCGTGTTACGCATGCATGATCTACCTCTGTCGGTGTGTTAAGTATAGTGACATACAGGACAGCAGTAAACCGTTTTAGTTTTTACCACATTGTATGTGTTGGGGATGTGTTTTACCGGGAAGAAATTCACACTATTTAAATAATTTAATCCTATGCATGAGCGGGTGACTGAGAAAAACTTCAGCAAAAAGCTTTAGTTGGGTTAGCTAGTCAACGGATTCGAGCCCACGACCTCACGAAATAGAGTCTTGAGCGCAAACACTGTCCTACCTCAAACCAAACCAAGAGGAATGTTAAACTACAATTATTTGACTGTTGACATTGAGTTGTTATTTTTCTATATGCGACACCTTTCCTGTTCGTGTGTCACGTCTCACACTAAAAATAAAATATTTCCTCGTTACTACCTCAAGAATTATACAGGATGTGTTTGGAGAATTTTGGTTGTGAGACGGGGGTAGTTCCGTCCAAAGGTGACATCATTTGGTTCAACCCGGCGCTTCCACCAAGGACACTTGAAAGCTGGTGATATTTGTGTACCTCCTTCTTCGACAAACTCTCGACTCCTTTATGGGGTGGCGAAGGTGACCCACGCCCATAAGGTTGTTTTGTTAAATCTTCAGAATGAGAAGAAGGTGAGAATAGTTACTAATTGTTGAGCAAACAAAACAATAGTTTATTATTTTGACGAGGTCTGTTCGATCCCACGTGTGCACAGTCGTGAATGAAAGCTCGCGGCTATAACTACGTTGAAAATAACAAAGCAACATTTTGTTTTCTTTGTTTGGTGGTAAATTGTCGTTCGCTTCGTCTCGTCTCCCACTAACTCAATTTCGAGATCCCCTCCGCTCGAACAAAACCAGCTTCCTGTCTTGCTTGCAAGGAATCGACAAAAAACCTTACATCGGATCCGCTATGAACTAGATAATCAATCTCTATAGATAGATTGTCATACAATAAAAAAAAGCGTGATGTTTAAATTATTATCATCTTTTTGGCCATAGAAATATTAACTACTATATATAACCGTCATTTTGTTACTTGTTAAGAAATAATTTAGAAACTATTAACTTATTTGCATTTTATGGCAAATTTTGTTTCCAAGACAAGTAGGGCTGCCGTTTTCCTGACCGCTAGTCAAGCCGCCTAGCGATATCCATACTCTTGCCATTTCCCCTGCTACAATGGAAATGTTTGACTAAATGCTTAAGTTTTTCGCTGCCCGGAATATCATCATTAAAACTAATCATATTTTGTTAACAGAAAAAAAAACATTATGGAATATATTTGAAGCGTCGAAATGCACCGACCAATTAATTTTAACTAGAAACGCTCAGTTGGACGCGTTGATAAGCGAGCACGTGCTATAGCTTAACCCACATTGCACATTTTTTTTAAATTTTAAAATTTGCGACGTTCGCTGTCCACAGGGCCATGTTTCACAATATTAAATTTATTGCCAAGGTATTTGGGTAAACCGTGTGTAAACTTTACTTTGTGGATAAAATCCACCGCCATCTAGAGGACCTTGACTCCTGGGAAAACTATTTAAACTCTTTGTGACAATAATAGACTGCTTCCTCGAAAGTATTTTGATTACTTCTAGGTGGCAGTGCTTAGAAGCTTCGCGCGTCTTTTCGTTGCCATGGCAACGTTACTTTTGTATAATGTATTTCATCTACACTACTTATCGGATCAAAATAAAATTAACATATTCGTGACCGGAGGACATTCTAAATGATTGGCTATCTCAGATTTTGTCGCCGTTTAGTTGAAAAAAAAAAACTTTCGATAACTTTAATATAACTTTTAACTTTTGAACGATTTTGCCACAAAACTAATGGCATTCAATTGAGAACGAAGCTTGCGATGGTCCAAATTTTCAACTCGATCCGAGCCTCCGTTCAAACGTTATGCGAGACATACAAAAAAAACAAAACAAACAAACAACAAACAAAACCAGTGACTATTTTTCCGGCAGAGTAAAATGGAACGCTCGCTTCGCTCGCTTAATGATAATTACTAGGAAACGCTCAGTTGGACGCGTTGATAGCGAGCACGTGCTAAAGCTAGACCCAATTGCACATAAATTTATGGCGTTTGCGTTCCAAGTTATTTATTATTGCCAAGTATTTGGGTAAACCCGTGTGTAAAAATCTTTACTTTGTGGATAAATCCACCGCCATCTAGAGGACCTTGACTTCTTGGAAACTATTTAAATCTTTGGTGACAAATATAGATGCTTTCTCGAAAGTATTTGATTACTTCTAGGTGGCAGTGTATTAGATAGAAAACTTCGCGGTCTTTTCGTTGACATGGCAACGTTACTTGTTATAATGTAATTTCCATCTACACTACTTATCGGATCAAAATAAATTTACATATTCTTGACCGACGGACATTCTAAATGATTTGGCTATCTCAGATTTTGTCGCCGGTTAGTTTGAAAAAAAAACTTCGATTAACTTTAATGTACTTTTTAACTTTTTGAACGATTTTGCCACAAAAACTAATGGCATTCAATCGAAAAAGCTTGCGGATGGTCAAAATTTCAACTCGATCCGAGCCTCCGTTCGAACGTTATCGCGAGACATACAAACAAACAAAAAACAAAAACAAAAAAAACAAACAAACCAAAAAAACAAAAAAAATCAGTGACACATTTTTCCGGCAGAGTCAAATGGAAACGCTGCGCTTCGCTCGCTTAACTATATCAGCTTTCACAATCCGAAAAATTAGAGAAATCATATTTTTACGAGAGAAGAAGCCAAGTAATTCAACAACAAGAATCTCAAATTTGAGGATTTTAGTCTGCTTCAGATGGTGATACGCACATTCGTACTAAACGTCGGCAGTTTTAAATAAAACGATGACAGGGAAATAACTTGAAAAATATGTTTTCTCAAATAATTATTAGTATGGTTTACAGTTTATGCCAATTATATCAATCTACTTTGTAATTTGACGAAAACTGATTATCTGGCTGAAGAAAAAGAAACTTTGTTGTTGATGCTTCATCATAATTTTAATTGTATAATAACAACTAATTAGTAATTATCACCCTTTTAAATAGGAAAAATCCACCATAGTCAGACAGTTCATTTCACATCATTAGATAGAAAATACAGTCGGTCTACTTTTCCGTTTAACTTTTAGTGATATTTTCAAATGAACGCGCATTTTGTTGAAAGTGACCTTCATAATATAACAGTTGCTTGAACACCACGCTATTTACATTTCTAAACGACAACTCTGCGTCTGTCAGCTACAGTGACGAGTTGAGAGCGAATTAAATTAAACGAAAGATGCGGGCAAAGTGATTCCCCGCTCTTCTATGAAATGAAATGAGTACGTCATTTCGATGTGACACTGACACAAAGCACCGAGCAGCGACGGAGCCACGCTACCGACACGAGGGAGCACGTAGTTCTAGGGAGGAGTAATTACTAAACTAAGCGGACGTCACCCCGCAAATATTTGTTTTTGTTGTGCGCCATCTGGGACTTGCCCGGATAAACAGCTAGGGTACCGTACTCGATCGAGTTGGGATGTTCAAAGCACGGGCGTAGAATTATTTGGTTTGGTCCGCAAAAGAAATATGAAATAAGTCAAACAATCGTTCACCTACTCTAACGGAGATAGCCACAGAACAACACACATGACACACGAATTGTTAGTTAGACTGATGTGTTTCACTTGGCGTTATAAGACTTATTTACAATTTCTATACTAAACTCGACCCCTATTAACACCTGTAGGGTGTGAGGTGTATGGTGTGAGGTATGTGAGGTATTGGATGTGGGCTATAAGGATAGTTGAGAGAGATTATCTAAGTGTTAGTCAATATGACTCAAACTAAAAATTTGTCCGTTGAAGGGAAAAGTTCGGACACTAGTCAGGATTACCGGTGGCGACATTGAAACAAGCCATGAATTAGCGTCTCGGTTGCTATTACTGAGTTATATTTATACCCGTACTAGCCACCACAACGCTTTTATAAAACTCCTTCAGTATTGAAACGTGTGTAGGCCTACTGTACGGGATTGATGGGTTCGAAGAGCATTGTGATTGAGTGAGCTTGTGAGTTGTGATCGGGAGTGAACCCCGAGGTGAGCCCCACCCCCACCCCCACCCCCACAGCTCAAGTCCCCCTGCATGTATGGAGAACACGTTATTATTGTGGCTCGGGGAGATTGACAGATTCCATCCAAAACTTAAAACACGCTTCAGTGCGCAACAGTAGCCACTTTCCACATAGGTGAGCGTAATGTGATAGTGTGTGTAGGGGGAGGGGAGGAGGAAGGGGGGATGCGTGGCCTAAATAAATTCGGTTTCAATAGAAAATTTGACACTAATAAATTTATCAAATGCTGTAGGATAACATTCAATTAGTAGCAGGTGATGTAGGATATCATTCAATTAGTATCAGGTGCTCTAGGACATCATATACAATCTTAATTGTTTGTTCGTTGCGCAGAGCTATCTGTATCGGCTTTCGAATTACTATAAATGTTATAAACTTGTAATGTTCATATGTTTTACTCTGTCGTGTCACAAAATATGTGTGAAAATAAGAATAATGATACATTCTCGATTTGTTTGGTCGGAAAACTCCCGTAGGTGTAATTGATATTATTACTACTATTTAAAATTAAAAAGTCGCCCAACTCGGAATCGAACCACGGATTCCCGCATTCCAGACAGGCGTCTTAACCACTTAACCATCAGGACGTGTAATTTTAAGCTCCTGAATCTCAATGTATAATTCGACACTACAATTCAAGAGGCTTAATTAGTACCCGTGCCTGAATGGTTCTAGTTGGTTAGAACCGCCAATGTCTGAATGCGGGAGATCCGTATCGATTTCGAAATTTACACGTTGTGACGGACTTTTTTAATTTCTGCAATAGTAGTAAATAAAATAATGATACAGTTTTTCAATATTTTCATCACCAGATGCTACTTTCAACATTGAACATATACTATTAAACCTGTATCCAAAATAAATAACATCAATGTTTGAAATGATACGTGCAATTCGTTACAAATAGAATAATTTTAACTTATTAGGATAACCGTTAACTATACTTTGATATTTATTGTCACACAAACAACCCTAAACATATCCACTTTCTCGTTGTAAGGTTTCCTGCTATGTTTCGTGGCGTCGAACTCGGGGCAAGCAGGGTTAGTATACATTGGATTCCCAACCAAATCAATGCACGTAAACAAGGCTTTGCTACGGTTTTATACTCTAGAAACGCGCAATACAAGTGAATAGCCACTTAGATCGAGGAGTATTTACAACGTAACTTTCTATTATTCGCACACGTAATATTGAAAATAACTAGGAATAGTGTACTATGGTTTTACATGTTAATATTACAAATTACTTTGAAGAGAGTATAGTTTAGTTTGAACATCTGTTGAAGTTTCCATTTCCTTGCAAAACCTCACTATCTATTTTTTTTACGTGTTTTCTTACACAACAAAGCATTGACTGATAAACGAGAATAAAATCAATCAAATTTATCATGACCCGGCACCTCCACCAAAAGTTCATTTGCTAATTGCAACTGTTTAGAAAAACTAGTTTTATGCCATTTAATACTTTATAAACAAACCATTAATTCAAATGCCATGTTTAACTGAAACTGGTACAACTATAATTCTTGATAAGAATATACCACTTCTCACAAGTACCAGAAGCATGCAAGAATGTAGTTCCTGTTGTTAACACTTTCTTAATTGATTTCATTGTTAAGTTTTGAATTCATAACGTCTCGACTAAGATGTCATAACACATAATGTTTTTATTTCAACTTGAGAAAATGAAGTATGTCCTTTATAATTGCCACTTTCTTCTTACACATTGTAAGAAATAACTATGTTTGTGTAGGGAGTAGCTCTTGACATTTTGTCAAATGGTCGCATGTCTAGGGAATGTGAGATATAAGATTGTATATGTAGACTTCCGAGGTCTCTACGGATCTAGGCGTCGTGTGTCACGCAAGGCCCTACACGCCACCCACGGCCGTGCACACAGAATCAATGCTAGATTTACATTGCGAGTCGATTTAGTTATAAAACAAGGCTGTTGTTGCTGAACCAGACTATGCCAACAACCCTGAGACTGCCCCGTGACCCGTGACGTCAGAAACCATACAGTAAACCGGTGGGAAACTTTCACAAATCTTATCATCTTGATCTAAATGTACTCCCGATGAAGGGAACCTTGCGTATTTTATCGTTTAACTAGATTGTCAACACAAATATAAAACGAATACATAAAGTTATCGGAGCGACTCAATTGAATGACAAAAGTTATAGCAACACACACAATAAGAATGAAGCTAGTATCGTGAACGGTTCTATGACTATCAACACAAGATAATCGTGTGTATTGCATTTTCAAATGCAAATCATAAATATGCAACAACAAAGTTAAAACACACGGATTCTCTCTGTCTCATAACTGACGATGATAATTCAATATTTCCGGAAAGTAAAACATTTTTCACAATTGATTATTTACAATTCAAAATCTCCTTGTCCAGTACACCTTGTATAAAACAATTGAACAGAATCAATTTGAACTAAAGCCAGAAAAACGTTACAAACAGTTTATGTTACATTTCAACGGTTTTGTATTAAGACATATACTTATGGCAGTTTCTAATGTTCCATTATTTTACTCACTAAATAAAACACAATAACGAAAAAAAGATCATAACCATAAACAACATATGGTTCTACTCTGATAATAGTTCACATGAGTGCAAGTTATTTGAACGTCGTTGGAAACGATTGCTTTTTAGATACTTATAAATTTAAAACTCCCCCACCTACGAGTTTAATTTTATGGCTTGAATGGTGTGAGATCCATATAAAGTAGTACTTACCGAAACGAGATCAATTTCAGTTGAGGGTTGCTTTCGAGTTTAATTCCAGAAGAAGTTTAGACTTGGATTTAGTTTCAGTTTCAATTTATCAGGTAGATAAACTAAAACCTACAAAATTACTGTTACGCAATGTTTGTTGGTAGTTAAGACAATATTTCGAACACACGCTTATCTGCATTGAATCTGATATCCGAAAATAATGCGATGATACCTATTTGATTTGTGACAGCTGGGATCACAATACCATATAAAAAACAAATTCTAGAAGAAGGTTATTCAATCAGTAGCCTATACCTTTGTGAGTGAACAGGGTTTGAAAAAACACCGTAACATATAAGAATGTACACAAAATGGTCATAGCGAATTTTTGTTTTAGCTGTTGAAGAGAACATTTAAGGTAGCAAATGGTTTATTAAAATTAACGTTCCAACGCATACTGACACGGGTTTGACATTTAAATCAACATTCCCTTAAGTCATTGAGCACTGTGTTTGCTACGTGTGCTGTTGATGCGAGAACGTGGACAGGATGGGCCTTGTGCAGCGAGAAGGGAACCTATCAACAAGGACCCGGCACCTCCACCAAAACACAATCGAATTATAATTGATTACCAGAAAATCAACACACTCAATTTATAGTAATTTGTAATTTACTCACAAAATTTATAAAACTAATATAAAGAGAATACTTCATTAATAAAGCTTTTAATGTGCCTAGCAAATTACATTCTATAGTGGAGTCTATAGTTCATGGATGCTCGCAGCGCTTTATTGAAAATTATTTTAATCGTGATTTAAAACACAAACTATGTTAATCGAGTATGCTATAATTATTTAGATAACGAAAAAGCCAATTGATGTGGTTTTACATTTTATTCAGTTACCGATATAAAACGGGTTTTTGTCTGATATCTCGATTTTAAACTCCACTAGGTTGCGGTTTTAATCAAATAGAAACACATTATTAACTGTCATCAACTGCACGTGCATTCATGTGACGCAATATACAGGGTAAAAGGCGTGTTAGTGTGATCGTGACGTATGTGCTTTAGAACTTGTGTTGATATATATGAATAATGTTATCAATATTGTTGAACACAGCAAATACGCTGGTATGCTTTCAAAGATAAAACAATGAAGGATAGTACACGTATAATGTGATCTCAAACACAATGCAACTTTTGTGACTGTTTTTGCTGGGTAATATACAACAAACATGGCATCATCCCGACTTTGTTTGGAAGATAGGACGTGATTATAAAGGTATATAATGTGTGTCCATTTGTATTTTCAGCACGAAACAGTTTCGTGCCCTAGATATCAGTGTAAAGAACGCCACTCAATCCGACAGTGTTGGTTATGAGTTTTAGATTATTATTATTATTTTCAATGTGTCCGAATTACATTATACATTGCTGGTGATAAAAGTAGAGCAAGGTCCCTCAAAACAATATGCCTTATTACTATCAGGCCAATTATGTATACCTTGTCTCTATGCAGAATGCATATCCTGTAAGACTAAGCGGCAGAAATACGGCAAATAAAAGGCAAACCGAAAAATGTTCTGCGGATAACAATTGCTTCTAGAAATAAATGGTAGTGAATATCGCAAACGTCAACCCCGTTGAATGCCAATAGTTGAGGGTGTATAGTAAAACGAAACCACCGTACCACAACAATGGCAGCTCGCTCACAAAAAATGAATTTTACTTCTACTGCAGCAGGTTTTCAATTCAGCGATCGTTACGTCATTTGTTGGCGAATTTCAAAACACAGCTACTGCAAGAGAATCGCCTTAAATAACTCGGGAGCCAATTAATGTTCTACACTCCCGCTTCAAACTACTAAACGATAGAACTCGACTTTCAAGTACCCCTTGTTTCCAATATTTAAAGCTTTATTTTAACGCCACAGCTTAGGTTCTACATAAAGCTGTCCTTAAAAAAGAAATTAATTATTGCCCTTCTTAAACCTACATAAAATAAGTGTGTGGGGATCCGATAAGAATGATAAATGTGCAAGTTGGCCTATTCTAGTAATATTTCATAATAATCTACTTTGTACGAAGTCAATTAAAAACGCGTACCATCATAACTTTAATGAAATAGTGTACACACTATAGGAGTAGTAGCTTAGATCGTCTTCTTTTAAATGTCAAGCATCTTGTTTGGTCGCTGATCCCAACTATCCTCACGTAAAGGCTAAGTTTAAAAGGCTACACCGTCGTTACAAAGACGGCTTAGTACTAGACGCATACTTAAGGGCGTCTAGACTCCATCAAGTATGACGGTGTTAATTATTCCTCAAGGTTGAGCCTATAGCTAGAGAAGAGATCAAGCAATCAGTCCTGAGATGGGGTTCGTATAGTCACAGAGAAGCAAGAGCATGATAATTTGAAAGTGAGATGTACAAAGTCAACTTTATACTCAAAAGAACATCTAAGAAATTTAACGAGATTGAGAGAAGTATAATTTCTTTGAGCAATCATACCATCTTGTTCATGAATTATATTTTTATGTTTACGAACCGACTTTGAGATGAAAGAAATATTTCTAGAGGGGGGAAGGGAGAGAGAGAAGCGATTGTAAGCCAAAAAAGTTATTTAATTGTATACGACAATCGTAATAAATCACTTTTATTTGCATTGATCGTAATTTCCACATTACGACAACAAACGGGCTAACGTGTTCACAGTACACTCTTGTTATAAATAAATAAATAAATCCGTTTTTAGAGTCTACCCACACAGTCACACAACTGATTTTCAGTGGGGGACAGTAAACCAACGAGGCCAAGCCAACCCTGCAGGCCCCGACGCATGTTTTTGTCGATGTCGTTGTAGTAGTCGTTGTCGTTTATCTTCTATAAGCACTCCGAAACGTCGGACTTGGGTTACATGTGTTTCATGAAACGAAGGTGCAGTTTTCATTACAGATTAAACCCATATTTAACTGATTATTTAAGTACGGTATAACTGACTCAATTTCAAATCACTCAAATAATAATTCTGTTTAATATGATTTAAATTATATACTTTTATACTACATTTTATATTTTAAACATAACTACTTCTGTAGGGTAAAAATGATAATATGCATTAAACAGTGAACATTATGTTGTAATGCAGTGTATTGTTATAACAGTAACGCGTGAAAAACTTGTTAATTGATGATAACAGTTCATTGAAAGTAGTAAACATAATATATTTGTAAGGAAGGTTAATCTGTGGTTTTCAAATTCACTTTACAACTAAGGTGGGGGGGGGGGGGGGCGTTCTTATTAAAATGCCTCGATGTGAATTTTTGAACTGATGATTTATGTGTCCAACACTTTCACACACACACATACAATCCATTATAAGGAACGAAACATTACTCCAAACAGCCCCATGCCATAGATAGCGTGCACATTAGTTGGGAAGGAAGCTTGTGAGTTGTGACACCCATTTGTCTGGCCAATATCCGTGACTCATACCACTTTACTTTCACATTCAATGACATCAGTTTGACTTTACTCATTTGACTAGAGTAAGCTATCATTTCTATTACGGTGCCAGCCCCAATGAATTGTGGGTAACACGGCTCGTTTCCCTTTCAACGAATAGGAGCTAATAACATGTGGCTATCACGCAACCGACCTCACACTGCTACATGGTATTGGGTTGTGTAATATCACAGTGGTGTTTCACAAAGGTGCGACGTGTCAACTTTTACCAAGTCTTTGAATACCTTCCTGAGAAAATTGTGTTCACTATTTCACAAGTACCTTCAACAATACGAAATGTATGAACCAAACTTG
Organism: Sweltsa coloradensis; assembly: GCA_024449915.1. NCBI lineage: Eukaryota > Metazoa > Arthropoda > Insecta > Plecoptera > Chloroperlidae > Sweltsa > Sweltsa coloradensis. The sequence goes on from JAMZAV010000304.1 coordinate 153,253, forward strand.
TGAACCGAGATTTACAATGGCGATCATACATTTGATAGCATTTTAAATATAGACTGCCATAGGTTCTTTTTACTAAGAAGTCGTAAAATTTTATATTTTTCGTGAACCACTAACACGCCATTATAACTTTTAACCACTAATTTCGTATGCATGGATAGGTTCGTGACGGCAAGTCTTGTTCCTACCGCAAAGGATGTTGCGCCTGGTGCGAAGTAGACCGAGCGGCGCCAATCTTTGAACGCAAAACCGAACGGAACTCAGCCTTTACCAACTTAAAAACTTTTCTTGACATGACTAACAAAATTATACGAAAAAGCTTGGCAAACTTTAAAGTGAATAGAAGGTTACATCACCCACCCTTAACAGCATAGCTGAGAGCGGTATGTATTTAGTGCTTGACATCCATTAAACACGTTAAGAAGCTAGTGTTCCTTACTACGAGGAAGTAACTTTGTAGTAATTTGTATGAGTAACGCTTCCACTCTCAGAGAGTCCTAAAACCTAGACGAGGAGGGGCACATAGTTATCATAGTCATTGTCCATCCAAGAACCTGTCATTAAGGTTATATTTGATTACTTTCTAAAGAATTTCCTACACAGTCATGTTAGACGATGAAATTAAAACATGTTGTAATTTTGTAAATGTATGATTTAATAAACAGTTTCTAAAGAAGGCGTATGCATCTAAGGTAGGTTTGTTTATATTTATATGTCGTATTGGAGTAAAATTAACACTATACTTATATTATAAAATAGGTACCTTTTTGGATATGCTTAAATTACGTAAAATATTGATTTACAAGTGTTTTGAATAAATAAATAAAATTACAGAAAAACGATAATTTCATAATAAGAAAGTACACAACAAAACCCATATTTTTCCTTGCGAGAACATTGATATTTTTGAAAAAAATATATAGTCAAACTGTATTTGTAATATGATCGTAATCAAATGCAGCCTCCTTACCTTGAGTGAATCGGGCAGATGCTCCGATAGAAAGTTTAATATCTCCGGAAGTTCGTCTTCTTGAGCTAATCGAAAGTTCTTCCCTTCGGGGACTAATTCCATTTCTGAAACAAATATAAAGTTAAGAATAAGTCACCCAGATCTGCATCAGCCAGTATAGAATAGCAGCTAGAAAGAAGGGCTTAAACTCTTTTGATAACCTATCACTTGATTCATTGGCATTCCGGTTTAGCCGCGGTCGTTTAACCACTTCTCACTCGAACACCGAAGTTAAGAAACCTTCGGGCGTGATCAGGAGTAGAGTGGGTGACCGAAGCTTGTGTGACGGCTTCGTTCTCCTTGACGTCTGCTCGGCAGTCCGGGTTAGTGGAGGGTAGGAACCTGTATTAGTGTCAAGGTTACACCGTCCTTTCGGATGGGACGTAAAGCCGTTAGTCCTCTTGGTATTTTTCGAAAGGAGAGGCTACGTACCGGTACCGTGTTTCCCCTCCTCCCTTTTTCATCATCATCATGCATCGTTGTTAACAATCAGTTGTTATACTGGTCACTGTAAAATGGCATATGCTGCATGTGGTCAATTCATAAATAAATATTTTAAAATCCTCTGGGATAGGCTTGGCTGTTACACAATTCATTTTAATGGGGTGTCCGTGTCTTTATTTATTATCTTAATAAACCTCTTCCACCTCCACCTCTCGATCGACCGATCTTCCCGGCGGTGCAGCGTATTGTTGGTCGCAGTCGACGACACATTTCCCAACCAGTATTTGGAACATGCGAACTCGTGCGTATTTTATATTCATCACCAGACATGCTATTTTAAAGAATGAACGAAATTATTGCCCAACAAGTCAACAAAATTCACGTTGTTCGTTTTATTTCTATATTTAAGCATAATGTACGCAGAAAACGGCAAGAAAGTGATTATTGGGCTTTTAACACAGCTTTTTCATTTGGCTTTCAATATGGTTTGGCTAATATACGATTTACATTTATAACATATGGTTTAATATTAAAAATCAATAACAGTTATCGATTTTCAATTTTTTAATACTATAGTTACTATAGTATTAAAATCAATTCGAATGTTGGTCTACATTTTAATTATTAGCGCATCCACTGGAGAATAATTTTTGCGTTTTCCCCCTCGAATCAAGTTAATAAGTAAATAAATATTAGAACTAAGAAGTCTAGAAAATATCCCAAACTTAGTGGTGTTTTATAAATCACAAACAAAAAGATCTACCAACGTTTTGTTTGGAAAATGTCGGCTCTCCGACTTAGTAAAATTTTTGCTTAAATGCACAGGTTGCCTATTCTTATCTAACTGCTAAAGGTCTACATTCTGTATTTAAGTTTTATTTAATGCTAAATAAATGTTTGCATCCACACAAAATTGTGGGCTACACAAAAAATATAAACACATAATAATATAGTACAGTACAATCAATTTCTCGGTGAGAGTGCATGAGAAAGAAACAGCGAGAAAGAGAGAGCTGCCCGTGTAAATTTCATTTCCAAAGCTGATTTCGTCGAGCGTTGTAATAAAAAATTAATTAATTTTCTACTTAAAACACAGAAGCAAGTAAGAGAGCTTTAAAGTACACAGCAGTCATTATTTGAGTTTTCACTTAACAATTCAAAAGCAATCCTAAAAGCAATCCAATCATAAAGTATAAGCAAGGGCTCAACTAAACTAACAGTTGAATAATTGGTGACCGTATCGAGTCGCCTGTGGCCGGTTCTAGTGGGCTCACACAGTAGATTGTGTCGGCTTATTACTCCTTCCAGTTTGATTTCCAAATCATTTATATAACCCTCTCTTTGCACAATCTTATAATAACGCGCCATCGTAATCCATGACGTAAAGACTCATGTCTGAACTGATGATTATATTCTACTTTCTAAACTAAGTTTAGTCAATTTCGTCTCCTAGAGAATATGTTCCCGATTGGGATCAAACCAGCCTCCTTCCAATTGTAAGTCGGTTGTGATAACAACATTATCATGGAATAGTATGTTATTCAAATGATTTAGATTTTGTAATTGTTAGTCAGAAAGTTTGTGCTCTTATAGGCGTGGTTCTAGCATGTTATACAAGCGATCGGTACCTCCAGCAAAACAACGAGTTCATAAGAGGCGTTCGTTCCATTATGCTACATCTCGAAACACAGCTTGTGTGACGTCTCTGTCAAACGAGCAGCTTTATAAGATCTGGTCACGTGATGTTTCCTTTCCCTACTAACGAAACAGACGGTAATTATTTGCTACAGTTGCAGAATTATTATCATCAGTGCGTAACAAATTGTTAATCGATCCTAAGTTGATAAACATAAATTATGTTCATATAATATGTTTGACTAATTATTCGGTTATTAATGTATAAAGATTATTTATTAATCTTTTAAATTAATTTGAACGTAGAGATGCTAATTAAACGATTGCTCAATATCACACATAAATTCAGGTCATTATTCTTAAGATTACTATTATTATTATTATTTACTGCAATTCAGAAATTAAAAAGTCCGCCCCAGCCGGGATTCGAACCACGGGTCTCCCACATTCCAGGTGAGCGTCTCTCTGTTATTGATCCGTAAGTTGATTAAATGATATATTTTGCTTACTAAACGATTCAGACTGTTTTAATCATACTACTTATGATTCACGTTATTTTTAGTGAAGCAAAATCTTTTAGGAAACTAATTTAGCAGTCACAATGTAAAAGTGGAACTGACTTACGTTCGGTAAATTTGCTACCGGAGTAACAGTAGAGCAATGTTTGTGGAAAGGGAGGTGTGCTCTCTCGGGACGGAGTAACAGTAGAGCAATGTTTGTGGAAAGGGAGGTGTGCTCTCTCGGGACGGAGAAACAGTAGAGCAATGTTTGTGGAAAGGGAGGTGTGCTCTCTCGGGACGGAGAAACAGTAGAGCAATGTTTGTGGAAAGGGAGGTGTGCTCTCTCGGGACGGAGAAACAGTAGAGCAATGTTTGTGGAAAGGGAGGTGTGCTCTCTCGGGACGGAGTAACAGTAGAGCAATGTTTGTCGAAAGGGAGATGTGCTCTCAGGACGTTGAATTGGAATCCCAATGTTTTAAATTTGTTATTTGGCACATTCATTCAATGGTAGGGCAATTACCAAATTCTTGTTTCTAATCTTTATTTTTGTGGGGTCGAGGTAATGAAACCATTTCATCATAATGTAGTCTCATAGAATCTTTCTAGTGCTTTCTATGACAAGGTACGGTTTACTTCTTTTTCTTGGCTTGGACATTTATTTTAACACCAGAAAATCTGCGAACAACTATTCCCAAATTTGGATTTGTTATTTATTTCATTAGCATTCGGTACACGGCTAGTTAGTGATTAAATCAAATGTTCTTGTTTTAGACCCTTTGGGAATCTAGAATGTGCATATAAGTTGATTTGGCACGAAGAACGTATATTTTCTCTGCTGTAATTATTATAGTTGGGTGCTATGCCAATAAAGCTAACATGTTTGAAATTATAAAATTTTTATTTTTATCAGTTTTCAGTAAGCTTAGGCCAAAGAACAAAATGCATTAGTAAGAAAATTACCAACAGATGTTTAATCTTTGAAAGTTTAGTTCCAACTTAAATTTTTGAATAAAATTTATACTTTACTCCGTAATTCATGATGATACACTTATACTTTAAAATTGTCCAGTAAGTTTATTTATCCTAAAGTTAATTTTAGCTATTTTTAAATTCTAGTTTACTAATAATAGCTGATATATAGGATATAATTAGCATAAGTTAACTAAAAAGTATAAACAACAAAATGTCGCATTAAAATCGCAAAAAATCGGAAATAAGTACGATATTCATGAGAAATATTTCTTCTTTTGTACACAAAAACTTGGCAGATCTAAGTTCAAAGATTTCGAATGTCCCTTGAAAATTTCATCGAGATCACATATGCCGTTTGCCCGGTAGAGAGCGAAAAAAAGAGAAAAAACAGAAAAAAAACACCCAAGCTATTTTTTTTCAGGGTAATATGAAATTGAAATATTTGCTTCGCGCATCCAAAAACAGTGAGTAAAAATAGTCAAATTAAGTTTTAGATAATCTTTCAAATATACTTTTTTGAGATATTGATATTTTTATTTTTCGTGTAAAACATGTTTGAGGTAGAGTGATAATTTTTTAACAGCTTCAGTGCCGTAGTTAAGATGGCCCATAAGTGTATTAGTGAATAGTAGCAACAATTTTGCCAATTATGTAAAATCGAAAAATAATGTTAAAAGTTAGAGGAGAATTGCTGCAGAAGTGTTAAATGTTTCCGACTTCTCGATGTTTGTTTTCTTGTGCTCGTTTACTCAAACACACATAGGACGTCCGGTTTCCACAATATGCAAGGGATCGCGCATACGCACTCCTTGTTAAGTTGGTTATCATTAATGGTTTGGTTTTTATAAGTGACTTCTGATAATGTTGTTTGACTTAGAAGGATGTTTGAATATTTGTTATTATACGATAAATAAATGAATTTATAATCAATAAATTAATCGAGAAATATGAGCAAATAGATACTATATAACCAAATAAAATAAGCCTTTAAATGATATTTTGTTTTTGATAATAGGATAAATATTTCGACCGGATTGTATATAATTTTTAGATTGCGTAGATTAGTGAATATGGTAGGTTTTGGGTAAACTTTATACGTGGTGTTATGAAACAATTAGAAGTTGTAAAGATTGTGTTGAAACATGTTGAAATGTGTCAAAGTTAAAGTACTCTGTCTATATTTGATTTATTCGAGAGTAAGAATGAAATAATATTTTGTAAATTCTACATAGTTCTTCAAAAAGTTCCTGAGGTTAAAAGTTGTTTGCGCGACGTCGTGAATATGCTATACGTTAGTTCTGCCAAGTTGTCAAAGTAGTGCATGGAGAAATGCGTTTTTTAAATATAGCGATCAGACTTTAAACCCAAATAATGGAGTGACTAGGACTAACCATAGTAGAATTAACTTATTTGTTTTATATAGTTTTACTAATATCTATAATAGCCGTGTTCATTGGGTTCGACCGCGTTTCTTTCATCTAAACCCACACCATAATACAAACACATTTTAAACACAGAAACATTATCCTAAATTACCTAATATAATTTGAACTTTGCACTTGTTCTTATGCGTTTGTCATACGTTTTTAATTTTAAGATCCATAACTGACCAGTCTTGAAGAAGCCACCAACATGGGAAGCGAATTTCACATTACCCCGAAAAAAATAGCTCGGGTGTTTTTTTTCTGTTTTTTCACTTTTTTCGCTCTCTACCGGGCAAATGGCATAATATGCGATCTCGATGAAATTTTCAAGTGACCTTCGAAATCTTTAAACTAAGATCTGCCAAGTTTTTGTGTACAATCGAAGAAATATTACCAACATGGGTGGCGAAATGTCGAGCAGTGTCTCATCATTGACAAGACGCAACAGGCCAAGTTTCATTCAAATATAAATATATTATAATACTGGCTACTATGTTCTTTGCTATCTTGCGTCGTCGGAACGTTATTATTTTTCGACAGATCGAAGTAAACCACCAATCAGAAAATAAAAATATATTTGTAATGATATCATTAACATTGGATTAGAAATATCATTGTTTTTATTACCATATCTCGTGATTATCTCAACTATTCTGCTGTTTCCCTTCCATAGCGTTCGCCATCGCGTTGCAAAACCTAAAGTATAAATTTCCAATACGGTTATAGTCGTAAACATAATAGTTGACAAATAAATTTGTTCTGCTTTATCAGCAGACTATTTTGCAAATCGTGAAGGCAAATCTTGCATTGAGGCATAAATCAATACCGGTAGTGGTTTCTATTATCACTCCTTATCTCCCCTGTCTAGACGAGACGCACGTGGACACTCGCAGCCATAGATACTAGTATAAACCCCCCCCCCTCGCAGCAGTGCGGGCGACTCTCAATTCCCTGTTACGCAGACTACAGGCCATACTTTGTGAAATGTGTTTCAAACATACGTGAACAGTATGCAAAACGCTACTTATCACTGTGTTTAATGATAGACGATGAGATTGATTTATATTAATGTCAACGTTATGAAAGACTACGCACACTCAAGAGACAGTCTCGAGTTTTACGATAACCAACCAGAAATCACGTAATATTATCTTATGAATGATTATTATAATCTGGAGAGTTTGACGCACCTACGAATGAAGTCCCTTGATTTGGCCCAGCAATGAATCAAAACATTTAACCATCCTAGCTTAACAATATTCAGATTAATTCCTAATTAATTGCCTACATAATGAAAGCAAAGCAAACCGAAAAGTGTTCAGCTCTTTCGCAGTGCAATGATTGCCAAGAATTTGCCAATGATGCGAGCTATAGTTGCTATACTGCAAGGAAGGAGGGGTAGGCCCTGTGTGTGCTTGTTTAAAACGTACGCAAGTGAGTGAAAAGTAGTTATGCACACAGTATTGCCTATCTATTGGCAGGTTTCATGTTTGAAATCACAATTTACTTATATATAATTGCTTTTTTATCACAATGTGCAAAGCGAAAGTACGTGAGTGCTTTTGAAAATGCAATAGTGAAGTCACATTCGTTGATGTATGACAACGAAAGTGCAGTGCATCGAAAAATGTGTGTAATATTTTGCATGCGTGGTTAAATGTAAACTTGATGAAATACTAAATTGAAAATAAAGCAAAATTATTTGGAGAAGAATTTACCTTTGCAACCGCGGCGATGCAAACTTATCCTGTGCTCTGTTCCGGTAATTCAAAGCCAGTGGACCCGAGCCAGAGACGCACACGTTTTTGTAATTATTTTTTTTAATGTCGAGGACTTTCAGAAGGGGGGGGAATGGGTTTCGGGGGGGCTTTGAATGTATCTGATGGTATGCTATAGCCCCCCCACTTACAAGCGACTTGACAAACACTCAGACAGGGTAAGCTGTATGTTGTACGCCGGACGGAGGGAGAGACCTAGTGATAGACACAAGCTTTGCCCCTTGACTGCAACAGTCCAACGCGAGTCTCACCACTCTCGCACGCTGCAACCACGTCAGGGGCGGGGGTGGAAAAACCAACTCGATAAAACACCCCAAACTAAACTCCCCGCTTTGTAAGAGCACTGCGATCTAACGGTGACTAGGTGTACTAGTCATGTCGGTGATGCATCTTGCTGCTGTATCGATTGAACGTAAAACATGGGCAAAGGGGTTCCCGTTCTAACCAGGTTTTCACCTCTTTGAACGAGTAATGCGATCTGCCGGGGACTAGATACACTAGCCTGGTGATGCATTTTGCTGTTACATCGACTGAGCTAGGAAAAATGGGGTTAAAAATCTGTTGGTTTAGTTACCGCTTTTACCGCTTTGAACTTTGAAGGGATTACGAGCACTGCGATCTGCCAATCTGGCCGGGACTAGATCACCGGACTAGATACACTGGTGATGCTGGTGATGCAGCATGCTGTAGCATCGATTGAGAAGAATGGGGAGGATGGCAAAGGTGCTGGTAAGTCAACGTTTGGAAAAACAAGTGGAACGTAAGAGAAGCACCATTAATGATTGGAGGTCCAATGGATTTCTTAATTAAGAATCAAGTTTAACATAATTCGTTTGGCAGGCATTACTACGTGTAATTGAGCAAACGTGTTTGCCGGCCCATATGGCAAGACCTTCGAATATAGCGTAATACACTGAACATAATATTATAGGGCTATGGGTCGCTATCATTTTACCAACTAATCTTTGATTTTACCTAAAAAAAATATAGACTTCGTTTGGTCCAACCTTATTTTCCTCTAACCATCGTTTTATATCATATTACTTGCGAGGTGCAGTGAATTTTCGTTTCCCACAATGTGCAGTTTATTTGTTTCCTATAAAGCGCGGCAAACTTGAAAATAGTGCATGGCTATCCTGAAAAATATCGTGGATAACGAGGTTTGCCGTGAAACATGTGGTTCTAAGTTGTATACACATGTTCGATGTTTTAATTCAAATATTTCAAAATATAAATGTAGTGTAAGATGGCCGAAAAATAATTTGTCACATGGAAAATGCATTTGAAACCTGTTTAGTGGGTCACAAACAAAGAGCAAAGCCAAACCGGGAGAAAATTACTAATACAACCTCGAGAGCGTTTTTTTTTCTATTTTTTAGAATCTAACTGAGATGTCTAGTCATAGTATCAACCAATTGTGTAGTGCAGCACGCTATGACAGGTGCACTAAAGCCACTGAGGTAGATGAGGTTCATAAATTTTTGCTCCTTTAATTACCTTTCCAACGGTACCTTTGAAATTGATCTGTCAATTACTTTAGAAAATATATAAGTTACAAAGTTTTTTCAGCGGCCATCTTGTTTTTTTTGCGACGGGTATCTCATCAAAATTGTTAAAGTACGTTTCATAACGAATCGATTGATACCAGATACATAATCCTTTCATCAATTATTGTGCCTCGACGAAATGTGTTTAAAACATCAAGATCAAAATAGTCGATGCATATATTATTCATTTACACATGCCGTCGCTTCAAATACATTATCTCGGGATATATTTGTCGGAACATAAAAAGTAAGGACTCATTGAATACATAAAGAGATATGCTACGGATAAACCAGCCAAACATATTCAAAAACCGTTTTGGTCATGTAAATATATGCGCCATAAGTTCCATAACGATGGCGAGTGTGGTAAATAATTTAAGTTTTTGTAACATAACCTCAGTAAATATTAAAGTTTCAAGAAAATGGTAAATATATTGTTTATTTCTCTTTTAATTACATTTTCAACGGTATACGTGAATTAAAAATCGGATATATACTTTTAATGAAATGCGAGTCAAAAGGTTCATTGGTGGCGGCCATCTTGTTTTTTTGCCATGGGAAGGGCTCAGTAAAAAAATCGACATTTTCCCCATCAAAATTGTTAAATCACTGTTCATAACGAATCGATTGATACCCCATACATAGTTGTTTCACCTATTGTGCTCTTAAAAAATCGTTAAAAATACCAAAAACTCAAACCAAACATAACATCAAAAATATTAAACTTTCTGGAAAATTGTTCATACATCATTTATAGCTCTATTTATTACCTTTTCAACGGTACCTTTAAAATTGAAATCGGCGAAATACTTTTAAAGATATTTTAGTTAAAAATGTTAATGCGGCGGCATCTTTTTTTTGCCCAGGGAAGGCTCAGTAAAAAAAATCAAAAATTTCCCCAAATAAAATTTTTTCAAGTTGGTTCATAAGAATGTTGATACCAAATATTAATTTTTTTTCACCAATGTGTCTCGACAAAATGTATTTGAAACATAAAGACACACAGTAGTAGCATATATTCTTACACTGCCATTATGGGTTTAGCCGGAACGGGGACAAACCGCAAAAATACACACAAAAAAAAGAAAGAAAAGAAAAAAAAAAAAAATTCCAGTTTTTTTTCTCCTGTAGTAAAAAGGAATCTTCATTTTCGTCGCAGGGCTCTCCAAAAATCATTACAATGGAAAAGCCTGTGGGCCCAGGTTTTAAAACGGGGGAAAATTAAAAAAAATCAAAAAAAAAATGTAAAACTGTGATTTTCATGAAAAATAATTTTGATTCGCTCAAATTTCCCAAACAAATATTTTTAATTTCCCAAAAAAATTGGGGTTTGGAAAAATTATTACAATCGGATAAAAAAGATATTATGGGAAACGCTAAGCCCCCGCGTTGTTGGATGAGCATAGGTGCTTTGAGCTCCCTGATTGTTTTTCGCGGATTTTCGTTGTTCTGGAATAAAACATTACTTATTGAAGATTTTTAAAATTAAATTAAAATTTTTTCAAAAAAATTTATTAATTTTAAAATTAAAAAAATTAAAAAAAAAATTAATTTAAATTTTTTAAAAAGGAAAAAACGAAAAAATTGCAATTTTCATAAGAAATAATTATTGTTTGCGCTCAAATTTACACGAATATATTAGTTCAAAAAAATTAAGGTTCTGAAAAAAAAATCATTACAATCGGATAAAGCATGAGGTTTTAAAAAGTAAAAGGGAAATTGTGTAAAAAAAAAAAAAAAAAACCGTAAAATTACGATTTATGAGAAATAGTTTTTCGATTACCCCAAATTTTACAAGAATTTAAATTCAAAAAATTTAAGGTTCTGTGTAAAAACATTAAAAGGGATCAAGATGTAGGTTTTATAAGTCGAAAAAATTTTTTTAAAAAATCGAAAAAAATCGAAAAAATGCTTTTTTTATGAAAAAAATTTCCGATTGCGCTCAAAAACGGGCCCAGTTTCTAATTAGAGATTTCGAAGGCCTCCAAAAAATTTTCATCCAATGGGAGTATCTTTTAGCCGGAATCGTGTTAACAAACCAAAAAAAAACCCCCCCCCAAAAAAAAAAAAAAAAAAAAAAAAACTCCCGGATTTTTTTCTCCAGGGGAGTGAAATGGAAATTTCGCTTCGCTCGCTACGCTCATCCAAATAAGGCGAAAAATTAAAAAAAATCGTAAAAATGCAATTATCATGAGAAATAATTTTTCACCCGCTCAAATTTCCCACGAATTTTTTAATTCAAAAATAAAGGTTTGTGAAAAAATCATTCAATGGATAAAGCATGTGGTGTTAACAATCGAAGAAATTTTTTAAAAATCGAAAAAATGTAAAATTGTATTTTAATGAGAAAAAATTTTTCGATTGCGCTCAAAAACGTGGAAGTTCTAATTTAGAGTTTTTCAAAGGGCCTCCTAAAATTCACCGAAATTTGGAGTATCGGTTTAGGGGAATCGGTGGACAAACAAAAAAATACAAAAAAAAACATTCCGGATTTTTTTTTCCCGGTATGAAATGGAATTTTCGCTACGCCATCCAAAATTATTGGTGTGAATTTATCACAATCGAAAAATAATTTCTTATAAAAATCGAATTTTCGTTTTTTTTAAAAAAAATTCTCCGACTTAAAACATCTACATGTTTTATCCGTTTATAATGATTTTTTCACAGAACCTCAATTTTTTGAATTTATAAATTTTTGTCAAATTTGAGCGTAAACGAAAAAAATTTCTCATGAAAATCGCAATTTTTAAAAGTTTTTGTTTAAAAACTCGCTCTTCCCAAAAACGCGCCTGAAAAAACGTTTGCGAAAACTTTTGTAGTGTAAAAAAAAAAATTTTAAAGGCTTTTGTATTTCATCCATCTTCCCACAGGTAACTATTTGGTTGGGGGCAGGATTGTTTCTTTAATCACATCCCTTCCTTCTCTATATTATCATGTCTTCGCAGAATTGCATTTTTTTATTGTCCAGTTTTCTCCCATCCTACCCATGCGTTTTTCATTCTTCATTCTTCAAGCATTCGATATGAACTCTTCATAGTTATCCCCATCTATAGCTTCACCTATTTCAGGGTCACCCATAGGCATTGCCTTCAATTTTAGCTTTGAATCCCTTGAGATCTTTTGCTCCCACCATCTCATAAATTAATTAACCCATTCCATTCGACTACTGTTAACGAGTACTTCCCCACATACGTCCTCCAATTTCCACTCATGATCTCCCCTAGCCAAGAAGTAGTTTGCCTTCCTTTCCTCGTATAATAATTCAGATCCCCCCATACTTCATGCTGCTTGGCTACTTTGAACATTTTTACAAATCTCCCAATAACATTCTCTTCTTCATTTGCGCAATATAATAATTACATAAAATCACTGCTCCCCGTGACTGTATCCTTGCAAAGCATGGTAAAATTGAACTTGGGCATTTAATCAGTGACTGGAAAAACTATTATATTTAAAACAATATTATTGGATGAGCGTAGCGAGCGTAGCGAGCGAAGCAAAGATTCCATTTCACTACACTGGAAAAAAAATCCGGAATGTTTTTTTTTTCTTTTTTTTTGTATTTTTGTCTGTTTTTTAGCCCAAATTTTCCGGCTAAACCGATACTCCCATTGGGGGGGTGAAAAATTTTTTGAGACCTTTGAAACCTGAACTTAGAACTGCCACTTTTTGAGCACAACGAAAAAAAAAAACCCATAAAAAAAACGCAATTTTACGATTTTTTTTTGATTTTTAAAAAAAATTTTTCGATTTATAATACCACCGTTTTTCCCATTTTAATGATTTTTTTTACAAAACCTTTATTTTTTTGAAATTTTATATTAGGGAAAAATTTTAAACCAATAAATAATTATTTCTCATAAAATCGCTATTTTACGGGGTTTTCTTTTTTAAAACAAATCTTGACAAAATAAACACCTACATTCTTTATCCGATGGTAATGATTTTTTCACGAACCTAATTTTATGAAATTATATATTCGTCGTTAAAAATTTGAGCACAATCCGAATAATTATTCTTTTTATTATGGGAAATCGAAATTTTACGATGTTTCTTTTTAAAAATACGATTAATAAAAAAATTAAAAATTAAAGTTATTTTTTTTATTATTTTAAAATAATTTAAAAAAAATAATAACTTAGTAATGATATTTTTCACAGAACAGAAAATTCACATAACACATGGCAGCTCAATGCACCAATTACCCATCCAAACAACGGCAGCGGGACTTACGGTTCATAGTTGGATGAGCGTATGCGAGCGTAGAGCGAAGCGAAGATTCCATTTCACTACACTGGAGAAAAAAAATCACGGAATGATTTTTTTTTTTTTTTTTTTTCTTTCTTGTTTTTGTAGTTTTGGTTGTCTGGTGCAACACGATTCGCTAAACCAATACTTCCAATTGCGATTAAATTTTATGGAGATCATGAAATATCTGACGAATACAAAGTGCACGGGGGGGGAAAACGATCGAAAAATTATTTCTCATGAAACATCGCAATTAATTTTTTACGATTTTTTGATTTTAAAAAAATTCTTTCGTAATTCTGTGTGTTTATTAGTCATCTAAATGTCGTTGTATTGCCGGATTGTTATGATGTTTCACAGAACCCATAATTTTTATGAATAATATTTTCGTGTGAAATTTGAGCGCAATCGAAAAAATTATTTTTATGAAAATCGCAATTTTACATTTTTTTAATTTTAAAAACATTATTCGACTGTTTATCCATTGTAATGATTTTTCTTTCACAGAACTTTAATTTTATGAATTTGGATATATCGTGTTGAAATGAGGAGCATTCGAAAAATCATTTCTTTTGATAATTCGCCATTTACGATATTTTTTCAATTTTTAAACATTTGTCGACGAATTAAAAAATACATGCTTTTAATCCGATTGTAATGATTTTTTCACAGAACTTTAATATGTTAGGAATTTATTATATTCGTGTAGAAATTTGAGCGTAAATCGAAAACTTGTATATATTAAAAAAAATCGCAATTTTACGCTTTTTTCGTTTAAAAAAAATTACGTCATACATCAAACGCGGCGGGACTTAAGCGTTTTCCTAGTATATAAAAATACCATTGAGTTGAAATACGCGCGCACGCGTACCAAGCCTTCTAAACTTGTGTTATCGGGCAACGGGCGATCACTGCGGGCGATCGACTTTGGTTTAGATTTTAGAAGGTGGTGGACGAGACGTCAGTGGACAGCTGACAGTTGCAGTTAGAGGTTACGTTCATGTTTACTGTCTACCGAATTTTAATGATTGAACGTATTATTTGAAATAAATACTACTTTTTCTATAGCTGGAGACAGTTTGTAGACCTTCACACACAACACCAAGTCCATGCAGTTCTTTAGACGTGCCTAGTCTACAGATTGAGGTTAGAAATCCTTTTCATAATGGCTCATGGTGAAATTTTTTACCCTCATTGAGGGCCTATTAGCCTTCGCTTTGTTTGTCCTAATCACCTTGTAGGCAATGGCTTTGGCCTAGGGCAGAGGCAGAGTTCTTCAGGTTGAAAATATGAACCAGTCTGAACGATAGTAAACACTCTTTAGATCCAAGGCTTAGCTTATTATATATTATTTCATAGGCCTAGGCCTAGGCCTAAACAAAACCTAGGATTCAGGGGCCTCGAAACAATTTTTGCTGGAAAAAAACCTAGGTTAGGGGGGGGGGGGCGGGGCGAAGCGCCGTGGCGATGATTGACTACGTATATCACGCACGCCAAAGCGCCTTGGTTGAAATCGCCTTCAACGAATTCGATTCGGGATCCGCCCATATATCACGCCACTACAAGGCACGTTCTTTCAATTCGGTTGCAGATCGATTGCAGACAAGGTCCACTGGATTTCCGCTAGGCTTCGCAAATTCAACGCATATATCACAGTCTGCAATCGGCTGGAACCAAGGCGATTTCAACCATGGCGCTTTGAACGTGCGTGATATACGTAGTCATTGTAGGCTAGCCTACACCAGTTAATAGCAACGTTAAAGTTTTTGTAGGTATACCTGATAATAGTTTTATGTGATTCTAAAAAGCATGAAACCACAATTCGGTCTAGAATCAGTTTTTAGATATTTTGCATTGTTCTCGAGATATCACGAAAAAACTGTAATTTCGCGTGGTTTTAATTTCGCGGCTATCCCATCCTCTTAATATGAGACGTTAGGCCGCGTTCCCACAAATTGGTTTAGTTATAAGGGGATAGGAAATACGTGTTAAATTGTTTACGTTTTTGTCCTCATTGTTATAACAAAACCATAATTTTCTTATGACGGACCAATCAGACGTTTTGTTATTTATACGACGACCAATGAAAAGGAGTAACTTCATTATGACAGGCCACTGAAACATTACTAACCAATCAGGATATCGGATTTCTTGTTACCATAACAACCAATAACAATTTCTTAAGACTAGACCAAAGTTATGGGAACGCGGCCTTAAGCAATATCCAATCAATCATTAAGGGTTTTTAAAGGGTTTTTCGACAAAAAAAATGTTTAAAAACATCGCTGAGTAAACCCTTCACTATTACCCAATAATTTTTAAATTGGTTTTCTAGAAGCTGACTGAAAGAAAAAGTTTTTTTACACAATTGTCTATCCTGCAAATTTTTTCGTTTGGCGGTACAAATCGGTACAAAAAACCGCCAAACGAAACAATTTGCAGGAAAGACAATTGTTAAAAAATATTTTTTTCTCTCAGTCAGCCTCTAGAAAACCAGTTGAAAATTAATGTCACAAAAACACAACTACGGTACCTAGGCATACGTTTAATGGTGGGCCTGGGCGAATTGAATTTTGAAATTATTTTAAAGTGGCAATATTAGCCATGTGCCCGATCAGAAATTTTTGAAAAAAATAGTTTTGATTTTTTAAAAGAACCAGGTTTCATTCATTTCATTTCATTTCATTTTATTGTCTTGTTTTAAATATACCTAATACTAGCATATATTGTTTACAATGTTATGACAAGGTAAACAAGTTCTAAACATTACATTATAAGTTTAGCAGCTATTAAACACGTCTTTTCAAAGACTAAGACTTGAATTTTTAGGATGTAGGCCCTATAGAAAATACTAAAACTAATTTACATTAATTACAAATACACTTTTACAAAAATACAAAAATACACAATAAAAATATATACTTTTTGCACTAATATAAGATAGGCTACTAGATAATATAAGTCTAGGCATCTATAATTTTGCAAAATAAATTGTATTGTAAAGACTATTATTTATTGTCCGCCAAGAACTTCCTCAATATCGTAGTATTCTTTTTCAACAAGAAATGTCCTAAGATCCTTTTTTTAAATTTTATCATTTTGGTTTGTTTTTGATAATGGCAGGTAGCTTATTAAAAAGGATTATTCCCTGCATATGTGGGGCTTTCTCATAACACAGCCAGCCTATGGGATGTCACAAATATATCATTTTTCCTCCTAGTATTGAAATTATAAATATTGATGTTTTTTTTATATCTCCCCTATGATTAATTAAAAAAATTTATTTACTTGTAAATATAGAGGCATGCAAGAGTAAAATATTCAACGTTTTGAAATGTCCTCTACATGTATCCCTTTCTTAATTTTATCTAGTATTCTTAAAGCTTTTTTTTGCATGACAAAGATCTTATGAAAATTGTTTTTTTGATGTTTACCCCACACTATTAACCCATAGCTCAAATGTGAATCAATCAGGGCATAGTACACTACTAACAGCAAACTTCTATCTGCATATATTTTCATTTTACGTAAGACAAAATTATTGGAGCTTATTTTATTTGCTACATAATCAGTGGGGAATGTCCCACGATAAGCACTTGTCAATATACAGTCCTAAAACTTTGCTGTGTCTATTTGTTCAATAGGAAGGTCTTCATCACACAACCTGATACAAATATTTTGATCTTCCATATTTTTCCTTGGGAAATATACATACATTTAGTTTTCTTATTATTCATTATTAGGTTATTTGGTTTGCAGCCACTGCGCCACTTTCGTTAAAACTGATAAAAGGGGTCTTTTCTAATGTTTCTATAAGTGCATGAGCAAGGATGGTGGTTGCGTCATCTGCATACAAACATATCCCCTTCACTTATTGCACATGGCATGTCTTTTTATTAGTATATTGAAAAACAAAGGCCCTAGTATTGATCCTTGTGGTACTCCCATTTAAATATTTTCCTCTCATTTAGTTTTTTTTTTTTCAAATGGTCAGAAATTTCTACATATTGCGTCCTTCCCTGTAGATACGAAAATATCCATTGCAGGGCATTTCCCTTTATTTTCCCTATGAAAACAGTTTTACTTATTAATGTATTAACTCCACCCCAGTCAAAAGCTTTTGAAAGATCCATTAAATGGCTACTGGTTGTTTTTTTTTTTGATCAAGCGCTGTTACAAAAATTGTCAATGAAGGCAGCAAGAGCTGTTTTCAGTTGATCTCTTTTCTCTGAATCCATGTTGTTCTTTTGCTATTATCTCATTTGACTCTAAGTATTCGGACAATCTATTTATACATTACTCTTTTAAACACCTTTGAAAAAGCATTAAGTATTGAAACTGGTCTATAATTTTTTGATGTCTCGAGTGTTTTCCCTCTTTCAAATTGGTTTTTACCCCGCGCCACCTTTAAAGCTTTTTGGAAAAACAAACCCTCATTAAGAGACATATTAATTAAGTAAGTAAGTGGCTCTACTATGACTCTTGCACATTTCTTTATAAAAAAGCTTGATAAACCATCTGGACCTATTGATTTCTTATTCTTTAATTTCTTATAATTCGCAAAGTTTCATCTTCACTTACATTATTGAGACAAAAAAGTGATCTATTTCAGGGGAACAGTTTTTTTCCCATCATTTTCAGTTCTCTTTTGACTTTTCTGTTAATTTTGTGGCTATATTTATAAAGTATCATTGAATATGTTTCCAATTTGCTTTGCATTTCTGACCGTTTCATTATCTACTGTTTATTTCAAATTCTGTTTCAGTTTTTTTTTTTTCTTTTTGAACCCCTTTCCAGATTTTAAACATATTCCATATATCTTTTCCTTTTTTTTCTGATTTTCCTTATTAGTTTCTTTGATTCTATGAGCCTTCGCTTTTCCCAATTGTATCTTTATATTCCTTTTTGCATTTTTTGTATTTATTTAGAACATTGACATTTGTATTTCCTTTTAAAATTTTAACGCAAGTCCTCCTCACTTTCCTTGACATTTCCATCACATTTTGTGTTAATCCATTTATTACTTTTCTTTTTTGTGTTCTGAATCTTTGCCTTTCCCCTTTCTGGAATGATTTATTGTAGTGAAAAATTATTATATCTACAAATGTGTCATATGCATGGGGCAACTGTTTTTATGATTGTATATTGCATCCCATGAAACATTTAAAAAGTCTGTCATTAAATAATGGTTTTTATTTCTCTTGCTCATGTCCCTGTATTTTTGTTAGAAGTATTCCCGTTACTATGTTTTCCATTTTTAGATTGGATCCCAAAGGATATATATTTATTGCTTGACATAATGATCAGATTATTGCTGAAATGATGACCTCACTTTTGATACATATCATTATCCATGTTTTGTTAATATATTATCTATTGCAGAAGAAGAAATTGATGTTTTAGTTATTGCAATCCTAGTAGGAGCATTAATTGTTATGTTTAATTTAAACATATTACTAATTCTTTAAGAGTTCTCGTATTCTTATCATTTTTTAGTACATCAATATTAAGGTCACCACATAGTACAATATCTTTTTCCTTCAAGCAGTCCATCTCTAAGAGTTCATGTAATTTATTAAAAAAGGTGTCAATATTCCCATTTGGAGATCTATATAGTGTAATAATTATTGTGATGTAAGAATCATGCTGTATTATGCTATGTTGTAGTATGCTCTATTCTAGCCATTCACTGTATTTTAACTTGGTAGCATATTTTGGGAATCAAACGTCAATACCGTAATCAAATGACTGACCAATCAAAAGGAGTAACTTCATTATGACAGGTCAATAAAATCAGGATGGATTTCTTATAACTAAAACAATTTCTTACAACGGTGATGGGAACTGAGCCGAACACGATAAACTTCCCGTTTTTCCTAGTAAAGAAGGTGGCAACTTAAAAAGCAGCACTGATGGTGTCGACTGGCAAAACTATCTGAAGAGTTTTAGTACCTAATTTATAAGTAAACATCAGAGCATGTTTTCATTTTGTAACGTCTCTCTTTCATAATTTATGTTTCTATGCAGATAAGATTATTTGCATAAATAATAAATAAAATGCATCAGCTAAGGGCTAGGCTATGCCTCTTTGCAGATTAGGCCTACATACGATACGATACAGGGTAGACTTGGTCGCTTTGATTTACTGTCCCCCACTGAAAATCAGTTATATAGGCCTAACTGAGTGGGTAGACTCTAAATACAATTTATTATTATTATTATTTATTTATTATTATTATTTATCTAGGCTACCTGCAACTAACGTATTTTTCCTCAAAACTCAAAAGCCTCATTTAATTTCCATGAACAACGTTTATAACTGATACGGTGATACCCTACCAATTTATGATTTAATACTTCAAGATATTATGTTTAGGCTACAACATGATTTTGTAGGCGTATCCGTAATTCCCGCTATGCCAGTTAAAACAAGGTAGCATTTATTCACACATGAAATAAAGTAAAATTTTCAAACAATGCATTTAATTCTGTCTAGGCCTATATGCCTTTGATTTGAATGCAAATATCATTGCCTCCTAGATGCTACTAAGTGGCTCCTTGTTCATAACGCCGCTTTATCTTTTAGATAAATAACGCGAATAGAAATAGTATATCTCGGCGCACCGCCTTTCAAATTCATTGGTTTCCTGACAATTCCTATCAAAATCCTAGCAAAGGCAGTGAGCGGTTTCTACTCACTCAATGAATATCTCTCTGCATGAAATGTAATGTAACATAAATAGAAATACCTACCTATCTATTCATCAATCAATTATTTTATTACAGAGTTTGAGGCCCAGCTCAGTTATATTTCATTTTTTGTACATTAATATTATTATTAATTAACCTATGTTAATATTAAGAATTATTCACTTCACTCTACTATCTCTCTCATAAGAGGATAATGTGTGTATAGTACTTTTACTATGTATTGGTCAAGCGAATAAAAATTACTCTACTCTACTCTACTCTACAAGGTCTTGGTTACCATGGCAACCAGAGTCGATAAAGAAGTTTCCCCGGTTTAGCGTCAGTAATCAACCCATGGACCAAACAAAGTAGGCCTACAATGTTGAATATACAAATTTGCAGATAAGAAAGTTATTATTCGTTGACAATGGATGTTATAATATATATATACATTTTTATATTAATGGCGTTTTCCATTGGCATGCACTCGGCGAGTGCAGATATGTCATTGTTGTCAACCTCCACTTGAACAACATTACAAAACTGAACAAATGAAAAGACAAGTGGCAATTCAGTGCGCACTAGGGCGCACTTAGTGCGACCTGAGTGCGGCCAATGGAAAACGCCATAAGACATAATATTATTATTAGGTGTAGGCTCATGCCTCCAGGCAAACTATAAGAATATCAAATTGCTTGACATGGATTTGACTTCCTACATCCAGTTAGGCCCTACATACTTTTGGATGGTGGGAACGCTACATTTCTAGGGCGGTGCTCCGACGGAATTTTTAACACACGAACATGTAAACGCGCTTCTCTATTAAGGCCTAGTTAGTTGGGCAATTCCACACTAAAGTGACCATTACATAAGGAAATTAAATGTTTACAATAATAATTGTCATTTATAGAAATGATATAGGCCTAGTATGTTCATAAACATCATTCCCTGAAAATTTCAATACAAACAAAAATTTATTTCTCATTTTAGGCGGGTTTTTATCAATGAGTGTAGGCCTATTTTTTTATTAGGCCTATAACACATAGGCCTAATTTTTCCCTAAATGCTAATTTTAAAAAAGTATTAAAATGTAATAATTTTTAGATGACTATTATGAGAACTAAATGCCTCAGGTATTGTTAAATTCAACACTATGGCGTGCTTTTAAAGTGTATTATGTATAACGCCTTTTTCTATTAATCATGTTGATTGTGTTTCACACTCGTAATTCTGTTACAAAAAAGCACCGTTTTCTCTTTAAAAGGTGAAATAAAGAAGATCATAGTTTCATTATTTTTATTTTGTAATGTTATAGGTGGAGCATTGAAATAATATCCTAATTTATATGAATAGGGTAGTATATCATTATTTAATTTAATTTGAGGCATAACAGAATTACCAAATCATGACAGAATTAATTTAAACCAACTGTTAAAATGACTAAAATTATGTTTAAAAATGACATACCTATTTAGGCCTACTGAATAATCACATGTTATGTTTTAATTTTTGTGACACTTTTATCACATAATTGAGCTATTTAAATCACAAGCGTAATTCTTTTACAGCCATATGTAATTCTCTTACATCCATGTTGTAATTCTGTTACCTCTATTAAAATGACTAAAATTTTGTTTAAATGTGCCATACCTATTGTCTAACTAATCAAATTGTGTTTTCATTTTTCATTTCATTTTTATTTCATTCCCATTAAGCTTACATTATAGAGCATAATTTAAATCACAAGAGTAATTTTCTGTTACATCCATATGTACCATTCTATTACACAATACATTAGGGCCTAATTAATATTAAATAAAATATATACAAACATTAGGCTGACTAAAAACAATGCTCTTCTCCCATTCAACACTGACCATTCACTCGTACATAATATTGTCAACAAATTCAAATTCCCTGTAGATCCAATTATACTGATCTGCTTCCCTGTTTGCGACAAGGATTACCCGATCGGTGATTGGTGATCTGTGACAGCCTACACCATGATATTTTTGTAAGCAGAGTGATCGGTTGGATCTTTTCCCTTTTATTTATTGGATGAGCGTAGCGAGGGAAGCGAAGATTTCATTTCACTACACTGGAGAAAAAAATCCGGAATGTTTTTTTGTATTTTTTTTTTTTTGTATTTTTGTGTGTTTGTTAACACGATTCCGGCTAAACCAATACTCCAATTGCCATGAAATTTTATGGAGGCATTCGAAATCTCTGAACTTAGAACTGCCACGTTTTTGAGCGCAATCGGAAAATTATTTCTCATGAAAATCGCAATTTTACGATTTTTTTTTTTTAAATTTCTTCGACTTATAACACCGACATGCTTTATCCGATTTCAATTACTTTATCACAGAACCTTTATTTTATGAATTAAGATATTCGTGTGAAATTTGAGCGCAATCGAAAAATTAGTTTTCATGAAAATAGAAATTTTGCGTTTTTTTTTTTTATAAACAATTTTTTGACTTGTAACACCTACATGCTTTATCCTATTGTAATGATTTTTCCACAGAACCTTAATTTTATGAATTTATATATTCGTGTGAAATTTGAGCGCAATCGAACAATTATTTCTTATAAAAATCACAATTTTTCGATTTTTTCCTTTTTTAAAAATTATGATTAATAAAAAAAAAAATAAGTTTATTTTTAATTTAATTTAATTTAATTTTAAAAAAATCTTGAACTTAGTAATAATTTTTTTACAGAACAACAGAAAATCCGCATAACACATGGCAGCTCAATGCACCAATTACGCTCATCCAACAACGCGGTGGGACTTTAGCGTTTTCCTAGTTTATTTATTTAACATCTATCCTATTCAGTTATAAAAACTGATTTACAAAGGAGAACAACTAAATAAATCTAATTACATAATATGCAGACACAACAATGAACTACATTTAAGTAAATATTTGAAATAGTAATATTACAACAATGCATTAAAACTCAACAAATTTGGTAATAGATAAAAAGGATATTAAATACAATTTATGAATGAATCAAATATAAAAAGGGTGGGTCGAATAAAAAGAAAAGAAAAGAAAAAGAAAAAAAAGGAATACAATCAATTCCCAATTAGATATGATCAAGTTGTCGAGAGGCCAGATTGCAATATGTAGTGTTTGGATCAACTTTACGCGAGCACCCCTAATTAACTCAGCTCTTGTCTATAAACCTACCTAGCCTAGCATAGACACCTGGCAAATCATTCCACTCTCTATGCCCTAACAGTCCTAAAACCACAAGCCTCTGCCTACTTACTCAACCTATCCACCCACCTTCCCTCATTCCCTCCAATAACTCACAACCCAGTTTTAAGATTTCCCCCCACATCTTCCTCCAATTCCTTCCTCCAAGCTCATGACATGTATTTGCTATTTTTAGGAAGCGTTACTGATGTTGATTCATAAATGTGGCTTGCTTATCATAATGATGAGTAATGCAGACTTTTACCTTATCTCACAATCCATCATTTTCTTACGAAAGGAGAGAAGGCACATGTTATTTAAACTCGGTTTAAAGAAGTAAGAGTACTATTTTGGGGGAACTCACCCCCCACTCGAAGTAAAATCTTTCTCCCCCCCCCCCCCCCCCCTCCCACAAACATCTCTGAAAGTGCCATTACTCTGACATTTAGAACAACAGCGCCAATGCAGAAATTGACCTTTAGAATCAACTAGCTTTACCCTAAGGATTATATAGATGGAGGGTGGCACTTATCTCTGCCTAGATACATAACTTGTTCTCTTTTAAGGCAACATTAGTTGCTACTAACTTGTCAAATGTGGAATTATGCAGGTATGCAAATTACATTTTTTAATGTGTTACTGTAGGGCCTACAAATATTTGACTCACTTAAATCTGAATAATGCAGGTTCTACCACTTGGTACTATCACAAAAGGTAGACTGACTTGTGAATCAGTGCTAATTGGCCTGCTATATTTAGGCTACTATAGATTGAAATGCAGTTTAGTTACAATAGGTAGGGGCCTAATGTAGGCCCTATTGTATTATTTGCCGCTTTTGAAGTGCATTTTAAATTGTGTTCCGAGTACGACACATCATAGTATGTGCGTACCGTACATTACTGCAGTGGAATTGAATAATATGTACGCTATAGCAATAGGCATGTAAGTGCAGTGTTCTCCCCGGGCCCAGACCGCCGGGCCACCTGCCCGGCAAAAATTCATTGCCACCCGGCATAGCTCGACTCACTTTTAAATAGCAAATTATGTAGGACCTCTGCCTAAGTATACAATCATTGTAACACAAATGCCAAAACAAGAAAACTTGCAATATTACCTATGTTTTTTTAAACAGGCCTCTTAAAAAAAAACTGTTTTTGGTGGTGGTGCCGGGTTGACAGCAGAAATAATTTAAGTTTACTGAAACATTCATCTTTTGTTTTGCAACATTGTATTGATTGGATGAGCGTAGCGAGCGAATCGAAGATTCCATTTCATTACACTGGAGAAAAAAATCCAGAATGTTTTTTTTTGTATCTTTTTTTGTATTTTTGTGTGTTTGTTAACACGATTCCGGCTAAACCGATACTCCGATTGCGATGAAATTTTATGGAGGCCTTCGAAATCTCTGAACTTAGAACTGCCACGTTTTTGAGCGCAATCGGAAAATTTTTTCTCATAAAAAACGCAATTATACGATTTTTTCGATTTAAAAAAAAAATTCTTCGACTTATAACACCTACATACTTTATCCGATTGTAATGATTTTTTCACAGAACCTGAATTTTGTGAATTAAGATATTCGTGTGAAATTTGAGCGTAATCGAAAAATTATTTCTCATGAAAATCGAAATTTTATGTTTTTTTTTTCTTTTTTAAAACAATTCTTTGACTTATAACACCTACATGCTTTATCCTTTTGTAATGATTTTTTCACAGAACCTTAATTTCATAAATTAATATATTCGTGTTAAATTTGAGCGCAATCGAATAATTATTTCTTATGAAAATTGCAATTTTACGATTTTTTCTTTTTAAAAATTACAATTAATTAAAAAAATTAAGTTATGTAATTTTTTATTTAATTAATTTTTTATTTAATTTGAGCCTAATTTAATTTAAAAAAATCTTCGACTAAGTAATGATTTTTTCACAGAACAACAGAAAATCCGCGTAACACATGGCAGCTCAATGCACCATATACGCTCATCCAACAACGCGGCGGGACTTAAGCGTTTTCCTAGTATCTATATTAGGGCTAGGGATGCACACGATAATCGATATTATCGATCGATAATCAATAATGGATATAATTTCGATAATCGATAACCAAAATTCAATATCGATTATCGAAATATTAAATAATTGGTCAACCAAACTAAAGACGGAGATTATCTCATGTTGTGCCATGCACTGGCTGGGCTGATAGTGTCAAACTCGAGATTTATGTTTGGAAATGAGCTATTAGCCGATAACGGAAGGGCATCGAAGCCGAAGACATCGAAGACAGCAAGGCAGCAAACGGAACGCGATTGTATTGTTTTAACTTAAACTTGCCACACTTGGGGTTCCACTTACAGGTCGGAACAGGCTTTGTTGGTGATATCGATATTATCGATAATATCGATTCGATAATGACATTACCATTTTGATAATCAATAATGAAAAAAGTATCGATGTGCATCCCTAATTAGGGCCTATGTTGATTGTTGATTAGCTTCAATAAAATATAAAATATAGATCATTTGTTAAATTCTCTTGTATTGATCTTTTAACTATTATATCTAGTGGTAGGCTAAAAAAACAAAACAAAAAAACCCAGATAAACACAAAATTTGAAGTTGAAATGACAATTCAATTTTAATAATAGGCCTACCCCTTTTTAACTCTAGGCCTACATTAAACATTACAAAAGTGTTTAAAGTTGGAAGTGTATTGGGCAATTCTAATTGGATGGCAAATGTAGGCCTAGCAAAAATGTCAATATGACAACCGAACCCTAAGAAAGTAGTTAGGGTGTTTTTTGTTTGTTGGTTGGGGGCCTGGGGCTCAACCGCACACTCAACTAGGCCTCACGTCAACCTTGATGAAATTGCCTCGTTTTTGGGATTTGTCGTGAAAATTATACTTTTTCAATTTTTCTTGATTTGTTGTTCGATTTTTCTGTTTTTTCGCCCTCTGCGCCTACCGGACAAAAGGCTACTCCCATGATACACTTTGTAATAGTTAAACTTATAGGTCCACACAACTTGTCCCAACTGTCAAAGTCACAATTGTGATTATACCCAATGGCAAGCTTGCCTAGGTGACCTCGATACGACGCCGGCCGACTTTTTGGCAAGTTTTAATTTAAATGAATGTTTAAATAAAAGTCGTAGGACTAGATTTAACAAACCAAAAGAAGGAATTAATTTTAAATATAATCAGTTAGGCCTATACCCCCTTTAGAAATGTTATTTATAACTTAATTTCCCTTCCAAACCCATATATTATATGGATTGAATATTATTGTGAGAGAAATCCATTTAATTTGGCTGTTAATTGAACGAGTGAGCGTAGCGAACGGTGTGATCTCCATTCGACTTAAACGGCCCTAATTGTTTTTCTGCGTGCGTGGTGTGTGTGTGTGTACGTTGAAAATCAGCCGAATCGCTGAACAGATTGCGCTGAAATTTTAAACAGACATCCGGTACGAGTTTATTGAGAACTGCTAACAAAATGAGCAAGATTCATTGTGATTTAAACCTACAAGAAATGATAAACTGAAAAATAGACTTCCAATGTTTAGAAATTATTTTAACGACAATGTTTTAGATTTTGAAAAGATATTTTTTGTTTGTTTTTCGCCTGGCCGTGAAATGCCGTGCCCATGCAAGGTCAGTCGAATGTTGGACGTCAAGGTACCCCCAAATTCCGCTCGTAGATTGAGTTGGGCGCGTCAACTGTAAAGTCATAATGCGCCTCTCTAGCCTATGATAGGCTAGGTAGGCCTAAGGTAGGGGGAAGAAAAGTAATGTAACCGGGTACTCAACACATGGCTCACTCACTCGTTTAACAACAACTTTGGCGTTTCCCTAGTTAACCACTGTTGGCTGACCACATGATAGATAGATATTTTTATTCACTTAGACTAGTACAGTGTACAAGTATAACTCTATGCAGAGAAGTGAATAGTCTATAATTAATAATTAATAATAAAAGTGATAGTAATTATAATGATATACACAGTGTAAGAAGAAAGAATAGTTGGATATAAAGCATAATTGATAATTGATATGGATATTGATATTGATATGTATGATGATTGATAATATTGATATATATATAAATGATGATTCATTAATTGATTAATAATGATAAACACAGTATTTATGTTAAAGTAGAGTAGAAACAAAACAATAGCATGCGCTACTATAGATTATAAGAACTCATATATAATAAAGAAAAGTTGGATATAAAGCAATTTTTGATGTGATATTGTGATAATAATTGCTGATGGCACAGAAACAGCAATGATGTACAGGATGTATGGATGTAGCTTATTAGGCCTAGGCTATAATATGGTCCTATTATATCTATTTTGCAGAAACAATAAATAACCTTAGTCTTTAAAGCCCGGTGCACATACTTTCCGAAGATTTTAGGTTTATGGTTTATGGTCTAAAAAATGTTTTTTTATCACGTTTCTAGTATGCGCGCTACCATTGGCCGGATTTATGAGAGCTCGCTTCTCACTGGCTGGGTTTAGTTAGTTAAGAGTTAGCCAGATAAAATATTTTTATCTTGTTAAACCTTACACCCTAAACCATAAAAGCGCATGTTTCAACTTTGTTAAACCATAAACCTTAGGAAGTTATGTGCACCAGCCGTAAATTGACTCTGTGTCTAATGTTACACTGTAGGCTAACCATTAATAGCTACTTTACAGTGTTTATACAGCGGTGACTGTATGCGAGCTTAATAACTATAAACCAAACGAATTGATCATGTAAAATTAAACTTAGACCTACATTTCATTAATCAAATCAAATAAGATATTCATTAAATGAGTAATCTGAAATTCACCAACAATGAAACTTTAAAATAAAACAAGTCAAATATTGCATGACACATACGTAACTCATTGTTCAATTGCTCTATCAACATTGATAATTTTTCTAGTTCAGTTAATTACACCATTTTCAAAACACTTAGTTCTCCTAAATCAATTAGATCTAGGCAATATAGGCTAGTAATCAGATTTATAAAAAAGCAAGTGTTAAATTTGAAAAAATCCACATTTTGTTTTTCTATAAGTTATTATGCAAGTGTCTATGCACACTATGCACAGAGTAGGCCTTATCTTATTATTGAAATATTAACTATGTTTTATTTCATCGCAGTGAATCTCTACAAGTTTGCAATGTCTAGAAGGAAAGTACCACCATCTGAATTCAATGGAGTCAATTATGAAAGGGTTCCTGACAACAGAGACGATTTTATCGACTCGCAGGTAAATTTGGCCTATACCGTTCGCTGCATTGCTCCATTATGCCTACTACCTGCCTATCTTTATTCTTTAGTAGTGGTACATAACCAAAGTGTGGTACTCGGGGGCACGCCGGGAATCTCCTGTAATTACATAACCTGCATCTCTGCGCATTAGGCCTGTAATTTTAAGATTTTTTTATACAGTACCTAACTGAAACAAAATAGAATATTGAACCTCTATTGTAAACAATATATTTTATATAGCCTATAGGTACCTTTTCGATGTCATTAACTATGACACTGCAATATATGGTACCAACAGGCTAGTATTAGCATTGAGTATAGAACCTATACTCAATAGTATTAGGGATAGGCAAACGTTCAGAATTTCCAACTTGAACAAAACTTATTCCGAAGTTTGGTTCAAGTTCAGAATTTAAAGTTGAGTTCAAGATTTATCAAAATTTTAAGTTACAATAGGGAATATTATGTTCCTTAACTTTTTTTACACCTATGCTAATCTCATTTTCCAATTGTGTTCATACTATAATCATGTTTTTTACCTAGTTGATAACATTGACAGTTAACTCGTATATTATAATATTGAAACAAGATCTCTAAAAAATAATATAGGTAAATTTTAATTTCTATTTCTTTTAATTTATGACTATTTTATTTAGTTCTATCAAGAATAATAATTAATTGTATTAAGCCTAGTTATTAGTTGCTTATTGTTTGTGTAAAAAAAAAACACATCCTAATTCCTAAACCATCTTTATCCAATATATTTTTACAATGTATGAAACGCTCACACTCAAGTACATCCTAAACCATCTTTATCAAATATATTTTTACAATGTATGAAACGCTCACACTCAAGTTTTAACTTAAATATGTGAGCTTTCTTCAATTTAGGCCTACTTCTATTTTTTTATTTTTTTTATTTGTGTTTTTGGCTTGCTATCTGTATTAAAAAATAAAATACAAATACAAATAATGTAAAACCTGTAGGTCTTGTAAAAATTGAATTTTGAAGAATAAAAGTGACATTATATAACACTCCACTACATCAAGGATTTCATTCTAACTACGTCAATCATATTTTTTATCATTGTGTTAAGATTTTGGAAAATTGCACCAATAATAATGGCGGGAAAAACGAGCCACTATAGTGGCAATATTAGCTATTATTAGGCCTACTAATTGACCAATAAGGTAATGCCAAACAATGATATTAACTGTGTAATCTAGAAGGCAGTTAGTTAATTCATTGATCCAAATTAAGCATTGGTCAACAAAGCTCTAGACCCAAATCTTGACATAACGAGCTGTTTGCGCGGGAAATAAAATACTACAAACTTTGTGCCTCAATAGAATTTAAAATATTTACTTTAAATTGGTTTTAATTGCAGTAATGGTGTGTAATGGTGGTTAAGTGGTTTTCTATCCATTCCTTACACTTTATGGTCAATATTTGGTCTTTATTTATTTATTTAATTATAACATATTTTATCCTATTAACTTTTAATTCAATTTTTAAAGGAGGAAAATAAATAAAACTAAGGGTGTGCATGTCCTGTTTTTAGTTTTCAGTACAGTCCGAGTCCGGACATTAAAAATTGCTCTGGTATTGAGTCCAATTCAAATCAGAGGAGGCCTACTCTCGTTTTTATTTTGTTATTTCTCTTAACTTCTTACCTGAATTCGACTAGGAAATATTTGATTTGACTCAAAATTTGGGGAACTTGCACACCCCTAAATAAAACTAGTCTAAGAAAGTCTGTATGGTATAACAAAAATTTCAATGATAATATCCAATTAGTTCATTTTTTAAAACGTATACCCCTGTGGGTAGTAAAACTACACAGCTGTTTCTTTTCAGTTTTGGGCAAGTTGTCCAAAAAAAGGCACTTTGAAAAGTTAAGTTACTTCTGCTTAAAAAAGAACTGATCCAGGTTCCTGTTCCTTTTAAAATAACTGATTTAAATAATAATAAATGTGACAGGAGTTAATTTATAATTTCTTTTAAAAGTGATAAATAGAAAAAACTAAGTAACAAAAATTTACCCATGGAATTCGTCCGCATCTGACAAGGGAGTGGGAGCCATTTTCGAAAACACTGGAAGTCCCAAGATATTTTTTATACTGTAGTTTACGATATGAGGTACTGGAATTCGATGGGACTACGACAAAGAAAGAAACTTGTAAATTCTTTCCAAGTTCCCACGAAATAGTAACTTTTCACATTACAAGTTCCTGACATAAGAAAAGGAACGTGTTCCACCCCAAGTCGGCCATGTCAAGGACATTTTAGCGGCCACATTTCATACAATTACTACCAAATTTACACACTCTTATAGATGTACCAAGACCATTAGGGTTGCCAGATTAGTGAAACTCAAATACGGGACAGTACTTCGCGTAGTGATACTGGGGTCTGGGGCAAAGCCCCAGCCGCCGGAGGCGGAAAATTTTTGGGGTTGTGTTTTTTGAGGAAGGGCCTAAAACGCATTTGAGAGTAATTCAGGGAAAATTTCAAAGCAATATAGTGATTGAAATAGGGAGATAATCAGATAAGGAATGTACAGAAAAGTAAGTAGCTATATAGAACCAAAATTATTATCACTTTATTGATAGGCACATTTCATTGATGATCAGATCATTGATATTATTTATTGCTTCGTTACTATTGCAACGTTACCATCTTCATCGTCACTCATGTTTAATGTTGTTTACCACTGCCTCACTCACCGAGTTCGAATGCGTTTGTCACACCCCCCCCCCCCCCCCCCCCCCCTATTTTAAGAATATCACGTTACGGCTAGAGACACTCGGTACAATGACTCACCGCGCTAATGATGCACTCGAATAACACCCACCACCTAACTGCAGGCAGCAGCGGCAGACGGCACCAAGGCCGGCCGAGGGGAAGGGATTGATAACTATACGCCCGCGCGTATTGTTAAAAAGCGCAGAGGGACTACTTTATTCTAAATACGTGATATACTGATCAATGGGTTAGAGCATACGGGACGCGGGAAACACCCATCAAATACGGGATTTCCCGGGTAATACGGGACACCTGGCAACCCTAAAGACCATTGTGGCCCTCGCCATTATGTGCGCGCCTCTCCAGGCCAAGTTAATTCTCTGTTTTAGGGGAATTCCGTAGATACGGGTGCCGTACGGCTCAGTTTTTGTCGGCAGCCGTGAGGAACACATCGCCCCAATAAGCTTACGGCGGGAGCGATATGACCTAGCCCGCCCCGCACCTTCAGTTTTTTCGCCGATCACTCGTGGTACGCACGTATGCGCTCATCGCCTGCATTCAAGACAACTTGGACTCATCCGTTTTGGCAGGCTTTTGTGGTGTTGGTAGATCTATACAGAGGTTAAACTCACTAGATGTGGATCATTCAACAAAAAAACTACCTCTGCTACCTTCCATGTCACGGACAATTTAGCCACATTTTAAATATTTACTGCCTGCTTTTGGCACGCCTAGAGAAGATTTGCAAGAATTGAACCATCCTATAACCTGCAATGCCTTCTGCTATTTCAAGAGAAAATTTACCCTTTCAACCTTCCATGACTAAGGCAAAAAGCTTCAGTTTCTCCTAAATTTACCCTTTCAACCTTCCATGAGCAAGGCAAAAAGCTTCAGTTTCTCCTAAATTATTACATTTTGGATACCCGTCAGTCCAACAACTGACAATGGAAAGATTGTTGAAAAAATGTTTAGGCCTACTTCTATTCAATTTGAAACCTTCTGATTCTTGAGAAGAAAATCTACCCTTCCTTATGTAATATGTTACAACCTTCACTGTCAAATGCAAATAAAGCATAATTTTCATAAAACAGTCAAATTTGGACACCCGTTGAGGCTGATACCACAGGAGTTTGGCCAACTAACAAGTAACAACCAGCATGGGAAAAATCAGTATAAATCTATAATATTCAACTTCTAAACATTTCTCCTCTTGGGAAGAAATTTCCCTTGTGGTTATGATTTAAGACCTTCCATGATGGATGCAAAGTACTTAATTTTTAACAAAAACGGTTAACTTTGGATATACCAAGAGGCTGAACCCACCAGAATTGAACTTTCTGACAACTAGAAATTAAAATATCGTTACCGTTACAAAATCTAGGCTATAGTTTGTTCACTTTATGAACCCCTGAAAACCTTCCCTGTCTAAGACAAAAAGCTTTATTTTCGAATTTCAACTGCCATCTTGGATACAACAAGAGGCTAAGAAAAAATAATAGAAGAGGCATGCAACAGCAATGAGAATATTGTTAAAAAATCTATGATATTACGTTTTTGGGATTTTTCCCTTTTCTAAAGGAAAACCAGCTAAATTTTTAACAAAAACTATCAGCTTTAGACACCCCCAGAAAGAGGCTAATCCCAATGGACTAGGACTGTCCAACAACCAACAATGGAAAGAGCATTAAGAAATCAATAAGATCCAATTTTCAAACTTTCCACCCAGAGTGGGAGGGCTGTTTCTGGTTCTTTGACTAATTATTTTGGTTGACTGATTGCATTTAGATGACTATTTGTTACTGTGGCCCCTTTTTTATTTTCCTCTAACATCCTCCTCTTTTAAAGTAATCGTTGTTTCGTGCAATTTTATTGAATAATGTTCACTTCACGACTTACGTAATGTTTGGCTATAGGGCTGACAGTTTCTTATTTACATTATTTTTGTGTTCTTGAGTTTGAATATTTCTTTTCCATTTGTTTAGATTCTCCAAAATAGGTTTTACCACAATTAGGACACATTGAATTTTAAAATTGTTCTGATATTAATCATCCAAATATCTAGGAATTACTCGAGACCTGGTAGTTTTTTATGACTCGGTCCTGGCAATTTTTATGTGCAGGAGCATTAATACTTTTGATTTTCACCAATTATTGATACCCTACTTGTTGAGAGTGAAAACAGTTGAGATGTAAGAGTGTTCTTACCGTAGTAAGTTAGTTAGTTAGTGTTGTTTTAGGGCATTCAACAGTGTTCTTCATTCAGACTCTATGGTAGAGCAGTCATTCTCTAGCTACAAGACATTTCACAATTCCTTATTTGCTTTATAGGCCTAAAAGGATGATTAGACTCGAAATTAAAATATTACGACGTGTTTGTATGTTTACGATACTTGTATGTTACCATGGAAATAAAAAATAATGATTGATTCATACCTTTTCTTGACACACTTGTAACCAAATCAGATCAACTTCTCACAAGATCCATGAATTGTAAACTTACAAATTTGTCGCAATATAGGCGTAAAGAGCATGAAAAATGGTAACACATCAGGAGAGGATGAAATAGTTGTAGAGATGTTCAAGGCAGCAGGTGAAGCAAGAATAGACTGGATGTGGAGAGTAATTAGTACAGCATGGGTAGACAAAAAGGTACCATCCGATTGGGGCACGGGAATAATAATACCAACAAAAAAGGGGCAAAAAGAAGTGTGAAAACTATAGAGGTATAACCCTGATGAGCCAGTGTGCTAAGATATACGAGAAAATACTAGATCGAAGATTACGTCAACAAGTAGAGCCAAGTATGAGAGAGGAACAATATGGGTTTAGAACTGGTGGCTCAATCATTGATCTCA
The DNA here is from genome assembly GCA_024449915.1 of Sweltsa coloradensis. NCBI lineage: Eukaryota > Metazoa > Arthropoda > Insecta > Plecoptera > Chloroperlidae > Sweltsa > Sweltsa coloradensis. Next base: position 187,576 of record JAMZAV010000304.1, read on the forward strand.
TATTTGCGCTCAGACAAATAATGGAAAAAAAGTGTGAACAGGGAGAAGAAATGATGACAGTGTCCCAAGAGAAAACGCTTGGGAATGCTTAAAAGCTGCAGAAGTAGAACGGAGCCTAATAACAAGAATCCAAAGTATTTTTTGAAACTTTTAGGAAACAATTTTGTATTACAAGTAGTTTGAGGGATGAGATTGTTGTATGTGTTCTGCGATGGTCCATTCGTATTTTTAGAAACCACTTATATAGTAAGTAGGTTATATTTTAGATGTTTGTTAAATGTTAATTTTTAATTTCAATGTATTATTATTTTTATCAATTGATTGTTATTCTGTGTCGCAAGGCAACAGCTCTGGCTGCAGAGACCAATAAACGTTCTTTATATGTTTCTCGATTTGGATGGTCGGGAAACACTCCCTTAGGTGGAATAATTAATATTTAATACAATCCAGAAATTAAAAAATCCATCCCGATCGGTGTTCGAACCCGAGTCTCCCACTTTCCGGGTGGACGCCTTAGCCAAGTAGACCACCGAGACGGTAACTATTTAACTTCTGTATTGTCGTTACATTATAGAACTTGAATGGATGGAACAATAAAGCATCGAAAAACTGTTGCTGTTGAATTGACCAAACAAACATATTTATAATGTCATTACCTTACGCAGGTGTGAGCAAGGGTATATTTCTGGATTTGGATGGTCGGGAAACACTCCCGTAGGTGCAGCGGCGGTTTGAACCCCTGAAAACCCGCGGGGCCAACTTTATAGTTTTACACCCACCCACGTATGGGCGCCTGCAGGAAGTTTGGCAGGGGTTGATAAAAGCTACAATTTGTACTTTCGTTGGGCAAGCACAGGGGGTTTGGGGGGCGGAGCCCCCCAACAATAGCGCCGCAGGCGAAAATTTTGAAAATCAGGTTTTTAGAATGCGTTTGGTGGGTTTTAGAAAAAAGTAGTGGGCTGAATACAATACCAAAATTATGCAATTTTTGTGCAGTCGATACTCTAAAACTAGAAAACTACCAAAAGGAAACCTTCAAAATATTCCCCCCCCCCCATTTTTTGTCCACTGAAATAATCTGACTTTCCCCTACCTCACATCTTTGCTTTTGCAAGCCTTTTATTGTGACAGTCAAAACTCGCATTAATCCATGGAGTGGTATTCTTTTCAAAACTATTGCAGGTAAAAGACACAATAAGCTACGTTATCTCGCAGAAAATTGGCAACCATTAAATTTAACAAATGTTCATCAGTAAAGAAATCAACTGTACAAGTTTAATAATAAATCCACACATAAATGAAGACTAATTAGCACTTCTGCTTGCTTGGGGACAGAGGGGGGCACCCCCTTCTGCGGGCGCCCATGCACCCAATTTTGGTGTCCTAAAACTCGTTTTCAGGCGAGCCCTTGGATACGCCGTGGCAAACTAAACATACCCACCGTCAAGGGCATCCACAAGAATCTTGTCCGGGATGGGCAAAATAAAACAATAGCGCCGCAGGCGAAAATTTTTAAATCATGTTTTTAGAGTACATTTGGTGCATTTTAGAAAAAAAGTAGTGGGCTAAAGGCAACATCAAAATAATGTAGTTTTTGTGCAGTCAAATTGACATTACCAGGATATTTAGGCGACGTGTGTACCCTTCTCAATTTTAATGTTAATTTATATAAAAGTACAACGAATATTCTAATTCACATCTAAACTATTCTAAAATAATATATGCATATAAATAATAGAGTGGAGTTGATTTACTTGTACATTTATTTTATTTCATCGGAGAAACGAATAGTTGGATATGTCCTTGATTTTTATTATAATTAGTAGGCTCCTTACAATAATGTTAGCCTATTTATATTTTTAGAGGTGTTGTAATTTTCTATTTTTAATGTATTTAATTATTTTAATTAATTGTCTTACCACAGCGCTAACAAAAATCAGTGTATTACACTTTTTCCTGTGTCTACGCAAGAAATAAAAACATTGGTGTGGTTTTCTTGTATTAATTCCCATTATAGTGACACCCTCTTTTGAGTGACACTCTCTTTTGAGCGCGCATTTTAAATCCATCACAATAACATTCCCATCTGACACGAGTATTGGGCTTGTTCGGGAAGTTTTCATCATACAGGCACGATACTATTTCTTTTTTAGCTCATATTTATATATCAAACACTCAATAATGATTAATTGGCCTAATTAGGTCCACCCCCCCACCCCCCACCCTCCACCCCCAAACATCCTGAGCTGACCACCCACCCACCTATTTCCCGCGGGGCCATGGCCCCGAATTTGTATGGTCGGGCCGCCACTGCGTAGGCAGACCTGGGTAGTAACGTAACGGAAGTAACGCGTTACTGTAACGAAATTACTTTTTTCAGTAACGAGCCAGTAATTTAATTACAATTTTCTCAAAGTAACGTAAGAGTAATTGCACTACTTTTATCATTGTAATTTGGCGTTAGTAACGGGTTACTTTTGCCGCGCGGCCCGTGCCTTTGTGTATCAAAATCAGTCACTGGGCCAGTGCGCCTGCTGCCTTTCTACGTATCGCCCGCTTGAACAATGTGCATGTGCATGCAGCATTTCCGACATTTCGTAGGTCTGATCGAGAGATTTCTAGTCCCGAGTTTTTATTTCAGAACCTAGCCATGTTTACTTTTGGTACTTCCGCCTACGACGAGCGCCGTTGACGACGTAATTATCTACTTGACATCAAACATTCAAGTCTGTGTCAAATAAATCGATAGTCCAATTGTTACACTTGTAGTGTAGTTACAACATTTCGTCGATAGATGTCACCCGCGTAATCAATAATTTACTATACATCTATTCGTCGATATCTACAATATCTCTGTGATAGGCCTCCGCTGGTTTTGAAGTGTGGGCGTGGATAACACCCTGTCTGAGACCCGCCATCGGTAGACAAAGCACTTGCGTCATACTCGTCCGCACGTCAGATACATTTTAAATTAAAAAGTAATTTTTGAAAGTAATTTCACTACTTTTTTTCATAAAAGTAACGTAATTTCATTACTTTCTTGGAAAAGTAACTAAATAGTAATTTAGTTACATTTTGGCTGAAGTAATGAGTAATGTAATTTCATTACTTTTCAAAAGTAACTTACCCAGGTCTGTGCGTAGGTGGAATAATTAATACTTAATACAATCCAGATATTCAAGTTCTATAATGTAACGACAATACAGAAGTTAAATAGTTACCGTCTCGGTGGTCTAGTTGGCTAAGGCGTCCACCCGGAAAGTGGGAGACTCTGGTTCGAACCCCGATCGGGATGGATTTTTTAATTTCTGGATTGTATTAAATATTAATTCTTTATATGTCACAACAAATAGCTGTGTTCAAACACCATTTGGTAGAACTCCGTGGTTTGAAATAAACAGTGGACTACGGCAAGGTAGTGTGATGTCACCTACATTGTTTGCCATTGTTATGGATAACATACTGCGTAATGTTGAACCCACGGAAAGTGAAACGCCTAAAACGATGATATTTGCAGATGATATAGTGAGATTGGGAGATTCCATTGAAGAAGTCCAGAAGAGCGTCAGTAAACTTACACTTACATTTCGGCATTCTGATCGCTGGACGCTGACTGAAGGTAGTAGATCGACAAGAACGGACACGATTCGCATATCATGTTGCTCGGCTGCAAAACGACAGTAACTTCGTTGGGGCTCGGGACAATTCGTGTTACTGATGCCGTCAACCAACCCCACCCCCCTCTACACTCCGCCTGCTGATAACGCATTCATTCGTGCAAGTCAAGGCCAGCAGAAAAGTGTATACACAATACGCGTAGAGTCCGTAAATTTACAGCAGACGAGCCACGAGCTACATGTGAAATCGGTATATTTACAAAAACGGGACAAAACAGCGTCCCGTGAACAGTTGTCGGGACACCGGGACAGGTCCCTAAAAAACGGGACTGTCCCGTTTTTAACGAGGCGAATGGACACCCTACACTGGAGCATTATGCTTAGAATATCAATATTAGTTCGCTTATATTTGAATCGGACCCGTACAACATGGCCGCTTGAGGTTTGTAATCGGTACACTGTAGAGGATAGGAGACTGGCCGTTTAGCGCTTCTCTACGCCAAGCTTTGAGAAAACCTAAAGAAGAGTTCTAGTAGCTTGGAAATATTGTTATTTTAATATTTTAAATAAATAAATTACTGCGGTTAAAGTTTAGCCTATAGTTTTATATAGATTTATAGTTTTGTCATTCTATGAAAGTTTTATATTGAGGACAGGACAGACTAACTATATATCGGTAATTCTATGTTAGCGATCGCAAAATAAATTAAATGACAAAACATAGTTAAAGAAAGATGGCTGAATAGATCAAAAATGCTCATCCATCTATGTGATATAAAAGGTGTTGTAAAGCAGTCTATTGGTATTGTTTATAAAATGCATTTAGGATCTCTTTGCTTGATTACTGGTCATTGTCAAAATTGAGCATCTTCAGATTAGGCATGATTTGCATAATGTTGAGCATGCATAATGTTGAGCATGCATAATGTTCTTTATCAAAACGGTAGCGCAATGCCAATCTGGTTCAACCGCCAGGATCACCGTGATCGGAGTTTGGTCACAGGACTCTTTACATTGTGGTTCCAGTAGAACTTACACATGGCGGTGACCAAACGTCGATCATACTGCACTCTGGTGGGAAATCTGTCGCCCAACAATAATGCACTGCCGTCAAAATGTTGTAAACAATCCTATTTTATCAACGTCCAGACAACTGTGACCAAAGCCCGATCGCTCTGCGCTCTGGTGGGAGATTAGTTTGACCATTGGCCTATTGTTGTAGATTGAATCACTTCATCAAGAGAAACAGTCCACCTCGCAAACATCAGCTAGTATGAAGGGTGGTATTTTACTCCCCGAAAATAGAGGCGAGCTCTAGCAATTGTCGTCGGGGACCTTGCCCCCTTCCCTTGACGACCTCCCCGACAACGATGACAATGACACAACAAACTATGACAAAGACGATGACGACCGCGACGTGAGAAACCCCCCTTCCTCCCCTTACCCGTGGCTGGTTCTGACCAGCATGGGCCCCCCCCCCCCCCCCCCTAGGTTAGAGTGGTGCATTATGATTTATGACCTAACGGTTGACGCGTTCCCTAGGTGTTCTGTGAAAAAATTATTACTTCGTTCAAGATGTTTTTTAAATTAAATTAAATTTCATAAAAAATAAACTTTAATTTTTAATTTTTTTAATTAATCGTAATTTAAAAAAAGAAAAAAATCGAAAAATTGCAATTTTTATAAGAAATAATTATTCGATTGGGCTCAAATTTCATAAGAACATATAAATTCATAAAATTAAGGTTCTGTGAAAAAATTATTACAATAGGATAAAGCATGTAGATGTTATAAGTCAAAAAATTGTTTTAAAAAAGAAAAAACCCACAAAATTTCTATTTTTATGAAAAATAATTTTTCGATTGCGCTCAAATTTCACACGAATATCTTAATTCATAAAATTAAGGTTCTGTGAAAAAATCATTAAAATCGGATAAAGCATGTAGGTATTATAAGTAAAATAAATTTTCAAAAAATCGAAAAAAAATCGTAAAATTGCAATTTTCATGAGAAATAATTTTTTGATTGCGCTCAAAAACGTGGCAGTTCTAAGCTCAGAGATTTCGAAGGCCTCCATAAAATTTCATCGCAATTGGAGTTTCGGTTTAGCCGGAATCGTGACTGCTCGTCGTCTTTACCTTGCTATGGTCCGACCACAAGTCGACTACGCAAGCTCCATCTGGAACCCCAACGGAAGCCACAAGACAAACACTAGTTATGTTGAACGTGTGCAGCAACGGTTTATCAAGCTAGCGTGTGTCAAAATAAATACAGTATACCACCGACGTGACTACCACTCATTATGCCTTGACAATAACCTCACAACTTTAGAAGACAGACGTACAATAACTGACTTGACTTACCTGTTTAAAATCATTCACAGTGTGGTCGATATCAACATTATCAGTGAACTTGGTTTCCGCGTACCCAACAAAAATACTCGCAATCGTGACCTTTTCAAAATACCTAAGTGTAGAATAGATTTATATAAATACTCGTGCTTGATCAGGCTTCAGAGTACATACAACTCAATAGTGAGGAAAAACGAAGACATTGACATTCACCACTTAGAATTAAACTGTTTTAAAACTACAATTAACAATATATTTAAGATAGGCTTAATTTGCAATCAAGGAAATGGTTAACAACTGCATAACTCATGTTAAGACACACGCGCACACACACACATACGCATACTCACATTCACATTCACACCGACACACACACACACACACACACACACACTAACATTTCCAATCACACTGCACCCATACACTCACATCATACACCCACATTCACACGTCACAAACATAATCATATGTCAAGCAGTAAGTTTACAGGGCTTTCTTATTGTGTGAACTGTATTTTATTATTTTGTACTACTTTTTTATATATTCCATTATTGTAATTTAGACTTAAGATATATTATATCACACTTGTGGGGTACAACCCTGTTGATGATAAATAATAAATAATAATAATAAATAAATAATAATAATAATAATAATAATAATAATAATAATAATAATAATAATAATAATAATAATAATAACAACGAACACACAATAATACAAACAGAAAAAAAAAAAAAAACATTCCAGATTTTTTTCTCCAGTATAGTGGAATGGAATCTTCGCTTCGCTCGCTATGCTCATCCAATAAATAAACCTGTATGCAGGCCTATACTTAAATTACGGATGGTCTCTATGTGCCGTTTTTTAAACAAGGGAAAACCCGGACAATGTAGGTGTGTGAATTGTGTTGTTTTTCATTTTGAAATTTTAAAATGCATGTAGGTACAGCTAGTGCTAACAATCAGTTTTATTTAAAACTATTTACATGATTTTTTTACAATGGTACAGTAGTCCTACATGTCGATACCGGTTTTCAATGTTGAGTTAAGTTATTTTAGCAAAGACAAGCAACACTGAGGAAGACTATCAAAATTTTAAAACATTTATTTATGTGAAATATCTAGTATAAGATTACTTGAAGTATGGGTAGATTCAATTATAATAAAATTCAATTTACCTACGCCAGTCTTATTTCATGAAAGTTTACATTACGGTAATAAGCAAAATAATATCTTGGATAAAACTTTGGACAATGTTTATTGATATGCAGCGCAACTGATTAGGTGTTGGCGGCAGTCAAGGCCACAGTCCTCGGGCGGGAGACAAATTAGTGTGTTTTAAATTTATTTGTTATTATAATTTTATTTCAGTAATTCACGTCTATCCTATTTAGTAATAAAACTAATTGACATTTTTACAATTAATCATACTTATTGCTGGAAGCAAGATTGTGGTGTGTCCATGGACACTGCCACAATAACAATACAATACGTATTACCTATTAGCATTTATTTTGATTTTTGACTGATAACTTGTGGACTTGAATATGGATCAGTTTGATCTCACAACGGAAAAAACTGCTCTTGAATTTTGTTATGTTGAATGTGTTTAGTTTTCATGTTGATTCCTGGAAAGTTGTTACCAGAACATCACAATTTGACGTCAATTAGTTTGCTTTCAATGTTGACATTTTTACATCGATACCATTTTAATAATATACAGTACCTTTTTTATTTTTTTGTACAGGTATCATTAATTTTAGCAATAAAACCTTTATTCTTCATCTTAATCATTTTGTCAGAAAGTGGCACAATGACCCTTTGTAGGCCTAACTATAAGGCCAAAAGTCCAATTTTATTATTTTTAAACAAATTAGCATTAATTAGCAAAATATCAAAAGATCAGTGTCAGTCCTCTCTAATTGTCTTCAACTTTAAAGTCACTGTTTATTAATTGTAAATTGAATTATATTTTTTATGCTTTTTTGGCCCGGGACTAGAAACATAGAAAGTTCTAAACCCAATTTCTAAATTTTAAATAATATTTCTTTATCCTATGAATCATATAAAATGGTAAGTGTTTTCTGGCATAGAATTGAGTGTCTTATTTATGTTTCAGTTTGAAAGTCCAAAGAGGAAAATCCCATACAAAGCTCTCTGCCTAGCAACATTTCTCTGCGTGGGAGGAACAATTCTACTCATCCTTGGATGCTTACTTGTTAGCGGCTATATTGATACAAAGGTAAGGAGTAAGTTGTCAACATTTAAGCAAATGTGCAGTGGCCACTTGAATTATTTCTTTCAGTTCAGTACCTTTGGTGGAAAAGGCAGAACTTTGTTATGTAAAAATAGAATAACATAAAGGCTAGTAAAAGTTTTATATTTTATTTTGCAATACAGCGCAACAGTAACGCAGGCTACGTGGATTTAAAGAGTTTCTAATCTTATTAATGACCTGAAATTAAAATCTGTCCATTGAATGAACGGATTTTTTGTTTTTTACAAAAACTCAAACAGGATAGGCCTACCACATAATATCTCTATGGAGTAGTATTCTTATCTTTGGATAAATAATGTTGAATTCAATATTGATATTCTTTATATCCATTACCGTCATTTGTTAGTCTTCAACAATGCCTTCATGTACGGGAATATGGCCGCTATACATTAAGAAGGCAATCCCTGACGTACGGCAATATGTCAGCCAACAAAGTTTATGACGGTCACGTGCATACAAAGAATAGGCCTACTGATCTGGTACTGTATTGTTGTCCCCTCCGTAGTGACACTGAGTAGTGAGTGAACACAAGGCACATAATTTAATTTTGTTTTGTATGTTACTAACATTCTTATTTCAATTTGTCCATGCAGTATGCTGATAGAACATGGCCTCTCATCATTCTGGGGGTCTTAATGTTTCTACCGGGATCATACCACGTACGGATCGCCTACTATGCATTCCGTGAATATCCAGGATACTCATTTGATGATATTCCCGAATTTGATTAATTCTACTGCTGTCGTGGAGTTAATGTCATGTTCAAGTCCGATTACGGTGTATCCAGTGTTGTTAACAGATCTATGTCAAAACATTGCCAAAGACAACCCCAAGTCAATCAATTAACTTTTGGTACAGAGCAAAGGAACCAACTTGGGTTTTCCACTTTAAAACCAAGTTTTTAAAATTGGCACACCTGTAAGTTAAAAGATCCCTTCTTCAAACAATATTGATGTACTGAATGAGAGAAAGAATGTTCAACAACCACTTGAAAACAGCACCTATTTATAGGCTGACTTCAAGAAGGTTGTATTAAGTGTGATATTCTATTCTATTTTAATGCAAATATGCTACTGTAAGTAGGTAATAAAATAACATATAAAGGGTAAAACTTTGCACTATCAGATACGGTTGAGGAACCCAATCCACATTTTCCCGGGTTTTGTTTTTGTTCACTTTGCACTGAGTACTGGAATGTTGTACTCTTGTCACTTGTTGCACCTACCAAAGTGGTATAATTGTATTTTTTTAAACTATTTTAACTGTCTTTGAACAACCCAACATCCCTCTAAAAAAAACTTGGGTACTGTACTAGCTATACAAGATCTCATGGGAACAGTGTTGTTATAGAATACATAGGCCAATATGCCTAAATAAAATAAGTTTTACATAGGCAAATTATATTATAGGCTACTAGGCTACTAATATTAAGGTAGCTTAATGTTTTTTTTTTAAATCCACCACAAGGCAACAACATAGTTTACAAATTTGCCATCATATGACATTATATATTCAAGATTGGGTTTTATGTATTTTAAGTTTTAATGGACAATACTGTATAGGTACTATGGTTTATAAAATACCTAATGATATGTTTTCACATCTACTATTTACATTTTTATTTTATGTGCCTGAAAAATAAATAAACACATCATTTTCAATCTCTTGCATTAACATTCATATTTAATTTAATATTCTGTTTACATGTTAATGGTATCAACACTAAAACATTCAATTATAATATGTAAAAGCCATGTCAGACGAAGAAGTAACTTGCACAAACTACTTAGGCGAGTTTATTACCAGCCGCGTTACACGACACAAAGAAACCAAGGAAATACCACTACTGTTGTCTATTTGGTGGTAACGACAAATCGGAGTAGTAGTTACAAAATCAGTTGCCAAAAATTTAGCTTTAATTCCTTCATTTTCATAGTCAGCATGGCGTCCTGCAGTGCGATCATGTAACTTTGCCTAGAGCCGTTTGCCTACACGATCGAAAGCAATACGGGCGATCATCAGTGGCATGCAGAGGTTTTTCTAGGACCAGCGCGAGCATACTTGCACTTTACGGGTACACCCACCCAGAGGTGGACTGCACTGGAGGGATAAGAGCCCCGTATGGAAACTAATTTGAGGGACAGCCGCCGGAGGTGAAAATTTTGCAAGTTATTTTATCCTCAAGGCGGCTTTTACAGCAACCTGAGGTATTATTTTGAAAGAAAATATGAAGTGACCAAGACGTTAAAAATTAATATTGTTGACTGTTGTTATTGTTTGATTTCAGATAAATTTCCTATGTATTTGAATTTGAAAAAAATACCAATTTCAGGTCCTATTTTTTTTATCACAATATTTTATCCTCGAGACCAAATAACGTAGTTATTTATAATAGGATCTTTGCTCGAGACGGCTTTTACAGCGATCTGAGGTATTATTTTTTAAGAAGATGAAATGCCCTATAGGCTAGAATTGTTGTAATCTTTTGACTTCAAAAATTGAGCAATGCTGTTTTGTTCGATAGAGAACAAAAAAAACCTAGCGATTTGAGCTTGCTCCTCAAACCTAATAAAGTAATGCAACACTATGCAGTATACTCACATTTATTATCTCTAGTTCACATTTCCATTTTTTTAAACAGACTGACGAGTGTAAAATATGAAAATAAGTTGTTTGTTACACCATGAATTTCCTATAAGATATCCTGTGTATAGTATGCTAGTTAGACCTCATAAAAACTGCTATTTCATATAGTCATATAGCACTATCGTGCCAAGGGATTTTTTCTCTAACCCATTTACTCTTGGGTGGAGTACTTTAACCTTCCAAGGGCGTGAGTACACCCCCTGGTCATGGTACTGGCGCGGCTCGAGCCGTGAAACCAGTCTGCACGTCTCTATTGCCAGAGGTCTAGATCGTTCACTAGTATCGCTAGTCGCTTCTTACGCAATGCACCACACAGTTGTGGGGGGGGGGGGGGCAAGGAATATTTCACCCCTACTGTTCCCTACCACCCTTAACTTTGGGAAAAACGTTAGGTCGTATTTAATACATTTTGAATATTTCAATTGCTGATTAAAATTATGTGTCAATGTGTTATTGTCCAGTCAACAAATCATTCATACAAAAAAACAATTTTTCACCCCCAACCTAAGGTGACCAAATTTTAAAAGTTACAAATCGGGACAACTAAAGTGCAAGTATATGTACTTTGTACTCCATGGACTACTTCGGGGTCTGGGGGCAGAGCGCCAAGCCAACCATTTTCGTGGTAAAAAAAAATTTAAACTCAAAATCATTAAAAAAAATACTTGGCCATTGAATTTGGTTCATTATGAGAACTTTAAAAAGTCAATGGCCAAGTAATTTTTTTATGATTTTGAGTTTAAAATTTTTACTTTTTTTACCAAAATGGTTGGCTTGGCGCTCGTCAACAAGCGAAATGATCTTACTTCTTTTCAATGCGAAACTAGAAAGGAAGAATGAAAAGATTGGCTCAATTTCTATATGGTATCTCACAACATTCACAGCCAAAGACTTTAAAGGAGAGCTTGGCTGCCGTTTTTTTTTTACAAATTTTTGTATTTGGGGGGGATATCACATCTTTTTGCTGTTTGTTTCATATCAAGGCGTGAAATACTGTAAACGAAATCTCAAAGAAAGAGGGAAATTTCAAAATGTAATTTTCCATCTAAATTGTTCGGATGTACGGCTTAGACGGAGTTTGATTCACTTTCTAAATTTTTGTAAGAATTAAATTGGTGGCTGCATAGCTCAGTTGGTAAGAGCATAGCCCGGACGGCTAAGGTCATGCCAAATTTCATGCTGATAAAACTCATTAGGTGCCTTCATGGTGAATGCTGGAAATCAAGGTAAAAATAATATAAACTAGGGATGGGGGTTGAAAAAATGTGGTTTAGGAAATGAGAATAGGCCAATTGGGTTAAAACACATTAAAACATAATTTTAATAACTAATTTGAATAAAAATTCAATTTTGGGTTAGGGCTATGAATTATTCCAATTTTAGGGGATGATTTAGGGGGTGTTGGGGGTGGAATATCGCTTGCCTCTCGGCGGATTATTTTTCATATTATTATGTACCATCATGCCAAATTTCATGCTGATAACTCATTAGGAGCCTTCATTGTGAATGCTGGAAATCAAAATATAACAAACTATTAGGGATGGGGGTTGAAAAAATGTGGTTTAGGAAATGAGAATATGTCGATTGGGTTAAAACACATTAAAACATAATTTTAATAACTAATTTGAATAAAAATTTAATTTTGGGTTAGAGCTATGAATTATTCCAATTTTAAGGGATGATTTAGGGGGTGTTGGGGGTGGAATATCGCTTGCCTCTCGGCGGATTATTAATTCTGATATTTTTATCTACCCCCATGCCAAATTTCGCGCTTCGAGCCCATATGTTAGATATTTATTAATAGTTTTGAATTTAAATGGTTTAAATGGTTTTGGTTTTGAAAGCAAAAGTGCATGAGTCTGAGGTACATCTAAGTGTGGTCCAAGTTTCATAGTTCTAAGATGTACCGTTTTCTCTGTAGGCTCTTATTCCTCTCCGTCAGAATCCACATCCAGCTAGCCACCCAGCTAGCCAGCCGGAATTTTTTCGACCATTTTGAGGCACTTTTTTAACACAGAACGGATTATCGGATCGGGCTGATTTTTTTTTGGTAGATCATGGACTACATAGTAAATATCATGTCATATACCGAGATTCAAGATTGTAAATATTTCGGGGCGGCGTGTGCAGATAGCTGAAAACCCCCCAACTCGGGTAGGAGTAAACAGGGTCGAGTTAGTCACCGCCTTCTAGCAGTCGCGTGCGCTTGGCTGCGGGCGAACGACCGTCGCCCTAGATTTATGTGATAATGTTCAATGCCTATTCGGATTGACAGTTTATGGTAGCCTAATTGCTACTTTTTAATGAAATAAGGCTTGTGGATTCTGTACCGATTGTGTTACTGTGTCAGTATTACCATTGTTCTAAGTTGAATTAAGGGACACAGTACCCTACTGGTATGATAAGAAAACAGGAATGAAGATTCGCGTTCGGTGGTTTCTTCCGCGAAGGTTTGATTGCTCCCTGATTTGCTGTTCCTGATTTTTGGCAGACCTCATAATCGTTTGATTGGGATCGTCTAATATATCTTTTTTTTTCTTGTGCAAAGTTGGCCTCTTCAGCCATTCTTCTGTCTTGCTATCCAATATAAGACTGCCTCCTTTTCTATCCTGCTCAGGTCATCGGGCAGGGAGTCAATGTCATTCTTGAGGGCGGCGCATCTGAAGAGATGCGCTCTGTCTTGATCTTCTAAATTACAAAGTTTGCAGGTGGCCGGTTCGTTTGTAATGTTGAAACGGTGCAGGTAGTGCTGCAAGACGTCGTGACCGGTTACAAGCCGGAAATGGGCGGTGGCCGTCTTCCTCGACCAGTCTTTGTCTGGCCCTTTTTTGATCTCGGTCCACCAGTTCTTTAGTCGTGAAGTCTCTTCTGTGGTGTTTCTGAAGATCCTTTTTGTGGTTGACTTGATCTTAGTTTTGACATTTTGGTAGGAGAGAGGCGCTGCTGGTGGTTGCGGAGCTTTTGTGGCACTTTTGGCCAAGAAGTCTGCCTTTTCATTCCCCATGATCTTGCAGTGGCTGGGGATCCATTGAGTCTCTAATAGTTTGTTTTGCTGTCGGATGCCGACAAGGGAGTTTTTTGAAAAGCGGCGATGTAGAATGCAGGGTTCGCTGCTTGGAAGAAAAATTGGATGGCTCAGACGCTGTCGCTTAGGATCACAAATTTTGTCTTGTTGAGGGGGAAGGCGGGGGTCTCGGCGATTTTTTCGGCCGCCCTGGCAATGGCTGCGACCTCAGCGTCGAAGTATGTTTCGCCAGCTCCCATTGGAGTGGCTTCTTCAAAGAAGATGCAGTGGATGCCGTAACCTGTTCTGTTTGTAGCCGAGTCATAGGAGCCGTCTGTGAAGATGTGCACCCACTCTTGAAGAGGAAAGTGCTTCTTCAGGTGCTTCTCGGCAAGCTCTTTCAGTTCTTTATGGTCATGGTCATCTTTCTTCTCGATGCCGTCAATTTTGGTCCCCGGGGCAAGCTGATTGGACTTGTCCGGCAGAAGCTCTGGGAGTGGTACGTCAAGTGGTGCACGTGGTGCTTCTAGGAGGATAGGACAGTTTTTACTCTTCAGTTGGTGGACTGTTTCAGCAAAGTTAGTGTGCGCCTTGACTTTTGAGGTTGGGTAGTTGAGCCATTTGTCGGGGTTTAGGCGCGCCAGTTGGACAGCGCGCTGCTCTCTTCTTAGCTGTAGAGGCTCAATTTGGCTGAACCACTCCATGGCGATAATTGGGGTGGTTTTCACTGCTCCCGTTATGAGGCGAAGGGCTCGATTTTGGACTCTGTCGACATGGCTGGCGTGCGTTGCGGCGGCGGCAGGAAAGACTTCGGTGCCGTACTCAATGGCTGGTCTGATGTATGTTTTGTAGGTCAGCGCCAGAGTGTCTAGTTTTGCGCCCCAGGACACACCGGCTACCCTTTGAAGGAGTCGTAGTCGTTTTTGGCCCTTCTCTGCAGCCTTTTCAAAGTGGATCTTGCCGGTCATTTTTTTGTCGAGAGTCACGCCAAGGTACTTCATCTCATCTGTCTGTTTAATCTGTTCGCCATCAAGAGTGATGTTGAACTTGAAGGGATTGTGACTCATCGTGAAGTAGGTGCAGATGGTTTTGCTGCAGTTTATCTTAAAGCCGTGCACTTTGATCCAGCCTGCAGCTATCGTCATGGCGAGGCCCATTTTTTGCTCCAGTCCAACCGGACATTTTCCTGTGAAGAAGATGACAAAGTCGTCTGCAAAAACTTTGACGATAAGGCCAGGTATTCGATTCAATAGTTTGATGAGTCCATTGATTTGCAATTTTGAAGACGGTCGGCGCTGTGATTGTACCTTGAGCAACTCCGGCTCGCGTCTTACGTGTTTTGCTATGGGCACCTTTGTGGACCACCTTGATACGCCTCTTGTTAATGAAGTCATGGAGCCATCTGACAATGTTGTTTGGTACTTCATCTTTGATCATCTGCTTGACTGCCCATGACCGGTCGGTGGAGTCGAAAGCTCCAGAAAGGTCGATGGAGACAGCCAGTGTGCTTTCACCTTTGCTGAAACCCTCTTTGACTGTCTGCGCAAAGTAGGCGACTTGGTCTGTGGTGCCTCGGTGTTGTCGAAAACCTGCCTGGTCTTCGGCGATGATGTAGTTGCTTTCGAGGTAATTATCCAAGCGTGCATTGACTATTTTCTCAGCCGTCTTTGCAAGGGCGCTTGTGATATATATATATATCAGTTTTTTCTTCCTCCACTGTGGTTCATTAATTAATCGTGCTTAATATCCTTTTTGAATTTGTTACCAAAATTATTGTGTTTTAAATACAATAAAATAAAAATAAAACAGCAACTACGGCTATAGATGTACAGTATTATATTATCTAGGTGCCCGTTAGGGCGCCGCAGCCAAGCCGCGGTGCGCTACACACTCAGGCACCTTATACAGCAAGCAGTTGGGGTGATTTCGAGGTGTCACCCAGCCGTCATGAAACGTGATGTGAACTTGAAAACTATCAAAATCGAGGGGATTTAGGTACAGGTATCCGACAACACATGCCAAATTTGGTTGGGGTACGAGCATTCCTTCTTGGTGAAAAAATGACTTGAAACATGCTCAAAATCACTTTAAGGATGTTAGTTACTACTGGCTACTGGCTACTATCTAATTAGTCAGTTTCAATTGCCCAGCGATTCTGACCAAACGGGTGGGACTACAACGTTCATATTTTACATGGACATTAAGGTAATAGTGATGTAATTCCCTTTGAAAGAAAAAGTAAAAAAAAAAAATGCTGGAAGGCTTCCAAATAAAGGTTTTAAAATAAGCCTTATACAGGCATACAATCAACAAGTAACTATAGTTACGTGACAATAATCGCCTACATTGTTTACAAAAAGCAAGTCTTTAGACCACTTTATTTTTTCATTCTATTGTTAATTGGTAATACCATAGCAATTAAATCGACTTTGATAAAATTATTATATTTTAACAAATAATTTTGCAATGGAACTTGAAAAAGTAATGAGATCCCACACATAACAAAAACTTGTAAAAATACAGCCAAACCTTACACACTCAAAAGAAATGAGATCTAAAAAAAGGGCCAAGCTCATCTACCCTTCCACATTTGTGCATTCTTAATTCATAAACGTAGTGTCCCGTAACAACATCCTTGAAAAGCTTGGCAAAATAGAATTTGCATTACCATTACGTTAAATTAATTTTTAAAAAAGAATTTGGATGAACTATTACGATTAAATTAATAGTTGCAAATTCTATTTTGCCAAGCTTTTCAAGGATGTTGATACGGGACACTGTACGTTTATGAGTTAAGAATGTGCAAATGTGGAAGGGTAGATGAGCTTGGCCCTTTTTTTAGATCTCATTTCTTTTGAGTGTGTAAGGTTTGGCTGTATTTTTACAAGTTTTTGTTATGTGTGGGATTAAGTATTTACCAAGTGCAGTAATTTGTATCTTGTGTTGCAAATCAATACTATATTCAAATTTAAAAGCAATTATTTTCTGCACAAAAGAAAGCTTACTCTACGATGATGTTATGGTCAATGAAGTTTCACAAACATCTGAGGTGAGGATGCATCATTTTGTTACACAACCATATTTATCATGACATTTTGTGCGTGTATCTCAGTCATGTCATATCCACACTCAGTATGAATGGTGTGTGAAGTAACCTTGCTGATGATGACAACATGCATACAGAATTTACTTCTTGCGTGGCCCTACCACAGGTTTGGTTATGTGTTGTGAGTTTTGTTTGCATGTAGTTAGCTGACTTTTAGTCGCCCCCATCCGCCTCACGAGTCCCTGAACGAAACGCGCCGTGGATTAAGGTAACAACTTTAAATTAGCTGCAGTTGTCATCAGCAGGTGAAGTTTTTTTTTTACCCAGCCCTTCAGGTTTGGCTTTATGTCCTCTTTGCTTTCCCAACCTGTTTCCCCTTCCCTTCTCCAATCTAATAATATATCTATATTATGTGTTGTAAAATCAAAGGGTCATCTATTATCACTGTTATTTGTATAGTACAGAAGCTGTATTTATTTGTACCGTTGTATGGAATTACTGTTATTCTTAAATGTTAAAAGCCTTTAAATTAAGTTGCAAAGAGAAGGTGGACTTAACAAGAAGCTGAATTACACCCCAACTCTTTTATGGTTATGCTTAGTTCACGACTTTGATAAATGCAGCTGAACGTAGAGTAGGAAAACAAACTGTCCATGTCTTGATTCTCTCCTCTTCATCCTGAAAAAGAATAAGCCAAAATATAAGTAGGCCTACAGTAATTTAATTTAGCTGATTTATCAATGTTTTTTTATTAGCTCATACCGTTATTTATTGGCATACTATATATTTCTCAATTTCATTGATCGGGATCACTCCCGATCCCCTGATCACTCCCGTAGGTGTAATTGATTTTATGGAAATCAATCCAGAAATTACAAAATCCATCCCAGCGGGGTATCGAACCCCGGAGAAACAGAATCGTTGCAGTACTGTTCCAACCTACTCAGATCTACAATGCACCAACAATCCAGATGTTATGAAGTTAACCGTCCCGGTAGCTTAGGGGTAAAGCACTCGACCGGCAATCGGGAGACCGGGGTTTGAAACCCCGCTGGGATGGATTTTGTCATTTCTAGATTGATTTCCATAAAATATTGTGTTTTATATTTAGGTCTACTGGGTCAACTGTTGGAATCCTGTCTCATCACTAACACAAGAAATTGTTTCAAACATTGGCTGAATAAATAAGCTGAAATAATAGACCATTTTCAGAATTAACTGCGCATGCGCGCTCCGTTGCAAAGCATTACAGGAGAAAGGGCATTTACACACTAAAAGCCATATGCTTGGGTGCATGGCGGTCTGCACTCGCTATGCTGGAAACGCAGTATGCCACACACCCAAACATATGGCATTTAGCGTGTAAATGCCCTTTCTCCCATTGCTTTCCGTGTGCGAGGGCACTGGTGATTTTGAAAATCGTCTATTAACTGTGATGGTGTCAACACAGTAGTTGATACTAACAAACTTACTTCTCAAAGTTCTACTTCATCATTGTCAAAACATCACCTAAACCGCTTTTTGTGTGGCAGCACACTGCAAATGTTTCCAATATTTTATAATCATGAGAAGAGCAGCAAGTTTCCTAAAAACCCTGCCGGACTTTAGTCACGGCAGGCAGCGTGAATTGAGGACAAGGACATTCTCCTCAAGAAATGGTCTGTCCCGGTATTTTGGGAGGGATGGGGTGGTTATATTTGAAAGGACCTGGACCCTTATTCTATAACTGTGCAGTAGTTGTCGTTTCGTAGCGCTGTGAAAAGTTATCGTTTCACACGAAACGACAATATGTTAAAACAGCGATTCTATACCGATAACGAGAACTAACGGTTTCGTGAACACAGGGATTAGGAGAAACTTCCATTCCATTCCACTTTATACTTATTTCAACCAATCAAAACCTCATAAAACAATAAATAATAAACTTGCAGATTCAGTTAGCGGTGGTTTGAGCTTGTTGCTGGGAGACATGGTCAATTCTTTGTTGACATTATTTAACATGTTATGTCAAAGTGTACGACAAGCATAACCCCACTTAATTTGAAACTGTGGGAAATAAGTAAGTGAATAAACCTTAACTACTCAAATAATTTGTAATAAATGATATGTTATTTCATTAATAAACATCACAATATTTTATGTCAAATATGATTTGCGGCCAAGTGTTTAAACGTTCTCCCAAATATTTTTCTCAGGGACAACTTGTCGGTAAAAACGAAACGCCAACTCGCCAAATGGTGTTATAGAATTCCAAAGTGGAATTCTCGTTTCGTTTCGACCGACAAGTTATCACAGCATCTTATAGAATAAGGGTGCAGATAAGAAATCAAGATCGAAAAACAAGTGATAAATCAGCATAACCAAATTTATTAATAAAAAAGAACACTGATGCAAACCAGGTATAAATGAATACCCACAAACTAGATGCAATATAATTACGTATTTTGTACCCTACTGCGTCATAATTGCCTATTGGATTGGTGATTTGACACTGATTGAATGAACTCCGATAGTTTGATTGAGTGCATACTTGTGAGGTAATATTACACTCTAATATTCCTATTCGTATTGCTTGTGTGCATTAATTTGGGCATTTACAATACAGTACCGGTACCACATCTACACATTTAAACAATTTAAGTAAAATAATACAGATGCTAAATGCAAGAAACTTACCTCCTACTACATATTGCTTTAACCCGCACCATGATGCATTGCATGTCCCCCACTGAAAATCAGTTACATACCTGAGTGGGTAGACTCTAAATACGAATTAATTAATTTTATTTTTATTTATTCATTAATTGTATTACACTCCTAATACACAGCAATGTTCGATACCGGCTGTAGATGGCAGTGTCAAACTTGCAGCTCATTATTCTACATGCATTTGTCCAGTCTTTTTGCGTTGTGTACAAAAGATACCAGACATTAGTAAAGGACGATAGTTTACATTCTTTTTGGCACTGTGTACGCTAGAGAGTTGAACTGAGATTAATTTCTACATGATTATTGATTACCTGTTTTGGTCCAAGAAATATGGTTTTAGTTACATTGCAATAAATTCAACCAAAATCAAAATACTTGTTTGGCTGCAAAAGGTACAACTTCCTATATACCGTACATGTGAAAACATTACACTTGATTTTAATATTATCGTCGTAGCATTTACAGTAAATCATTCTCAATGATGCATTTTAAATGATAAAAATGAAACAATAATGAGAAAATGAATGACAACAAAGTCCGTTTAAAGTAATTATAAAATGTATAAATTTTCATGAGAACAATTCTACCAAAGAAAAGATTCTACCAGTGTGTGAAAGGCCTGGTAAGATACGTATAGGGAAATACCTATTCAGTGTAAGATGACACTATATAAAACCTATATCATACCAATCCTTACATATGCAGCAAAAACCTGGACAATGGGAGATCGAGAGGAGTCGGATGCAGGCAGCAGAGATTAGATTCCCGAGGAGCACAGTGGGCAAGACAAGAAGGGATAGAATAAGAAACACGGACATTATAGAAATGCTGAGTGTAGAGGTAAAAAGGTAAACATTTGTGTAAACAGGCAAAAATGGCGACAATGTTTGACGAGTTTTTGTTTTTCGGGGCTAGTTTCACCATGGAAGTACTATTTAAACTCCATGGTTTCACAGTACATGAATTAACCAAGAGAAGAGATGCATATCCATGCACACATAATCAACGATACGATAGGTGTATAGTACGTACCCTTAAGTAAACTTCTTATATTATTTGTATCGACTGAATTTACTCGATTTAGGCCACCATCGAGTAATGGCTGCACTGCTATTTTGACCACTAAACTTTTTAACAATATATTACAATCACTATTGAGTATTGACAAATAACTTTGCGTAATGGCCGCACCCCACTTTTTTAACTTGGGATTTTAGCATACCCAAGGCCTATATGGTATTTTCATAAATACAGTAAATCTAATACAATCCAGGAGTAAAAACTAAAAACTTCTCCCACAGGAGTATTTCTTGACTATTAATTAAATCATCGAAAGCAGTCTTTAAATATCTCGAGAAGCACAGAACAGAGCAAGAAGTATCTTTTCTAGCATCTGATTCTTCATCAAACAACTTCATTATCAACTTAGGTGGAAACATTCTGTATGCAAGGTTGTGAAATGATGGTCCGCTTGCATGCAGGACAGTGAAAAACATATTTGAGGCTTAGTATGTATATATATATATATATATTTTTCACTCGCCTCAAATATAATGTATAATATGTAATGTATAATATAAATTATTAAAAATATATAGATTCATAGCAGTTGTCGTAAAAGTTTGCCCCGACTGGGGTTCGAACCCAAAACCTCCGGCGTAACGTGCCATAGCTCTACCAATTGAGCCACCGGGATAATAGAACAAACCTGTACAAAACTGCTAGTTGTTGTGAATGTTGACATCCATGACATAAATCCAACAGAAGACTGCAATGTAGCTGTCAAATCTGAAAGATTCTTTCAGAAATCAGAAAGACATTTCAGCTGCCATCGAGATAAAATGTAGCACAACTACGTATTTATTTCCTCGATTATAGGCTGCCATCGGGTAATGGCCGCACCTTTATTTTGACCACTCAACTTTTAGAGTGTATGTTATAAATACTACCATTAACAAATGGCTTCACATTATGGCAGCACCCCACTTTTTGAACTTGATATTTTAAAATATACCTTAGGCCTATACTCGCATAAATAAATACAGTTACATAAAACACTAAGCGGAAACTGTACGACTTCGGTTCTTGGTGACTTGAGCGTTGGAGTCCAGGCAGTTGAGTAGGTGTAGTACATAACTCTGCAAACGAGGCGTCCATCAAGGGTCTGGCATACGCCTGGATGTTTGCATATCTGATGGCACGGCTTTAATTGATTGTTTGTAAACACAATACATAACTTCTTGCTACTACTCGTAGTGTAGTGTCTGAAATGTCAAGTTCAGGAGAACAAATCAATGCAGTGTTCTTATGTCGGGCAGCTGAATAAATCATTCATTATAATTTTTTGTTATATTGTATATTTTTTTAATTTCAATGATCATATTAAGTTTGGCATTATTAAGGCAAAACTGACATTTTCCAATAAATAGGCCAGAGGTAAAAACATTAAACTCAAAAGAAGAAGGTTTAGAGAAGAAACAGAAGTCATTGGGTAAAGTTTTTTTGTATAGTTCACCTTGTCATAATATTATACCTATTTACAGTACATTACGATAAAAATTGATAATAGGCTATAGATAGTACAATTGCACACTTACATATACGAAGTACTAATTGAATAGAAATACTCATTCATAACATAATGCTAGTACTATAATGTAAAACTAAAACAAGATTGACCAAAAAAAATACACAAATGAAATCAGTTGTTTTTATAGCAAATAGCTTTTTAAATTTCATAGTTTAAGCCAACCTATTATTATTAAGTTACCGTGTTTAGTAAGTAGGGCCTACAGTAATTCAATACGGTTTCATGACAAATTGACATTTACACAAATAAGCTAGACTAGAGGTAACTAAAATGCTTACAGAAACTATGCTATTGCAGTACAGTGTACTACAACAATATTGCAACTCACACATCATTTTGTCCCCATATTAACACAAGTTTTTTAGTTTAGTTTATTTGGTTTTAAATTAACAAGGGAATGTCCATGAAGGTTGGATCAATGCATTTTTGCAAGCAATTTACCGGTACTGGTAGGTGTATTGTCTTGTCTACTTGAAAAAATACGTACCGGATAAGTCTGGGCATGGTAGTGAGGGCCTGACTAACCTATAGTCTGCCAGCTCCCAGCTCCTACTTGTAATGTCACTTTCAATGTTGAAATAGTTGACATATAACCTAGTCAACTATGTAAGGGAGCTTTGGGACAGAACCTCAGTATCATGATCATTACTATCCTTATCTTCATAGAACAATACCAATCAATAGCCAATACGTATGTAGTTAATGGTTGACAATTAATATCTATTAAAAAATAAATTTCAAAATAATATTTACTGAAATTCTTTTGAAATATTGTTCAAGTTGATACATTTCAATAGGTAGGATCATAGCCAACAATATAAGCCGAAGCCCTATTAAAAATAAGTTTGTCTCGGATATTGATTTTTTTATTCCGATTAAAGTTTCTAGGAACAAGAGCAACACTAAGAGCTATTTACATACTAGGTAATTATATATTGATCAGAATCGGTATTATCCGGAATATGATCAGAAGCAGTATGCCTCATTTTGTTGCCACAAATGTGATTCTTTCAGTTTGCTAACTATAAACTATTTTCCAAATTAATATACGATATTATATTTGTCTTAAAAATGCTGGACCTAATAGAACAATTAAAGAAGAAGAGTAGTGACGTGTCTGATTGCTGGAAAAACGTGGCTCAGTCTCATTCTCAAACTCAATTTGACGTAATCAATAATCGGTGAAATCAGAAGCAATGTACGAAGGGTCCCGATCGAGACTGAGAACGGGAATGAAACCAAGTAACGAAATAACCACACTCGTTTTCATTCTTATTACTAAAAAAAATGGCGGTCTCGGGAGACGATCGAACTAAAACACTTACAAATCACGCTGAGTAACCAAATAAGTTATTAAATGTAATAAATAATATAGTAATTAATAGTACAGAGTCAAATTTGATATGAAAAGGTTATGTAAACACTTGAAAGTACTGTTTAGATCGCAATCAGTCAGCCACCTGCATGTGTCACCAACTCCACGGCTGTTCGTCTGTTTGTTTTGATGTTGATACCCCCATCAAGAAACGACCGAAAGGTACACTTCTAGTAATGAGACCGACACTGAGAATGAGAATGAGACTGAGACTGAGAATAAGAATGAGAATTTAGTTCAGACACCTCCTAAGAGTCCACTTCCCTATTCTCAGACATTCGGACCAAGCTTGTGTCAAACTCCTACAAATCACAACTATACTACAAATGAAATGTTGTAAAATTATACAAAAAGTGAAATTATAGAAAATGTTCAGCATTACAGCTTGCAGTTATTGTCAGGAATGTCATACAGTAATTAAATCTGAACCGTATTGTGCATTGTGCAATTCTAATTGGTGATGTAAAATTGAAGTTGAAGGGTCTATTTATTACAATTATCACCTGTTTGAGCATTACTATTATGCCTTTACAGTGGGAACATTATTAACCTGAGGATTAACAACTGATTAACATGAGGGAAATGGGAAACATTCCAAACATGTGAAATTTTTAGGTAGAGGGTCACTTGGCATGTTCTTTCTTGTTGCACAAATATTGAGTCAATGCAGATCCCCTAAAGTGCTGCAACACCAACACAATGCAAAATATTCCGGTGTCATAACACACAACAACATACATACATAATAATAATAATATGTATAAACATGTCATTTTGTCATTGAAACAGTAAGACACTTGACATTCACGTAGACCCAGATGCACTGTGTGCCTGCGGCACTACTTTGTTTTAACACCATAAACCCTATCCACACCAGGAAGTCATGTCAATATTAAACATAAGCAGGATACCAAGTGGATATTTCTAAATATTATACAAAAGTATGCAAACCATCAACTATGAATGATAAAACGACCTCACTTGGTGGGTCGCCGCGTGGGCTCGGAAGCGGTGGGCGGGGGAGGCGGCCCACGCTTGTCCAGGTCCTCCAGATATGTGTAGACAAGCTTGGTGCGCTCGTCGGGCATGTAGTCCAGGATGAGATAGCGTCGATCCTTCTTCAGGATCTCCTCGATGTCGTGAAGATGCTGCTCATTGTCCTGGACCAGTTTCAGTGACTTGTGAGTGATCAGCTTGGTTTCCTGGAAAACAAACATAAGGTTGGATGCCTTACACCAGAACACTCAGTATCCTAGATAGTCAACAGTCCATGTCTAAGAAAGATTATCTTGTCGGAATATTTTGTAAAATAGAAAGTCAAAATACGGCATGTGAAACTGGGAACCAATTAATCGGAGCATTGGAGGATTTTATTAGATGTGGCAGGTTTGGGGCATGCACACTGGGTGCCTCAAGCCACGCCCCAAAACTTACAAAGTTGATAGTGCATCCATATTCTCAAAGAGAGAATTTCAGAATAGTATTAAAAACTCGAAATTAGTAAGTACTGTATTTACTATTTACTTGATTATAAACCGCCATCAAGTAATGTCCGCACTCCTATTTTGACCACCCTTAACAGGAATGTCATAAATAGAAATACTATTGGCAAATGACTTCACATAAGGTCGCACCCCACTTTTTTTAATTTATTTTTTAATTTTAATTTATTCACATTACTAATACAGTTCCAGTATAAGTATCAAATTATAACAAACCTGCAGCAATTCTCTGAAGTCAGCTTTGGCAGCCACCAGCTTATCCTTGATATACTCCTTGAACTCCCTTTCACATTTCTGAAATAAAAGAAACATTAAAAACAGAAAAGGTTCCATCGATTGCCAATAACATCGACAACACCATCCATAGGTAAAGGTTAGATTTTGATATTAAATTAATAATTTATGTAATCGTATAATAATGTGAACAATAATAGTAGGCCAATAAAAAAAATTAATATAGTAAATATATTATATAGGATATAGTAAATATATACGTATATAGGATATAGGCATGTGTTGTTTATTATATATACTATATAAATATATTATTAATGAACCACTGTTTATGAAATCCGATTATTAGTAGAGATGAGCGAGTAGATTTAGGTACCCAAAATTTTGAGATAGCCTACTCAACTCGAGTATAAAGTTTATTTTTACTTAATCACTGCAAATAACATTTTGGTTAAGGCCGGAGAGATTACATTTTAGAAAATCCAAGTACCTTAATGGTACTCCCGTCATCATAGTCATCAATAAATCAAATTAGCATTGTATGTTTGATCATTCTTCAAAGTATAGTCTAAGACCAATAATGAAGTAAGATCGAAGTACTCAAGACTCAAATTATTGGACTCAACCCTACAGTCGATCCTATGGTAATTTGTAGTTCTCAAGGCTAGACTCAAACACAAAATCAGGACTCGTCGCACACCGCTACTGATTAGTGTTTCATATCTAGGTGCCCGTTAGGGCGCCGCAGCCAAGCCGCAGTGCGCTGCACACTTGGGCACCTTATACAGCAAGCAGAGTTGGGGTGAGTTCCATTGTTGGGGTGTCACCCAGCCACTTCTTTTTAGGAAAGGAAAGGAAAGGATGTTAGTTAGTGGCTCCAGCAATTCTGACCAAACGGGTGGGGCTACAACGTTCATATTTTACATGGACATTAAGGTAATAGTGATGTACTAGTGCCTTTTGAAAGAGATTTGAAAAAGTTAGCTGGAAGGCATAGAAATAAAGGTTTTAATTACTAGGAAGCTTCGCAAACGCTTTTTCAGGCGCGTTGTTGGATGAGCGTAATTGGTGCATTGAGCTGCCATGTGTTATGCGGATTTTCTGTTGTTCTGTAAAAAAATCATTACTAAGCCAATTTTTTTTAAAATTAAATTAAATTAAATAAAAAATAACCTAAATTTTGTAAATTTTAATTATTCGTAATTTAAAAAAAGAAAAAGATCGTAAAATTGCAATTTTCATAAGAAATAATTATTCGATTGCTCTCAAATTTAACACGAATATATTAATTCATAAAATTAAGGCTCTGCGAAAAAATCATTACAATAGGATAAAGCATGTAGGTGTTATAAGTCGAAGAACTGTTTTAAAAAAGAAAAAAAAGAAAAAAAACCTAAAATTTTGATATTCATGACAAATTATTTTTCGATTGCGCTCAAATTTCACACGAATATCTTAATTCATAAAATTAAAGTTCTGTGATAAAATCATTAAAATCGGATAAAGCATGTAGGTGTTATAAGTCGAAGAAATTTTTTAAAAATCGAAAAGAATCGTAAAATTGCGATTTTCATGAAAAATAATTTTCCGATTGCGCTCAAAAACGTGGCAGTTCTAAGTTCAGAGATTTCGAAGGCCTCCAGAAAATTTCATCACAATTGGAGTATCGGTTTAGCCGGAATCGTGCTGACAAACACACAAAAATACAGAAAAAAAAGAAAAAAGAAAAAAAAACATTCCGGATTTTTTCTCCAGTGTAGTGAAATGGAATCTTTGCTTCGCTCATCCAATAAGCCTTGTACAGGTCTTTAATCACAAGTAACTATAGAAACTTGGCAATAATCACCTACACAGGGCCGGCTTTTGAAATTTGCCGCCCCTAGGCAAAAAATTTTGGCCGGGCATAACAAATCCTCACAACATAGCCATCATGCCACGATTTACACTAAAGTGACTACTCACACACATAATAGTATAGGCCTGGCCAAGTGCCTTCAAAAGAATAATGTAAAAAATACACAACATTATTGGATGAGCGTAGCGAGCAAAGCGAAGATTCCATTCTACTACACTGGTAAAAGAAATCCAGACTGTTTTTTTTTAACTTTTTTCTTTTTTTTCTGTTTGTATCTTTGTATGTTTGCTAACACGATTCTGGCTAAACCGACACTCCAATTGCGATGAAATTTTCTGGAGGCCTTCAAAATCTCTGTACTTAGAACTGCCACGTTTTTGAGCGCAATCGAAAAATTATTTCTCATGAAAATCGCAATTTTACGATTTTTTTCGTTTTTTTTAAATTTCTTCGACTAACACCTACATGCTTTATCCGATTGTAATGATTTTTTCACAGAACCTTAATCTTATGAAATAATATACTATTTGCGTGAAATTTGAGCGCAATCGAAAAAAAAAATTTCTCATGAAAATCGCAATTTTACGCTTTTTTCGTTTAAAAAAAATTACGCTCATCCAACACGCGCCTGAAAAAGAGTTTACGAAGCTTCCTAGTTCATTAAACACAGTGCATTTTATAGTTCTTAACTTAAAATGAAGCAATATAGATGTTTGATAAACTGTTAGAAAATACATAGGTATTAAAACTGTTAAATAATTTTTGGTTTTATTTAAAGGCGTTTACGCCTTGATTTTGTTGTTACAAATTCATCAATGGGGTATATGCAAGAAGTTCAAAAATGCTAATTAATGGGTGTTTCCTGATGTTCTTTTAATTCTAAACACAAAAAAATTAGTTAGAACCTTTGAAAAAAATGTAATCTATAAGAAAACTGTGTTTGAAAATGCGTATTTTTCAAATGCCGCCGTGGCAACCGATAACGCGCTCTGATTGGTCGTGACGTCATCCGCCATGTAAGAAGCACGTAGAGGCAGTGGACTTGCTTGGTTGACGCGCAACTCCAATACGCAGGCCTACCTGACAGAATGGATTTAAGGAAGGCAGAGGCTAATTGGATGAGCGAAGCGAAGACTTCAATTTCACTGACCCCCAAAAAATTTAGCTCGGGTGTTTTTTTTTTTGTTTGTTTTTTTGTCTGTTTGTTAACTCTCTACCAGGCAAACGGCATATCCGATCTTGATGAAAATTTGACAGGACCTTCGAAATCTCTGAACTTAGAGGTGTATTGTTTTTGGGTACAATCGAAGAAATATTTCTCATGAATATCGTACTTTTACGATTTTTTTCGATTTTTAGTGCGATATTTTCGTGACATTTGGGTTAATTCTGACCAAACGGGTGGGGCTACAACGTTAATATTATACATGGACATTAAGGTTATGGTGATGTAGTACCTTTTAAAAGAAAAAGTTGAAAAAGTTAGCCAGAATCCATAGAAATAAAGCTTTTAATATAAGTTTTTTGATTTTTTGTGCATATTTTCGTGCCATTTGGGCCAATTCTGACCAAACTGGTGGGGCTACAACGTTCATATTATACATGGACATTAAGGTTATGGTGATGTAGTACCTTTTAACCCTCCGTCACTCGCGCGGAATTTCTTAACACCATCCCTCGCGTGGGGTTTGTCGAACCCCAAATTATTTTGGGCTGTAATTAGTGCAGAAGTATGTTTTGGATATTTCTGTCTGTGCTCATATGATTTGTGGAACTACTATGTAGGTGGTTTTTACTGGGAGGACAGGGAAATAAAATGCCAATGAACCTTTTTGTATGAAATATTATTTTATTGTAATTTTCAGATTTAAAAAATGGACATTTTCAAAATATTCAAAAAAGGTGTCCAAATAATGCAATTTTAAGTTTTGTTTCACTTTTTAGTAATAAAGATGAACCAGTTAGTAAATTGCAAGAAGAATTTTTCCAAAATTCCAAAATCTCAAAATTTAAGCCAAAATAGCATTGAGTTTCCCTATGCTGTTACTGTAACGTGATCACTCGCGTGGGGTTTCAGAAACCCCAGCCAAGTTTAGACCGGCAATATAACGACACTAAAAGCCCTAATGATTAGAGGGTTACAAATTTTGCTAACAGATAGAGTGACTTGAAGGTACTGAGAATCTTGAGTCGGTAAAACAGTCTGATGCAGAGAAACAAGAGTCGAATGTAGACCCTGGGGTTTGTAGAACCCCACGCGAGTGACGGAGGGTTAAAAGAAAAAGTTTAAATAGTTAGCCAAAATCTATAGAAATAAAGCTTTTAATATAAGTTTTTTACGGAAAATAATACCAATTGACAGGTAACAAAAGAAAATTGACAACAATCAGCTACAATGCGTAGGCAGCAAAACAAAGAACTTGCAAAAGTAAAGATATCCCATGCAAACTAAACATTTTTAAAAGCTCATCCATCAACGCGGCGGGACTTTAGCGTTTTCCTAGTAATATTAATTAACCAGAAATCTCTGATTCTAATAGGTAAATGAGTAATTAATTAACCATACTTCACTGCCATTCGATGATAACGTACAAACCTACCCAAATTAACTTTCCCGCAAAACCTCCGTGCGCGAAACCACCGTAAGAACAGCTATCTAGGCCTAGGATTTTCAAGTATAGGTTTGGCTATTCGACGCCTAGAAGGGCAATATATACAAGAAAATATATTCATGTTATTTATACAGTAAGACACAATGAGTAATTTATCACAATACAATGCCACCACTAATTAATAACGAATATAACGTACCAAAAAATACGATTTCCCGTGCATAACCCCCGAGATTGTAGGCCTTATAGGCCGGGCATATAGCTCGGCCTACAATTAAAAGTTAATTTTGCACGTAATTTATACAGTAAGACGCATGAGTAATTTATCATAATACAATGCCTTCACTAATTAATAACGAATATAACGTACCAAAAAATACAATTTCCCGTGCATAACCCCCTAGATTGTATAGGCCTAATAGGCCGGGCATATAGCTCGGCCTACAATAAAAGTTAATTTTGCACGTAATTTATACAGTGACACATGAGTAATTTATCATAATACAATGCCACCACTAATTAATAACGAATATAACGTACCAAAAAATACGTTTTCCCGTGCATAACCCCCGAGATTGTAGGACTAATAGGCCGGGCATATAGCTCGGCCTACAATTAAAAGTTAATTTTGCACTTTTATAGATTAGAAAATGATTTTAAAAGCTCACGGACATTAATAATTAGCATAATAGTTTTGGCAACCACAACCCATGCTTATTTACCACCGTGAGGTTAGCCGCGATCAGGATTTTCACTTTTATGTAGGATGGCTATTCGACGCCAAGAAGGGTAATGCATACAAGAATACATATTTTTGTAACTTATACAGTAAGATAAATTAGTAACTTATCATAATACAATGCCACCTCTAATTAAAACGAATATAATGTGTAAAAAAAAAAAAAAAAACAGTGCGAAACCCCGAGATTATTGACCTATAGGCCGGCCATATAGCTCGGCCTACAATCTAAAAGTTCGTTTTGGCAGCCACATTCCCTATTATCATTCATTACTATGTTACTATGTCAATTTACGCCTCAAATCTTTGGGAACACTTAAATACAGCTTATTTAGCGTAGCTACAAAAGTGCTAGTGCATAAAGGAACAACACAATACTTATAATTCGATATTCATTGCTGATTGCCGCGCGTGTTATCCCATGCGTCCGCTGGTAGCCTACATGGCCGGTGACGTCACGAAAATGGCGCGCGACCAGGTGCGTTTCAAAACACTAATTTGACCAAGAAAACTAAAAACAATATTACGGCCAAACTAATGAATGTAGAGATCTAATTTTTTTTTGGTGTTCGATAGATAGGGTGTTAGTGGCTATCGAAAAATACACTTACAGAATTTGTGCAAATAGCCTATTAAGTCGTTGTACTCAAATCCCTCACCATTTAAAATATCAGCTTCAATATGAAGGATTGCGAGGGAGTTTAACTTTTGTTCTTTCAACGTAGATCGGAGATATGATTTCAATGATATTTCTGCTGAACAATTATTACTAATCGCTGTACAGAGGTACATTCTGAGAGCAATATCAACATTTGGAAATGTTTGCTGAAGATTTTCTTTCCTGACGAACTTGCTCATATTTATTTATGGGGTTTTCTAGTTTCTAGTGTTCTTTAGTTCTAGTGCTGCCCCCCAAGAGCTGCCGCCCCTAGGCCCGTGCCTAGTGGTCCTAGTTACAAAGACGCCCCTGCACCTACAATACAATGCAGTACAAAAAGCAAGTTTTTGGGCCACGAGATGTGTCACATTCTATTGTTAGTTGGTAATCCCATAGCAATTATTACTTCTTTATTAAAATTAAATTTGTGGAGCTAAAAAAACTACCTGTAAAACCTCGTTGACCAACTGAGTTTTAAATTGACTGGAGTGCCGAAAACATCAATTCAAATTGGAAATATGGCAACAAACTGCGTCTTCCATCTTCAACCAAGGTTGCACTGCTGCATCTGGCCATTACACCAGCTATCTAAAACTATACTATACTAACTATACTATATGTGCAAACACCTTCATCTCGATTAGCCAAGTTGCATAAATATGAGACGTTAAGCAATACCCAATCAATCAATCAACAAAATCGTAACAAGGATACCCTGGCCAAAACTTTCAAAAGACAATATTATGCTCTTTTTAAGTAAAACAAATTGAAAACTAAAATCAACGAGCATCAATATTTAATTGCATCCTTTGATTTTTTTTTTAAATTTAATATTTGAATAATTATATTTAGCCTTTTTTTATTTCATTTATTTTAGTTGAGAAAGGTTTGGCTGTTTTATTTACAAGTTTGTGGGTTTAAATATCTCGTAGGCCTACACTCAAAAGATAAAATTATGTATTAAGAAAAATAACTCACCCTGTCGCTCGATGAGAACTTTGTGTAGCGAGGGTCTTCTTTAATGAGCTTCTTGATTTCCCTCCAAGAGCTGGTGAGCGTAATCTCTCCGTTTTCGTCCATCAGCTCGCGAAACTTTTCCTTCTTCTTGCGTCCCAGCTGCTCGATGTGTTGGTTGAACAGCTTCTCCTTCTCCTCTCGGTCCAGCAGCTCGGCCAACTCCCAGCGGTGGTCCTTGCGCAGCTGTCGCTTGGCATCACGCCACCCGAGCTCCGCGTTGCGCACAAGGTCCGCTAGCAGCGCAGACAGGTGTTGCACGGCTTCGTCGTGTTTGTGTTGAGAGCGCTCCTTGTCGCGGTCGCGAAGGTGCGTCGCAAGCGTACGTTGTACCTCCTTCTCACGCTCGCGTAGGCTGGCCTCCATGCGAGCCTGTTTCTCCTTGTCCTTCAGCTCCTTCTCTCGTTCATCTGCGGATGTGCTCTTCGCATCGTCGCCGTCACTCTCCTCGTTCTCCTCTAATTCCTTGTCCTTCTCTTTCTCCTTTTCTTTCTCTTCTTTCTTGTCTTCTTTCTTCTCCTTCTCTCTTTCCTTCTCCCCACGATCTCCACGCTCCCTATTTTCACGCCTCTCCTTCTCTTTCCTCTCCCGATCTCTTTCCTTGTCTTTCTTACGCTCTTCTTTCAGTATTTTGATGTGCTCTCGAAACCAATCTTCTCGTGCTGTACTCGAATCTATGGCCTTGTACCGTGGATCTGAATCCAACTTTTTCTTGGCGTCACCCCACCGTGAGTGCCTGTCGATCTCCGTGTTCTCGCGTAGAAGAAGAAAGAAATCTTTCTTCACCTGCAATACCCACAAGACGTCATATGAAAACGAGAACACAAATGAATCAAACCAAGGCCAAACGATGGTAAAATAAAAATTACACAAATACTGCATGAGGTTATTATCTAGCATGCTACCTTTACTAGTAATGCAAGGTTGAGGAAATATTAAATCTGCTACTTCAGCATCTGACAATTATGGCAAAGAAACCTGTAAGAACATAATTACATCATCTTAATGCATAATTGTTGCATGTTGTATCCTGTAAATGAGAAGACGTGATCAGGTTTCACAGATTAATTATACAAATGGAAGGTGTCCCTTAAGACATCTAAAACATACAAGTAAGAAAGCTTAGATCCAGAGAAGTTTAAAATCCTACTACTTCAAGTTAAAATATCATGTTTTAATATTCGTTAGCTGAGCTATACATATTGAAAACCCACTACAAATAAGTTTATAAGTTTATATACGGTGTATATTCCCGTGTTTACTTTTTTACTTTACAAGGTAGCACTGTTCATTGATTTTAAGCTCAATGATTATAATTCCAAGCTATGAGAAACTATTACGAAGTAAATAACTGCGACAAAATACTGAATAATATTTGTACTAGGCTACTAGCCTCTGCTAGTGTATTAAATATTAATGTATCTAGTAAATAATTTAATAATGGTTTTTAAATTCAAGCATCAAGACAAGACATGCTGCAACCTGAAAGAAATATAAATCCAGATTAATAATTCACATTTTGGATTCATACTGAAGCAGAAATCCAAAACATGACTATTTGGAGCCCATGGTAGATCGTAGATCATGTAGATCGTGCTGGTCGACACTCGCCGATATCATACAATATGTCAACATATTACAAGCCATTTATTTATTCTAGAGTTACTTAATCAGTGGCCCAAATGCAACTGATTTGGGTTTTGTACACAATGAACAATAAATAAGATTCATCTAACCTCTTTTCCACAGCATTTATAATGATCAATAAATACATGCACTAAGTTGGCAGATTAACAATTCTCATAAATACAGTATTTACTTTATTATTATTGAAGATCATATGCACACATAGGTTGCACCTCAATATTCATATCAAAAATCAAGTTTTGAGGTGGTTTGCATGCAGCAAATGTTGGTTGGACTTTTTAATATGCAAGTAATGGAATAAGTCTTTTTCCTGCAGCTGTGACCATGAATTGTGATGCAATTACTAGTATACTACCAAAGCCATTGAAATGGCTAGTAAATAAATAATAAATAAATAAGGAAACAAAACAATTAGAGACTAATGAGACGGTGGGGTGTTGTCAAAAGGCTATATCTTTCCAAATCTCATAATTTACATAAGTATGTGTAAAAAGAAGAAAAAAAAAGACTGGTTGTTTTAAGATGTGATGCAAATGCTAAAAGTGTGCTACAGTTATGAGGAATGTTATTAGCATTGTTTATTTGTTTGGACACACAAAGAAAAACAATGAGTTTTATTCCATTTCTAGTTTCTTGTATACAAATCAATGCAAGTAGGTATGTGTGGGATTCATAATTTAAGAGATCAAAATCTGGCAAAGTGAATTGGTGCAAAGTGCAAGCCCTTTAAAACTCAGGTGTGTTTTTGTTTAATTTTTAAGTATTTGAGGAAAATAGTATGCTACAAATTGTTTGTCTCAAGCAGCAGTAGACATAGGCCTACTTAGACCAACTATTGTAAGCCAAAAGTAAAAGGCACAAAGTTAATATTAATGTATTGTAGGCCCTACACCTAAAAAACAATCAAACACTGCAGCCTCAGCTAGGACATCAAACTTTAATTTATATTAATTTTATACCTAACATGAGTATGACAGATAGTTTAACAAGACCTTAACAAAAACTTTGTTTCTTTAAAATAAACCTTGGTAATTAATATTAAACCACTTTTATCACTAGTATATTATGAAGTGTGCATAATAGATTTTATATATCTCTAATCTCACGCAATGTTTGTTGTTCTGTTTGTTGTAACAGTTTTTGCCCAGTCAATTGAATCATTAGCTGCCTAGTATTAATGGTTAATCTGCCAACCTTAATGCAGTCAAAACCATATCTATTATTATCAGACCATAAGTTTATATGATATCAAAAGTCAGGGGTAATGTGTTTTGATGGTATTATGAAAGCTGAATTGAAATCAAAATAAACATACCTTTAAAATGTAAATCAAGGTATGTATTGAAAAAAACACTTGTTCTTAACTTTATCAGCAAAATTAATATGAATTAATAAGAACACTTAAATTTGCAACAATGCTCTTCAATTCTATACCATGGTCTACTTTCTTTATGTAAATACTGCCTTAGCTTCAAACTAACAACATTGATATTCAATGAATAAACTAGAAAGGGGGAAAGAAAAATGTATAGCTGAAAAATATATTGGAGAACACAGAAGATTTGTAAATACTAATAATAATCAAATTGTTTGCAGAACATTGGTAGTTAAGTTAATATTCAAGCTTCTTTCAGGGGGAACCGTTGCTATGAACACTGGGAAAAGAGCCCGAATATATTCAAACACAATGTCCTATTGAATAAAAATAAATTCTAAAGATTATACAAAATATAATACTAAAGTAACTAGAGTTAAAAACAAAACATTCATGTTGGCATATGCAAATAATGTTGCTATTTAAATTATTTTGTAAACCTAGTACTTTCAATTTCAAATTCTTTAACACATGAAGTGACAATTTTAACTATAGAAATTTAAACAAGTGGGTACCTTAATGCAGTTGTTTAGTACATTTTTGTGGAACATCTTAAAGATATTTGGAAGTATGCAGAGCAAAATAAGTTCTGTTGAGATGTAATTTTACATTCTGTCTGGACCAACACAATTTAATCCCACTAGAATCTATGTAGTGTACCCATAATATGCCTACTCTCAATACAAATTCCCTGGCTTTGCATTCAACTTGGAGACATGGTACAGCAAAGAAGAAAGCTACACACTGGTTTATGTATGTTAGATCAAATTTGACATTTATTGTGCACTTAAGTACGTTCATAATCGGTATGGCTCCATTATTACAATTTTTCTTAACACTAGCAGTAACTAAGGCAGTGTATGTGGTAGTTTTTTTGAAACCAATACATTTTTTTTTTAATAAGAAAATTGATATTTTGATGGTTGGCTCTAATTTAGTACTATGAAGGTGTTTTTAGTTACAGGTATTATTATTTGCCTGACATGTCCCTCAACTAATGTTTATTTGATATGCATTGGTCCATTAAAGAACAAACAAAAGGTTTGTTTAATTTTATAGTCGAGTTTGGGAGATTTGATGTTTGAATGCTTTTAAGTTTAAGAATTCCAAGTTTGCTAAGTTGCTAAGTTTGCACAAATAAACCCTAATTTTACTTCTAGGCCTATATGGGGCAAGTATAATGACTGATTAAGCTGTGGTAAAAGATTTTGAAACCAAGAGAAGAATGCAAGCAAAATATCTTCACGGAAATGTGGATTTCAGTTAAGTCTGTAACAGCAACAAAGAATAATATCATGGAAACCCCTATTAGTATCAAGAGGTCTAGAGAGGGGCATTTTTGTTCTTTCAACCTAAAATACCTACAGCACTTCAAATGTTTGCATTAGGTACCTTTATAAGTTCATAATTGTGAATGCCTTAGTTAGTTTGTATTACTTTGATATTTTTTTAATACCGGAGACACTAATTATAAAAACGCACCCCCTCTCATTCCCCGGCAGGTGCTCGCTCTAGCTATATGTCCTATGCTAGGTATCATAAAATAAAGTTTACTTTGCAAATGAGATTTCAAAATGGAATTTTAATAACTAAATAATAATAATAATTTAAAGGCATTTATGATGTTTTACATCTACACAGAGGGGGAAGAATTATCATAAGTTAAAAAACTCATAGCCTCTGTAAAACCATCCCAATGACATATTTTGTTGTATGTACAATGAACTACGCATTATACCTCTGCAGGAAATAGTGCTATTCGGTTTTCAAGAACAAAATATTTTAAATTGACAAATTATTTGCAAACCATTCCCCAACATTTGTTTATGTAATTTAGAAAATATTAATTGAGATTACTGAATAATGAATAATTATTATGACACCCAATAAAATTGGCAAGTTATTGATCCAAAGTTATACGTGCCTACATGCATAGGCTAAGTGGATAAAGGGCACCATACACCAAATAGAATGGGTGTCAAGATAGATCAAATTCACCAAATAACATCTAGCTATACCTGGTTAAGCTGTGTGAGTACCGTCAATCATTGAAATTATTCATAGCAAATTAACTATAGCTACCATTTCTGAATATGGTAGAAAGACTGAAAATTAAGGTCACATGAAAGCATATTGCAAGCACTTACTTTTTTAAGTAAATTTAACTGCAAATAACGGTTAAATGGAATTCCCAATTTAATGTTATTTCGTGAACTTATTGGCAAGAGTCATTTAACAGTCATTAAGTTATTATTTAGAAGCTTAGAAAAGGGTTTGATTACTTTGGTGCTCCAACTTCAAAGGCAGGACTATTAAAATTATGGAACTAAAACAAACAAAATAAGACAAGATGAGAGTTATATGCTAAACCTTTAAACAGATATCAATATAATCATAGTACAATATTGTAGTAGGCCTACTAAAGATCAGTAACAAACAGTAGACCTACGGTTGCCGTAAGTCCAGGACACAAATTCGGGACATAATGCAGATTGCAGACTGAAGGGAATGAATGGAGTCTGGGGCGAAGCCCCAGCGCGAAATGTTTTCAGATGACCTTTTTGTCGAAGTGCCTGGGAAACAATGATTCCTATGTTTGTAGTGAAGATAGTCTAATTAAAAAAATAACATAATGTTTGGTTGGGTACTAGGAAGTACGTAAACTAGGTACAATCAAGGTTCCAGTTTTTTCTCTTTCGTATATTCATGAACTCAGTTCAATTTGCGGCCACTAGTCGTGTGGCGTGAGCAGTGAGGATGAACAAATACACTGGCTCGCCACATTTCAACCAAAATTCATGCAGAAACAAGTTTAGAATTATGGAAAGCACAATTTAAAAATTGGGATATTCCTGTTTTTGAGGACATATTATGTCATCCCTATGTAGACCTATCCAATATAATTTTGTATTAATAAAATAATGTTGTCTCTGAATTTAAGACAAGCAAATTTTTTTTATAACAATTAAGACTTATTATTTACTACAATTCAGAAATTAAAAAAGTCTGCCCCAACCGGGAATCGAACAACGGATCTCCCGCATTCCAGACAGGCGTTTTTTTTTCCTGAATTGTAGTAAATAATATCAATTACACCTACGGGAGTGTTTCCCCACTAAACAAATCGAGAAAATTAAGACTTCACATGAAAATCTGATTTTTTACTCTTTGTTGTCTGGTTTTTGTGTCCTCACTTTCTAACGGAAATGGCTGAATGGCCTCAAAATCTCTGCGTTGAAGTATCACAATATCAGTTGTTTACCATACACTATATAGGCCTACTGTGTGCGGATGGTAGCTAGGTGGTCTGCAGGATGTCTGTTACTACCTAGGGTATTTGAGTTGTGATTTTGTGATTACATTTTTCAGAAGGCCAAATTACTAATTCTGTGAATCAACTTTTTTAATTTTTGTAAGGGGTGATTGTTTTCAGAATTTTACCCGTCTTTTTAACAGAAGCCTAAGTCGTAGAGAATCTATGGGTGTGCAGTTCGAAGTTGCAGACAAGATCAAAACAATATTAAAAACACTTCATAAATAATCTCAAAAGATTTAAAGAGATATCTTCAAAATGTTTTCAACTATAAGTTGCACTATTTTTTTAACCTCAAGAAACTTTCCATGTTCTGATGAGAGATCACGATGTTGTTAACCAATTATTGATTCAACAGTCTTTGGAAGATTAATTTTCTAGCGTGTGTGCAGCTTTGTATATTAATTAGTAACTAATAAGACGTCACTAAGGAAATTACTTTAATATATAAGATTTGAATGGGTTGAAAATGTTAACCAACGGTCAATTAAGGAAGATGAATTATTGAAACTCTAGTTTAAAAGTACTTTTTATTTGGTTTTCAAACAAGAACTTGCCAAATTATGGTTTATTTTGTTGTTATGTTTAAGCCCCTTTATTTCTTCTAAAACACACAAAAACCACTTACAAATACATATTAAAATAAAATTGCATGTGGCCCCCATTGAGTCCATTGTCCAAGGCCTCCCCCCAAAATATATAAATATATTTCTGCATACGCCATTGACTTGATTTATCATCATTCATTAATACTGACTGATCACTTTGTGTGAGTTACTTGACTGACCTAGTTAATACAAACATTAAGGTAGCAAATGCTAGACATATGTAGTGTTACTTACAACATACCACCATTTTCATTGTCATCCCCACTAGACACCTTTAAATCAGAGCCTCCCCCCCCCCCCCCCCCAAGACTCCAAAACCTAGTCATTTGCTGAGCTCTAGAGACGCGCAAGTCGTAGAGAATTTCTATGTGGAATAAACATATATTTTACACCAGCCCATACTGCTTTATAGCAAGGTTTGAATTACCAAGTGGTCTGCAGGATTGAAATGTTTGAGAAAGACTGGTTGGTCTAGCAGCTAGCTCATTCAGTGATTAGGAAAGAATAGACGACTTGAATTGTACCCGCCTCCTGACGTCACGGGGCGGAATTAGTTGGTATAAATCCTAATTTTGCAAGTTGACGCCTGCTTAACGGCGCAACACTCATCACGCTCTAACTTTTATCCCATCCATTATTTGGACAATATTTAAATGAATAATATTTAGCAAATATATCATTCTTTGTAATAGCGATTACTTTTGATTTTTTTGACACAGACGTTAGCTTGTTATAACAATGTACGCATCAAACATGTGAAAATTATCAATGACTAAAGTTTTCTAAATAATTTATTTGACAAAAAAGTACTGATCAGATTTCGACAAAACCTCTTTAAAAATATGCATCAGACTGTTTAGACAAGAAATAAACTAACTTTCTAGATAGAAAGTGCACTGAACGAAACTTTGCAGCATAGAGTAATATGCAGGGTATGTGTTTTTATCTAAAATACGCACTCTTGACGTGCGGATGAGCCGTGAAAAAGTGCACGCTGCATATTACTCTATGCTGTAAATTTTCGTTCAGTGCATTTTCTATCTAGAAAGTTAATTTATTTCTTTTCTAAACAGTCTGATGCATATTTTTAAAGAGGTCTTGTCGAAATCCGATCAGTAGTTTTTTGTCAAATAAATTATTGAGAAAACTTTAGTCATTGATAATTTTCACATGTATGATGCGTACATTGTTATAACAAGCTAACGACTGTGTCAAAATAATCGAAATAATCGCTATTACAAAGAATGATATATTTGCT
Source organism: Sweltsa coloradensis (assembly GCA_024449915.1). Classification (NCBI taxonomy): domain Eukaryota; kingdom Metazoa; phylum Arthropoda; class Insecta; order Plecoptera; family Chloroperlidae; genus Sweltsa; species Sweltsa coloradensis. The sequence continues at coordinate 228,009 of JAMZAV010000304.1, forward strand.
AAATATTATTCATTTAAGTTTTGTCCAAATAATGAATAGAATAAAAGTTAGAGCGTGATAAGTGATGCGCCGTGAAGCAGGCGTCAACTTGCGAAATGAGGATTTATACCCAATACTAGTCACGTGACCTATCGATCGTTTTAAGCTCCGCCCATTTCGAGTCGTGAATACTGTCTTTTGTTATCACATTTAATACCTACAAAGTAAAATCCAAATAAAAACCCACTGATTTTTTTTTTAAATCCAGCTTATAATCGATTCATAACTTACACAAAAAATAAAGCTGCTTGTGTCAATCCTCAATAGGCAACTAACTTACCCCTTAATCTTCCTACTAGATATATCAAGAATGAAGCTAACTTGATTCCAAGAAAACTGTCTCCATTCCAATAGTAAAATGCAGTTTATGTTTCATGTAACCTTAATCAATAGTCATTGAAGTTTATTTTAGTAAGAAATTAAAGAAATGTCCACGATTTATTAACAATACTTAATATGAAATTAGGTTCAAGTAAGTTACGAAGCTTGAAATGAATATAAATGTAGAACATACCACGACTTACAATTTCCACCAAATTCAGCAATGTTAACTAGTACATAGTTTCGCACTTGTGCGAGGACTCTGTCATTTAACTGTGAAAACTACTATGTATTTATCACTTATTGCCTATGGCTTGAATGTATAGGAATTTGACATTCTAAAATCACATTCCCTTTAAGAGTTTAAGTTTACTTGAGCAAACAGAACTTAATAGCTCCTTATTTTTATATTAAACACAAAATTGTGAAAAATAGGTTGCTATACCGTACGTGAACATAACTAGTACCATCGAGCGAGTACCGGTAGGTCGTCAAGCCTTGCAAGGGTGGCAATGTTTAGGCTGGCATTGGCATCATGACCGGAGCAGGACGCATTCTTCCTCGACACTTCTTGAAAGTGAATAGAGCGAAGCGTTAAGTTAGTTGACTAGCCAGAAATAATACTAGCTACAGGCTTATCACATTTATTCTTACGTACTTGATCACAAAAATTTCATTTATAAATTGTCACAATCTCAAAAAGGCATTTGAGTTTTTATTACAACTTTAACTGAATCTTACACTCCTCTAACTGATCATTTATATCAAATGTTGCAAAAGACAATGTCCAATATATATTGACTACATTAATTTGTATCATCATGAGCTAGTTATGAGTTCTAATTTCTATGATGTAGCTTGATCCATGACTATTTTATCAAATAGGCAAGTCAAGAAAGTATATTATTGAGAGCATAATGCCACCTTCTGCGCTGTAATAAAAATTGATTATCTAATCAAACTTACTTATACTGTAATATTTCACTGAAAGAAATACAGTACTACATAATATACACATTTACAAACATTTTTAAGGCCACCCAGATTTCCTTGGCATGTTCACTTTCCTTGTGTAAGTACCAAAAGCAATTACTGCATTAAATTATTATAGTAAAGAATTAAAAAGTGAGCTGTTTAACTTGTGGATTGGATAGTAAAGAGAAAATGTACAAAATTTATTTTGAATTTGACATATAATTATAAACCTAGAAACTCAATAACTACCTGTGATAAAACTATGATTAATAACTGTGATATTTCAATCGACAATGAAGTGCATTATGGAAGAAAGGGTGTTTAACATTAGGGCTGGGCAAAAAAATCGATATTTCGATACGATATCGATAAGTGGAAATATTTTCGATATGGATATTTGGCTCCATGTCGAAATATTGAAATTTACACAAAAAATGCTAAATTTCATCATTTTGGTGGAGGTGCCGGGTAGGTAGTCGAAATTAAATGTTAACCTGGCTGGTGCATATGGTGGAGGTGCCGGATCATAAAACGTGATATTGAGATCGTAAAAATAGTTAAATGGGTTTATGGTGATACCTTATCAACCCTATTTGACCACAAAATTAATAATCTTCAGATTTAAAAAAAAAAAAAATGGCAAACAATTACATTTTGATATAGGTATCGATATCAAATCAATTTTTTTTGTGTGATATCTATGATTGAATGATATGTCATAGCCTAGCACTATTTAACATGCTCAATGCAGTTGGGTGTGTGATGGACTGACTCGCACAGTCACTGCAGTCTGTGATGATGATGAGTCTATTATTGCATTATTGCTATTTGAGACAAAGAGTGGTGTTAGATGAGGGTGAAGGACAATTAGTGAATTACTAAAAAGTAAAAACCCATGCCTTATGCGGGACTCAAACCCGCGTCCTCGTAGTGACATACGATTCGGACCAGCATTTTAATTGTACGTGCCACCGCGGACGGCATTTGAGTCCATCACACACCTGAACATAGCATGGCATTTAGCATGTTAACTTCCCATTCTCACATAATGCTTTGAGCATGATAGAGGGTGCTGTCGATCCTGAAAATTGTCTATACTTTTAGCTGTCACTTCTTTTAAAACCATAAGCTCATTGGTATGGTACTTTATGTGTTGTTTAACAGGGAATTTAAATGAAAATTCACTACAATTTTGGAACCACAAGTATGATAATTGATACTACAATAACAAATGCTTATGTAGAATGTAATTAACCTTAGATTACCACATAGCATTGCCTCCAGGTACAGATATAACCAGCCCACAAGAGGAACAGCAGCTATTGAACCGTATAAACTGAGCAAACAAAATAAAAAGCAGTAGTTGCTGGATATCTGGGTAACTTTAAGAAGAGTGCAACACAGAAGTACCGGTACATGAAATAGCCAATACAACATTGAATAAAATAACTATAGTAAAAAAAATCAGAAATGTCATTACATACAGCAAAAAGTATATAGCGAGTGTTTGCAGTGAATGTTGAATTTAAATTTAAATACAAGATACGTTTGAATCTGAAAATGGAAAGCCATTCTTTGTTTTAACTGCAACTGTTTGTATTAGTAGTGATATTTCTGATGACAGACACCAATATCAATGTAAAAATCAAAAGTTTAAACCAACAATAGAGCCTGGACTTGATAACTTAACTGCACATTCATTTGTTTGTTGAAATATCAAACCTCAATAATATGCTATAGAAAAGTTGCAAGCTGAAGCTCTACGGTTGACATGTTAATAACACAGTTGTATCACGTGCCGTGCGATAAACAAATGATGGCTTTTTGATAAGTATTTCAACAGTGATGAAAGTATGTTTTCAGACCAACATTCAGGAAAGTATTGAAATAGAAAATTAAATCTATATGTACTTGGGATGCATGAGAGATTCAAATTTGCAGTTTTGCAAGGTTCACGAAAAAACTCATGATGATTTACAATTTCAATTAGTGTAGGCTACACACCTTGTTGCACTAATGTACAATAAAAGTAAGACCAAAAGTTATGTACGCCTACAATGTGTAGACCTGTGTATAACGATCAGCCGACAGATGGCTTGAAATAAAGAGTGAATTGTGTTATTTCAAACACAATAGCCCTACAGAACTTGGAATATACAGTATTTATCAAGAAACTATATTGAGTGACTCAAATCTTTCATAGCACTTCCTGAACAAGTAATTTGAAAACATCCTGATCAGAGATTAATATCAAAGCCAATAGAAATGAAAAATAAATTTGTTATGTAATATTAACCTAAATATATATATAGAGAGAGTGGTATGCATACAGTGAAACTTCAGTTAAAAATACAGGTTGTTTTCAATAATACCCTAATATTGTCCAGCAACCTCATTCATGAAAACATTGCAACTGGTTGACTCCTGGTACAGGTAGTAGCTATACTTACAATGTGGCCACTTTTGCATCCCACTTGCATGTTTTGTGAATGAGGCTGCAAATTAGTTTTCAATTATGTATGCTTAAATCAATTTTCAAGTCAATGTGAAGGTTTCTAAAACTTTTTTACACTAGCCTTAATTTCTAAATCCCAAGTAATATAACTGGCTAAACAGTAGATTTGACCGGAAGACTAACAACAATTTAAGAATTTTTCACTTTTCTGAAAGTACCTACTCGTTGACCAAAGCAAGCTCATTCCAGCGGTTATTTCTAGTACGAGGAGTAGAGGGATAAGTACCAACTATGAACCACTTAACTAGGGATAACTAGGAAACTGAATGTAAAAAAATGAAGAGTTGAGTTTTGAGTTTCACAGGCACAGAACTATCAAAAACATACTTGGCAATACATTCACTGCTATACCAAAGAGGTAATTTAAAATTGAAATGTACTTTCACGTCAAGGCCTGCCAGCAAATACTTGAAACCAAATTTCATAGGTAGTCTAATAGGCAGTGGAATCTGCTCAACACACGTTATTAATAATTTGTTATCAAACCAAAAAAGAAGAACAGAATTAAACTGGTGTTTTCATAGCTCAGTTAGTAAGAGCATGGCCCGTATACCTAAGGTCCCAGATTCAATCCCTGGTGGAGGCACTTTTTAATTTCTGCGCACACACACACACATATATATATTATTATAATATTATATATGTATGTTAGTACTTTAGACAGAAATTAAAAAAGTGACTACACCGGGGTGTCTAAAGTACTAACATAACAGCGTCATAAGCGCCTACTATAAAGCCAAGTTTAAACAATATATACGAATGAAAGCAAAGTCTTTTGAAATGTCAAAGAGTTTATTAAATATTTGTTTTAAAACATATAATATTGTGTGATTATTTCTGTAAAATGTAGAATAACATATATATAGTAAGTGAAGTTTCACTAAATTTTTCCTTTCTAACAGTAGGCCTATATCAGTTCAAAGCCAGCAAGATTAAATAAATTAAATATAATTGGAAATGTGGTCACTATAACAAGCAAGCAATAAACAATTATTTCATAATAGCACCCTTGAAAACACTATTTTTATGATTTTTTAAATAAAATGTAATAAGTTAGTTGGAATAAGCTAACTAATAAGTACATATTCCCTATTTAATCCATATATTCAATTTTAATTATGCCTAGACTCAGTTATATGCCTCAAGCCAAATCCCGTTTCTTGTAAGATTACGTAGTTCTACGATTGCTTTGACCCAGTAGGCTGGAAACGTCTGAAAGAACTTTTGTTGTGCTAGCCAAAATTATAAAATACTGTATGACCAATTATTTAACAAAACCATACCACCCAGACACTAATAAAATTGTGATCAATTCAAAGGAACTGGAATTATATAGTAACAAGCACATGCCATGCTGCAGAATCAGAGAAAATAATACAATGTCATTTGAGATCTGACCTGGAATAGAAGCATGATAATATGTTCAATAGTAAATATATTCCTGCTTACATATTTTATTATAAGGCTTAGTTTAGGTTTTAGTATTAAGTAGGCATGTGCGGGTAGAATGTTTTCATTTTCCTTCATGAAGTCGAAACCGCTGTGGGTATAGGTTACATTTTTGGACAATACGTATTGGCAAATACCAGTATTGGTAGTACGCGTATCTAGGAATTTTTATTTTTGTATATATACTACAAGCTAGGGAAATTAATCAAGTGCATTTCTTTATCATTTGAATTAATAGTCACAAACTCACGGCCAATGTATGTCCGACCTATAAAGGTAATTTTCAGCACAAAAAATGGATAAAAGTTAGGTACATAATAATATGCCTTCAAAACAGAATTAAAATGTAATGCACTAACTATTGTAAATGACTTTTTGTACTGTTTAACAAGTAGTACCTAGCAAGCAGCAAGCAGTTCACTGGTGGCTTTATTATTGTAGTTTTGAATGTATGTTGTACTACGATACTAACATAGGATGTGGTAGGCCCGGTAGAGTATTGTACCGGGGGGTAGTCTTTAATTTTAATATACATGGCTTGATTGGATGAAGACAATAGTTAATTTGCCAAACAATTAACCTTGATGTGCTGTAAAACTGATAAGAAAACTTGGGATAGGGTAATAAATTAATCAAGTATAAATTATCAGTTTGGTTAGGCCTAAAGCAATTTGTGTATCCAACTCAAAAAGCTAATTGACCACACACTGCTACTATAGTAGGGGAGGGTACACAAAAACAGAAGTGATGAGACAGTGTACATGAGTTAACGTTTTTAGGCATTTGAACGTTTACTATTTCTCCTGAAAAAAGTACAACTCCGCAGTATGTTTACCATTCAAAAACATATTACTTCCACTTGATAGAGTTTTATGGATTGTCTCAAAATCTTTTCACATTTATTTGACCCCAGCCCCAGAAATAATTCTAGATTGTTGGTAGAGTGATGGACTGTAATGAAATAAAAAATATATTTTATTTTAAGTATAATAAGTGTCCATGTGGTGTCGGTCAAGTGTGTTAACGCTTAGTAAAGTGCACACTTTTGCCCATTGCCCCCAAAAAAGTGTAGTATAACAGGTAGCGGAAGTAAAAAACAATACATAGACATAGTAGATCATACAATAAATGTAAATTAATTTAAAATATCTTGATTGGATTGCACATCTTACTATAGACTATAGAGCACTTTCAAGTTTAGGCCTATTCACTTTGCACATGTATATTCTCCTAAGAGAGGATATCCCCAAAATAGAGCAAGTCATCTGTTTTGACAAAATCATCAGTCAGACATGATTTGGAGAAACAAGCCATGGCCGGAACTTTCAACTACCCGCACATACCTAAATAGTATTAACTTTAATTCAACATGTTGTCATGTTTAATACAAAATTATTATTTGCAGTACACGTGTAAAATTGCAATTTGAGAGCACAGTGAAAAAAATATTGGCATATTTCAGTGAACCCTCCATGCTTTGAATAGCGTACATATGGAATGACGTTACAAAAAGTAAAAAAGAGTAAAAAGACCAACAAATTTTTACTTTCACAGCTGGTTTAATCAGTTACATTATCGACGTATATGCTAAAATTAAGTAATTGGAAGTACTGGTACCTAGGAAGAAGTTATGTCGAATTAAATGCTGGAAAGATTTCTGGGATGCAGGGCCTACCTAAAGCAAAAGTTTGTAGGTCTAGGTATATCCAGTGCCTGCTGGATGTAAAACGCTGAGTACTGGGTCCACTACAGACTTATGTTGAGCTGCTGTAATCTGGGTCATTGCACGTAACATAAAGCAGCAATCTTATATCCCAATGACCTTGAATTGACCTCGATGCGATGCAAGCACGCTCTGTAATGTTTTTGGCTTTTTGCATGTTTTTCGTCTCAGAATGTGCTATGTTTTTGCTTTTTTTTTTAACAAATTGGGCGTTGTGGATTATTAAACCACTAACACTGTACCATTGTGCTTGGAATGAATAGCTACAACTCAATGATTTAAGAATGTGTGTACATAAGCCAAGGCTAGCTAGGAAGAAGTTATGTTGAATTAAATGCTGGAAAGATTTCTGGGATGCAGGGCCTACCTAAAGCAAAAGTTTGTAGGTCTAGGTATATCCAGTGCCTGCTGGATGTAAAACGCTGAGTACTGGGTCCACTACAGACTTATGTTGAACTGCTGTAATCTGGGTCTTTGCACATAATATAAAAAAGCAGCAATCTTATATCTCAATGACCTTGAATTGACCTCAATGCGATGCAAGCACGCTCTGTAATGTTTTGCATATTTTTCGTCTCAGAATGTGCTATGTTTTTGCTTTGTTATAACAGATTGGGCGTTGTGGATTATTAAACCACTAACACCGTACCTTTGAACTTGGAATAAATAGCTACAACTCAATGATTTAAGAATGTGTGTGCATAAGCCAAGGCTAGGCCCTAGTCTGTGTGCAAGATTTAGCCTTCTTGTAGCCTAGGGCTTTGGCCCCTAGGCATTAAGTCTACATAGAGCTTAGGCTTTACCGACGTTTCAGGTCTAGGCTTATAGTTATAGGTTGTTCAGATTCACGTACGAGTTGTTATTAATATTTATTTATTTTGTTATTAATAGTATAATAACCAATGATGATCGGAGTGAACAGGAGTCCTGTCTCTACTGGCAAACTAGAAAACACATGATGACATGAATAATGTCAATTGTGGGCATACAAAAAGAAGATGGTATTACTTTATTATTAGTTATTAAATATTAATTATGTTATTTTAAACAGACTTCTAAATTGATGTTCAGCAGTCATCTGTTTGTTTACCTAACAGCTGGAAGGTCCGTTGGATAATGTGCTTGTGTGCTCAGTAGACATTATTAAGTAAGCCTTGACTTAGTAGTAGTTGTTGTTGTTCTCCCATTCCCTGCTCTGGGCCCCTATTCAGTAACTTCACGGGTTCAACTCTGTCACGGGACCGACTCCGTCGAGGTCGAAAGGTATGATTTACATGGCAGTGGACGGTCAAATGTGAACAAATGATTCACAGTCAGTTGTCAAATATTCGAAATGACATAGATGTGTGTATTATTTCCAATCGGGGAGAAATTGGATGTAAATGGTATAATTTTATGAAAAAAGGGAACGCACGGGACTCTCAGGGGTAGGCCCTTACTAGAGGTAGGTTTTCTTTGAGCAAACTATTGTTATTCGTTTGAGAAAGTTAATAATCTGGTTGTGTTTACGTGTAGGCCAAGGCTTATCATCCACCATTTTATACAAATATAACCGAGTCGGACTCGGTTGTCACGGATTATAACGCAACGATATCGACCTCAACTGGGTCGATCACTTACAACCGAGTCGATTACGGTAGAAAACGCCTGGGTCAGACTCCGTCAGAGTTATAGAATCGCAGTCCAGGGATAGATGGTGCTTATACATTGTGGAAGTACTTGCGAAGACCCACCGTACAGCAGCTGTTAAGTTTTAAGAGCACCCTGGCTGCGTACAATGCAGCTATGCATTGTGTATGGTCCACAGTTGGTTTTAAGTGCCGACTTGTTTGTTGAAATTTTGAGGGGGATCTGAGGTCCCTGGTGCACACTTGTTTTTACAATAAAGTTATGAATTATATACATGACTGGAATAACTAATGAATAGGGGCAAATATTAATGGCCTTTTCAAATCTAAAATATTGGTGTTTTAAAAACTTGAAAGCGGGAATGAAACCTCAAAATCACCATTAAAGCGGTGTTTTCAAAACAATAAATATGATATTAAAATTAAAAAAATCTAAAAATGTCACAACAAATTGTGAATTGGATATTTAGGCACACTATTAATAAGATAAACCTATTGCAGGTAGGGGCCTACCTTTATTTATACAGTAAGAACTCCATTATCCGATCTCCAATTATCCGATGTACCGTGTTAACCGAGCTCCATAAAAAAATTAAAATAAAAAAATTAAAAGTTTTAAATACGTAAATAAAACATAAAAATAAATTCAGACGCCGCGCCGCGCTTAAATGTCTCGCATACATTTGTAGGCCTAGCGGGAGTCATGCCTACGAGTGAATGCAAGAGAAGATAGATCGGCGATATATCTCCACTTTCGAGCAGTGTGCGTCAGTGTCACTGAGCATATAGAGGTCAGTGGTCAGTGTACGACTTTCGAGCAGTGTGCGTCAGTGTCACTGAGCGTCGCGCGCATCGCCGCCTGCGCATACGATCCAACCATCTCACAAGTCACAGCTGATCAAATCAAAGATGGTCGTTGTGGGTGGAAGAAGAATTGCGATGCGATCATGTTTCAACCGATTCACGAAATTCGTAATCACGACGCATTGAATTGTTATTCCTGGGCTTATCTTATTTCTTTCCCAGACTTATCTTGCGACGAGAGCTTCAGCGCGGGCGATGGTAGTGAGAGGTTTTCCCACATGAGAAAGAGAGCTACCCTAGGCCTAGGCCTATGTTTGCATTCTAGGCCTAGGCCTACTGCGTCGAATTTAGGCCTAGACATGCGTTTTTATTACGACATGTAGGCCTAATTGTGTACGTGTGTTTGTGAGCTTGATTTACAAGCTATTAAATCATTTGGTATACCCTGTATGAAGTGTTTCGTGTGTATTTTATGTTCCTTTATCCATTGCATGTGTCATATATCATTTTACCATATCAGGCTATGCTACGAGAGCAAATAAACAAATGAACCGCGCCATCCGAGTTTTTCGCAAATCCGAGGTGCCCTCGGTCTCATCCAACTCGAATACTAGAGTTCTTACTGTATTTATATTTATACATAGGCCTGGTTGCAGCTCTCACTAGTTAGAACCAAATGTCATAGATAGCATCCATTCAATGATCTCTGGCTTTAATGTGGTTCGAAGGTCCGTAAGTATATTTCCATGGCTGGAAAAAGCTCACTCGCTATCCACATTTGCAGCTGGCACCCAAATGGCCTTCACAGCACCTTCAACGTAGGCTGGATAATCTTCTTTCATACCCAGAAGCAATTACACGATCGGCACATCCTTGCCCTCCAAAGTCAGTTCCAAAACTCTTGTTTTGAAAGCCACACACGAGAAACACATCACAAACGACAGAATCACGTCGAGGAAGCAAAAACGTCAACAAAAGATGCAAGGATTGCGAGGTGCCGCAAGGATTGCGAGGTGCCCCATGGTAGAGTCGACAAAACCTGAGCAAGGGATGGAGCAGGGGCAGTCAGTGGAAATCGACTATCGAAGTAGTTCGATTAAAATTCGACCCGTCACCATTGGTTAAGTAACATTCTGTTTTCCCATAGTTTAAATTTTTAAAGATAAAATTGCAAACTATGTGACGGAAACAATAAATAAAGGCAGATTTTTGCGACAATTTTGCGTTTTTTAAAAAATAATGGTGAATCTGTTTTATTTCGTGTTTTCATTTCCATGCCATTAGCATGATATGTGCCCATTTCGTCCAGAAATGCTAAGACACAAAATATTCACATTTTTCGTGTTTTCAATAACGCGAAAATACACTGCCCTTACAATCAATCGTATATTGATAATTATCGATATTATTGTACGATATCAGTATGCTAGCGTTGACGCAATAATAATTGGGAATCCCGATTTTTAATAGCAAATTCAATAGTGTATACACGTTTATGTGACTAATCGACGCTTCTACATCAATATTTTTCTCCTGAATTCCGGATATCATGAAATTCCCAGCGTCTTAAAATGGGTTTTTCTGCGTGCGATCCATTTGACGGTACCACTCCCCTCGAACCCTCCCACGGCGCCGATCGAGGAGCCGCACGCTTGCTCGTGGGAGGGGCATCGAGCGACGTAGGTGGCGGCCAATCCGCCGAACAGCGTTGAGATGGCGCGCAATTCAAATTGACGCAAATGCAAGAAAAGCGAGTTTTATGCCGATATATTGTGATATGATTTCAAAGAGACCGTATCGGCGCGATATTTTTTGGCACAACAGGCCTATTATTCTCATTTTAGCGCGATTATCGATATGTATTTTCATATCGTTTGACATCCCTAGTATTTTAACCTACTCTTTGAAATTTGAGGTCAAAATAAAGAAGTGGCTATTACTTGATGACGGCCTATAATCGATCACTAATACAGTAATTATTCTTTAGTTAGACTAACCACAGTCCACAGAACAGTAATTAAGTAGGCCTAATGACACATAACATAATATTACTAGTGCAAAAACTATAGATTGTAGTGTTACTACAACCAACCTATAATTAAAGTGCCAAGTTTGTCAATTTGATTTTGTAGTTGTTGAACCGGTTATGTACTGTATTTATTAAAATTTTAACTGGATTACAGGCCATATAAGAATGTACACCTAGACCTATACAAATAAGTATGGCAAGGCAGTTATGAAGTATAAGAAACAAAAACCTATGCCGCTGCGGAGTTTGGACAATAGAGGAGTGAAAAAACAGCTGGTGAGAAAAGCAATCTTGCTACAACCTGTTAAAAAATAAGTAGTAGGGCCTGTCTTAATATTTTTTGCTAGAACTGGTACCACTTTAGGCATTTAGGCAGGCTTACCCATACCATCATGTGTACTAGCACCATTAATTTGTAAAGTTTGTAAACATTCAAAACATCAAGGGTTCACTGTATGCATGTGCTTGTGGATGCGTAATTATTAAGGATGCCCATCGACATCGATTAATCGATTAATAATCGATGTCGAAGCAAATTTTCGACATCGATTTTTTATTTAAAACATCAAATCGATTTTTATGATATAGATATTTTGTATTTTTTGCCAAATCCAAAAATCGCCAATTCCAAGTATAAATATTAAAATAATATAAAGCGCATAAAAAAATAAAATCCCCCCAAAAACGGTCTCTTAATTTTGTCCCCATCATTTTTCGCAACTTTTTCATCGCGAGTTTTCAATGACAGCGCGCGCACACTGACGTGTCTATTGTCGCCTCGCCTGCACTGGCTGGCCGGCCGGCTGGCTACGCCCCGCCCCCTCCCCGCATCGAGCTCTCACTGCCTGCACTCGGGGTCAGCGACCTTGCCGCCAAGATTGAGGTTGGTCAAGGGATGTGCGACTGCGAGGGTGGTACATCCAGTCATCGACGTTGTTTCACTTGTGTTTTAGTCGGAGATTAAGTTGAATCCATTGAAATCTGCAGTTATCTTTTAACAAATTCTTATTACAATGTTAGATATTTTTCGTTTTTTGTGTGGTGATTTTTAATACAGACTTTTTGTTACAGAACAGTTATTGATTGTTCGTTTTATTTTATAATATTTATTTTTATATTTTCGTAATAAAAACAAGTCTTATGTAAAATAAATTGAAATGATTTTGTTCCTAACATCATTGATTAAAGAAGGCTATAACATGTAGGCCTACTTCACTTGTTATCTTGTCGACCTTGAGTGCCTCTGAATTTCCGTCCGTCAGTACTAATAGCCTGCTACACAGTACACACCATATCAGCTGTTGCCTGCACGCACGTGGGGAGAGGTGCTGATAAAACTTGTCTGCAGCAAGGGAGAGAGAGATAGTCGCGTAGTATTTGCCTCACTCCATGCAGCCCGGCGGCCGAGTTGTGCCAGATCAGCTATTGCGTAGGAGCGGGCGGGGTGAGGGGGGGGGAGAACTCGCCGGCCGGCCTGCATCACGGACTAGTGTTGACACTACTTGGCGTTCTCGGGAAACATGATACATACCTACTGCTCCGTTTTTTATGTATTAACTTCTCACGCGTATTATTTCGTACTGAACGAACCCAGGACTAATATTTCAGCTACAAAGGCGAATTTTGGAATTTCGATGTCGATTTTTTTGGTTTCGATGTCGATGTCGGAAAAATTTCGACATCGCGATTTGACATCGATTTTTTTGATTCGATGTCGATGTTGGCATTTAACATCGATGGGCAACCTTAGTAATTATTGAATAATTATGCATGTCCTGGAAAGAATTAACTGGTTACTTTTATATGATGTGTTAAATAATCTTACCTGTTCTCGTCGCATGATTTTCTCTTCTTTCTCTCGTTTCCTGACTTCAAGCAAGAACTCATTGAACAAGCTTTCACGCTCTCGCATTTTCTCTATGTTTTTAAAGCGATCGTCTTTGCCATGCTTCTGAGCAAAGTCACTAAAAGATGACCTGAAAAAAAAAATAACTGTAGCTTCACAACACACACTCTATACTATACGCCACATATAAATAAAATATTGGTATTTGAGGTGATGAGTGGTGATGGATGAGTATGATAGTAGGCGAGTTTGAATTGTGTTATAAGACAATTGAAACTCATGTTCTTTGTTTGGTGCCATACACTGATGTAAGTAGTAGCGTCATTTAGTTTGTCTTGATTAGCATCAATGCATAGTGAGATACAGATGTTATTAAAACATCATTGATTAGGAGGGTCCCGACTTTTTAGGTTAATTAAGAGCCAAAACACAATGCAACAGCTGGAGTGTGTGTCTCCTGTCCCCCTACCGCTGTGTGAGATTGGTGAGAAGGGGGGACAGGAGGCAGGGGGTTCACTATTATGCCACGTCCTTAAACACGAAGCACAAACGTTTAAACTGTCAAGTGAAGAATCAATTCCTGCTATTTGGAACCAATCCAGGCAGTATTAATGATAAAGTTAAAGCAAGTTTAAATGTGATGGCTTACATTCAACATATTTCGGGAAAAGTTGTTTTTGTTATGGGTACCTAGTAGTTTAATAACTTGGTGATAGATAGGAGAGGCCAAAAGGCTAGTAACAACTAGTGAGTGCCAATGTTTTGTATTTTGTAGGGGTATCAAACTAATGTTAATTACCAACGACTAACGACAATATACTTACTTCCCGTGCAAGGCTGCTTCTTCCATCAACCGCCTGTACTCATCCTTGCGCTCCCTCATCTTATTCCGCTTCTCTCTGCGCTCCTCCTCTGCCCTCTCCTTCACGTACTTCTCAAACACCTGCTTGCGCTCCTTGGACGTCAGCAACAGGTAGCGAGGGTCGAACACGATCTTATGAAGTTCCTTCTCCCAGGTGCTGAACGCGGATACCTGTGGCATGCATTGAAAATTATAAATCGTTACGCAGAAGCAGTAAATTTCTACGGATGCCCTGGAATAACATGAGCAACATTGATAATAATACGTTAAAAGATACTTGCCTCCTTCTCAGCCAGCATGTCTCTGAACGACTTGATGCGGATGTCCAATGGAACGATGGCCCTCTCCCTGGCAGCTCGGACCTCGGCCTCGATGGCGGCTTCCTTCCCGATGTCGATCTGACGCTTGTCCGGTTTAATCGGGGTCTCTTTAGTTTCCTCTACTAAAAAGTTCACATTGTTGTATTAAAAGGCTATTGTAAGGCCTAATAATATTACAGTAAAAATCACAAGAAACTAAACTAACATTTCAAATACAAAAGTAAACCCTCCTTAGTTCAAACTGCAAGGGATTCTAAAAACATATTTAAATAAATAAATTCACATTTAGAGTCTACCCACTCAGTCACATTACTGATTTTCAGTAGGAGACATTAAATTTAAAGCCAACGAAGCCAGCCCTGTAGGAGCCGACACCATCAACCAGCCAACAATGACCAACTAGAGATCAGCATATTTAAGTAGGAAATACCAATCAAGCTGGACACGATTCCACCCGCGGACAGCGTTAGAATCAACAAGGCTAATTCGGAACAACCTAAAAAAATCTATTACGTGCTGCGTTACTAGGACGGCTCCAAAGTCACCGTTTACACATTCCTAAGCCAAGAGCTGATGAACTTCAGTCCACATCACAAGTTAAAAAACTTACCCTGGACCTTGTGATAGAATGATGTATAAATTTTACCTATAGGCTGTAAATTAATTGTGTTTGAATTAAAAACTAGGTTTACCATGATATTTTGTCTATGCCATGTCTAGCAACAATAAGAGCTCTTTTTAGAGACTCAAGTTTCTTACTATTTTATTCACCTGGAAAATGTTTCTTCACAACCACAAGACAAGATATTTTGACTTTTGAGCCACCTATAGCTACGCTGAATTTAAAAAATCTATCCTTATAATGAGTGTCCTGTGGGGGACAAAGCTAGAAAATTACTAACCTTTCACCGGAATATCATCTTTCTTGGTCTTTTTCTGCACTGGCTCATCTTCATCACTGCTTGTGTCAGCCCGCTTTTTAGCTGTAGAAACTGTAGTGTTAACATTATTATTAGTGGAAACAACAGCGGGCGTCAAACTGACTGGGCCGTTGGCTCCGTCCGGAGAGCTGGCAACCATCTTGTCTACGTCGGACCTACTGAGCAGATCCTCCGGCCTCTCCCAGACCGACGTGCGAGACGAGGGGTTGTAGAAGAACACCCGCCCGTCGCCCGTCCACACGACGCACCAAGGGGTGCCCGGAACAGGGGTGCTCGACACGGGCCGCGACCGGTCCGCGGCTTTCTGCTGCTCCCGGGCCCTCTCCTCCTCTTCTTCCCGCTTCTTGCGCGCTTCCTCGTCTTCCACCTACAAAGAAGCAACTTGTGGTGTAATGCACGGCAGCCGATTTTACGGAAATTGTCCGTTTTTGATAGGGCTGTGCGAATAGTGATTTTTCACTTCGAATCGAATTTCGAATAACCAAACTAGAAAAGTTTGAATATTGAATAATTTTTAATTTTATCTTTGAATAATTTTGAATAATGATGGAAATAACAGAATTTATCAATAAAGTGACTAGGGCTGTGCAAATCCACGAAATTCAAATCCGAATCCAAGATGGTAACGGATTCGAGTCAATTTTAGCAGATTTGAGTTTTCGAAGTATTCGAAAATTTGAATTTTCCGCCGTTTACCTGCCGTTTTCCCGCGTGGCGTGTATCAGCCGAGAATTAGGTCACAAAATTTTAAACAAAGCTTTTTTTCAAAGTTTTGGTGGAGGTGCCGGGTAGGTCGTCAAAATTAAATTAATCCTGGGCTCCTGGCTGACCAGTGTCATATTATGTAAATCAAGAGGTCTGGAAGATACCTCTTTTGCCGACATCCCTTGGTCAACTCTCTGTGCACGTGATTTGTATCACATTGTGAACTGCATTATCGATCGATGGAATCCCCCTAGACTAATTTGATGTTATTAATATTATTTAGGAGGCTTTGAAAGACTCTTTGAACAAAATAGTCAATATCTAGAAGGCAGTTAAGTAAAATACAATTTTATCAAAACAAAAGCATAAAACAAACTTTGACAGCTAAGATAGAATTATTCAAAATTAATTGGAAACTAACGCAAAGGTAAGAACTTAGGCAAAAATTTCAAAATTCAAAATTTCCAAATTTCTTTGAAATGGATGGGCACTAGCCGAAAGAAAAATCAAGTCGCCATAGGGACTTCGAAGGTTTAAACGACGGAGGGTCCGGGGGGCTTGCCCCCCGAAAAATTTTCTGCATATAACAGTCATTTTGATGAAAATCTACACACTTTGAGCAACATGTAGTAGGTAACCCTACCTCTATTGTAGGCCTAGTTTTAACAGTAGGCCCTACATATTAAGTTAAGGGGGTCCGGCCGTTTGTATCTTACGTATGTTAAATTAGCCATTACTTAGGTACATTTTTTAAAATAACCATACAAGCTAGAGCTCTAATTTTTTTTTCCTAGTTTAAGAATTGAATTCTTTACACTTTCCCCCTTTCATTACACAAATTTTGTAGTTGGAAACTATATTTACCTAATTGTGTTTAATTGATCGGTGTAATTAGTGTACATTTTTTAAATATTTTAACACATGTTTGAATTATTATAATTAAAAGTAATACAAAAACTGTATTATTGAAAGGGGCAAAGTTTTAAGACTCAATATATCTACATGCTCTGAAATTTTCAAGACATTTGCATGTATAGTTCCTGAGAAAATTATACCTTTGTATTAAAAAATAATGTTCGGAGAAAATCAACGTCAAAGTTTCGCAACTTACAGTTAGGTAGTGTATTCCTGCCCCAAAGTCTGAACATAGTCACTAACTTACAAAAAAAATTCCAAAAAATCGAAAAATATTTTTTTTTCTAAATTTTTTTTTCATTTTATTCTACATACTATACAACGACACACGAATGAATAATAAAAAATACGATTTTTTAAAAACCTCTGACGGCCAGACTCCCTTAATAAAGGGATACGCCTAGGCATATCCAAAGTAGGCCTATGCTCATCTTCAGTAGGCCTACTAGGAAAACGCTTTAGTCCCGCCGCGTTGATGGATGAGCGTTTTTGTAAGTTTTTAGTTTTTGTAGGTCCACTTTTCCTTTGCAAGTGCTTTTTGAATGCATTGTAGGTGATTGTTGTCAAGTTTCTATTGTTACTTGTTAATTGTTATTATAAACCTCAAAAAAACTCATATTAAAACCTTTATTTCTATAGATTCTGGCCAACTTTTTCAACTTTTTCTTTCAAAAAGCAATACATAACCATTACCTTAATGTCCATGTGAAATATGAACGTTGTAGCCCTACCCGTTTGGTCAGAATCGGCCCAAATGTCACGAAAATATCGCACTAAAAATCGTTAAAAAAAAATCGTGAAAGTACGATATTCATGAGAAATATTTCTTCGATTGTACCCAAAAACGTGGCAGTTCTAAGTTTAAAGATTTCGAAGGTCTCTAGAAAATTTCATCGCAATTGGAGTATCGGTTTAGCCGGAATCGTGTTAACAAACACACAAAAATACAAACAAAAACAAAAAAGAAAAACCAAAAAAATCGTAAAATTGCGATTTTCAAGAGAAATAATTTTTTGATCAATTTTTCGTACGGTGCAGTTCTAAGTTCAGAGATTTCGAAGGTCTCCATAAAATTTCATCGCAATCGGAGTATCGGTTCAGCCGGAATCGTGTTAACAAACAGACAAAAATACAAAAAAAAAAGAAAAAAAAACATTCCGGATTTTTTTCTCCAGTGTAGTGAAATGGAATCTTCGCTTCGCTCGCTACGCTCATCCAACTATCACTTTGGCCTAGGCCTACTAAAATTAGTGAGTGGGTAACAAACAATACCATCTGAACTGCAAGTTGTTAATGGCAAGTTTGTTTATTTGTGGACTAAAAGGCATAAGCCTAGGCCTACACTTAAAAAAGAAAATGAGCTCGCCATCTGTGAATTTAAACTCGCCAATGGCGAGTTGGCGCCCGTAATTTTTAATGCTATGCCTAGGCCAAGGTATCGATATTTTATGCAGGCTCTCTTTACGTTCCATATTAGCCTATATTTCTTCTAGGCTTGATAGTTCCTCTGGTGAATAGTGAATTTTCCTTAGTCATTAGCAGCCATGTTTCTTATTTACGTCAATTGTTGCAGTTCACAGGGTGATCTAAATCATGGCACAGAGAGCTGACCACGCAATATCGGTAAAAGAGGTATCTTCCAGACCTCTTGATTTACATATGACCCTGGCTGTACATAATATGGTGGAGGTGCCGGGTCATAAAGCGCAGTTGTGAGATCGTAATAATTATTTGTACACGAGTAAGCTCAAAATACTTCATATCAAAATATTGACATTTCACAAAAAATGCATAATTTTGTCATTTTAATAAATAAAAATAAATAAATAAATTGTATTTAGAGTCTACACACTCAGTTATTTATGTTAGGTGGAGGTGCCGGGTAGTCGAAATAAATCTGGTGGTAAAAACTGTCAGAAACTTAGAAAACAGAAGGCTGAAATTGAGCTTAAAATTAAAACTGATTCTCACTCTTATGTGCTTGTTTTTCTTTTAAATTAATCATAAATTGTCCTGGAATTTGTGAGCCCATACTTATAATTTTACACTTAGCCTAGCGTTTTTTTTTGTTTTTTTTTTTTAAGTTGAGCATTACTAAATTGGTTTTTGGTAAACAACGAAAGACCGCAAATTTTTATTTTTCAGGCGCGAATTTTCAAACTTTAAAAAAAATGCACATCTCTTAACGATAGGCTACGCAAAATTCCATTGGAAAATATTCGGATTCGCTTCGGATTTGCGTATCTTGGAATATGCGAAATTTGAAAAAAATAGTTTGAAATAATTTAATTTTTTAGGCGAAATGGATCCTTTATTTTAAGATTTTATACTGAAATTAAAGATTTTTTATAATGAAATGAAGACATTTTATTAACTATTTTTCAGGGTCTCTACTTATGTGTCCCTACTTATGTGCCGGTGGGCACACCTAGTTTGATGGGAGGTTAGAGTTTGGTTTGAATTTTGGTTCTCATAGCCCTAGTCAATACTGAAGCCTACCTCCATGGGAGGGTCAGTGGTATCATCCTCTTCTTCATCCTTCTTTTCGGAGGCAAGAGAGTCCCCATTGGTGACAACGGCCCGAACAGCGACTGTGACCGGTGGATCTCCTTCGCAGTCTGAACTGTCGGCTGAAGACGTCACCGGCGGTACACTAGACATCGTAGTGATACCTTGAGCGGCGGCCAACCTTGCAGCTGAAATAACAATTGTTAAGCATCTCACCACTAGTATATTTTCAAATATTAGGAAGCTTCGCAAACGCTTTTTCAGGCGCGTTGTTGGATGAGCGTATGTATTTTTAAACGAAAAAAAGTGTAAAATTACGATTTTCATGAGAAATTATTTTTCGATTGCGCTCAAATTTTACACAAATATATAAATTCATAAAATTGAGGTTCAGTGAAAATGTTACAATCGGATAAAGCATGTAGATGTTATTCGTCAAAGAATTTTTTTTTTAAACGAAAAATGCGTAAAATTGTGATTTTTATAAGAAATTATTTTTCGATTGTGCTCAAATTTCACACCAATATATTAATTCATAAAATTAAGGTTCAGTGAAAAAATCATTACAATCGGATAAAACATGTACGTATTATAAGTCGAAAAATGTTTTAAAAATAAAAATAAATCGTAAAATTGCGATTTTCATAAGAAATAATTTTTCGATTGCGCTCAAATTTCACAGGAATATATTAATTCATCTATTAAGGTTTTGTGAAAAAATCATAACAATCGGATAAAGCATGTAAATGATAAGTCGAAGATTTTTTTTTTAAATCGAAAAAAAAATAGTAAAATTGCGATTTTAATGAGAAATAATTTTTTGATTGCGCTCAAAAACGTTGCAGTTCTAAGTTTTTTGCTATATTTTATTATTAGTAGGAGGTACCATATAATAGGCTATAGGCCTATACTATTTTGTAAAATACCTATATTATATTATATTATATTAATACTTATGTAACAACTAGTCTATGTTTAGCAAAAATGGACTACACGGTGAAAACTGTTATAAACTTTAACTGTACTTTGTATTGTTATTTGTTGTCCAAATAAATAAATAGTTTAAATAAATAAATAGAGATTTTGAAGGCCTCCATAAAATATCATTGAAATTGGAGTATCGGTTTAGCCGGAATCGTGTGGACAAACACACAAAAATACAAAAAAAAAAAAAAAACATTCCGGATTTTCTTCTCCAGTGTAGTCAAATGGAATCTTAGCTACGCTCATCCAACTAGGATTATTTTTAGTTATCCAATCGAGATCCAAATTGGATCAGATTTGGAAGGAAGAAATTTTATGCTAGAAATTTTTGTGGCCAATGTTTAGTAAACTCTTTAAACTTGAATATCATTGCAAAGAATATACATAACTCTATCCCTCTGAACAACTTAAATGTAATTTCTTCTGATTTAGACCTAGGCCTACATAACACATCTTATAATTTTTGTTGTTGTTACTATCTACCTGCAGATGCAGGAAAGGTATTCATGGTAAAAATAAACACGAAATTGCAGCGCTTTATGCTTTACAGCAATCTGCCATACCAATCTTGCTCAATCTAGTAAACCATGGTGAGAGCGATACCAAAATTATGTTTGCACATTTCCCATTTTCCCTTTTCTAAAACAAACAAAAGCCTCCAATTGTTTTGCCATACCCGTGGCGACTGTAGAATATAAGTAAATGGAAGCTCGAAAATGACTAATGAGTAACACAACACGGTATCACTTTCACCGCTCACACTTTCACTTCATTTACAGTGAGACCTCGTTCATCCGAGCTCCGACTAACCGAGATGCCGTGTTATCCGAGCGGGTTTCAGGCGCCCTTTCATTTTTTTTAATTAAGGCCAAAATGTTAAAATGTTACAGTTCTTTACATCTGAATGTCAGCAGTATGCTGTTTACTACAATGACGTGTCACGTAAGAATTGTACAGCGCGTGAGTTGTAAGGGGGGGTGGGAGCGGGGGTCGAGGGTAGGGTTTGCCAGAGAAAGTTGAGCCAGTGTCTTTGTGAGTGCTTGCCGCCGCGACGTTGCTCGAAAACGGTGGACAAGAGAGAAGAGAGGAAGGGAGAGAGAGAGAGAGAAAGAGACAAAATATGGCCCTTTAAGACGACAAATGATAGTGGCTGGCTATGATTATGAAGAAAAAAACCCTTGCATCCTGACATCCAGTCAATGACAGACGCGGAGATAACGTCACCCCCCCTCCTCCCCCCTCCCAACCATGAACTACGTATCGCCTCACAGGTCCATTTTGGGTTCGGCCAAGACCCCCGCAGAGTTTTTTTGTTCTTAGAGATAGATAATAATGAACCACTCATTCATTCTACTAGAAACGCTCATTGACCCCGTTGTTAGCGAGCACCGGTACGTGCCAACATGACCCGTACGACAATTCCCATAAGGTCAACCCACACAGTGTAAGGCCTAACTGGATATTGACATTGTACACTATATACTATTCAAACAATCTTTGCATTGTACTAATTCACGTCATGCGTTCTCAAGTGTATCTTTGTATCTTCACTGCCTCCTTCATTTTTAAACATTTTTCGAATTATGATTACCAATAAGTGAGATGTGCAAAAATGGTTTTTTAAAGTTTGAAAATTCGCGCCTTAAAATAAAAATTCGCGATTTTGTCGCGATTTACCAAAAAACAAAACAATTTCTCATGCACAACTTAAAAAAATTAAAAAAAAAAAAAAATTGATTGATTGATTGATTTTAATGATTTAAAGAAAAACCCAAACTCATGAGAGTGAAGTTCAGAATCAGTTTTAATTTTAAGCTCAATTTTAGCCCTTTAGTTTTCAAAGTTTCCGACAGTTTTTTCCAGAATTAATTTCGTCTACCGGCACCTCACCAAAATTTTCGAAATTATGCATTTTTTATGTGTCTTTTGATATGGATTTGAAGTATTTGAGCTTACTCTCGTTCAAACGATATTAAGATCTCAACAATCGCGTTGTATGACCCCGGGGCCTCCACCATATCTACCAGCAAGCATTAAATTTAATTTCGACTTCGACCCGGCACCTCCACCAAAACTTTGAAATTTTTTATTTTTAAAATTTCGCGACCTAATTTGCATTAAGGACATAATTGCTAATTCGCCACTAGTTCGCGGGATCAACTAAAAATTTCGCGAAATTTCGCGAATTGGAAATTTGGGACCATTCAATCACAATTCATGGGGATTCATGTGCAAACTGAATTTGATTCGCGAATTTTCGCGATTTACCAAAAAAAAAAACAATTTCTCAATTTCACAACTTAAAAAATTAAAAAAAAATTGATTGATTGATTGATTTAATGATTTAAAAGAAAAACAAGCTCATGAGAGTGAAGTTCAGAATCAGTTTTAATTTTTAAGCTCAATTTCAGCCTTCAGTTTTCAAAGTTTCCGACAGTTTTTTCCAGAATTAATTTCGTCTACCCGGCACCTCCACCAAATTTACGAAATTATGCATTTTTTATGTTCTTTATATGGATTTGAAGTATTTTTTAGCTTTCTCTCGTTCAAAACGTTATTAGATCCACAAAAGGTTGTATCCCGGGCCCCCCTCCCCACAAATTAATTTTTCCTTTAAAACCTTGATTGTATCCATTGATATCTTTGTTTGGTTGGTTTATCGCTCACTCCTCGATTGCGTCATTGCCTACTGGGTTGGCTTGGTTGCTTTGATTTAAAGTCCCCTACTGAAAATCAGTTATATAACTGAGTGGGTAGACTCTAAATACAATTTATTTATTTATTTATTTAATGCCGGAGAATATTCCACTTTAGCACTTTTTACGTATTTTAAAATCGTAGTTCGCGTAGCTCGACATTTTCCATCTTCCATCTTTGCATTTGCTTCATTTCACCACACCGAGCGTCGCTATTGGATGGAAACGAGACGACCCTAGCCAATAACAGAGCTAGAAACCAGACAACACACTCGTGGCGCACTCTATCGGCCATTGCTGGAACTCGTTGTGTGTGGGGGGCAGAGTAGGTGTCGTTGCACTCTACCACAGCTGGCGCGGCTGGCTTGCGTAGTAAAGACGTCGTTCTTTTTCTCGCGTAGGCCCTACACATCGTTTTATTTCCTAAAAAACGTATTATTGAAATATATGCTATGGGGACTCGAAAAAATAACGAATAAATGATAAAAACGAATAAATGCCAAACGTGTGTATGAAATAAATTAACACATGCGCTTATGGAGAAAAGCAGGGACTTAACAAAAAAAGAAAAAACAACAAATGAATATGTTAAAAACGTTGTTTTGAGAAACGAATAATTAAGATTTGACTGTATTAATAATAATAGGTTATCAAGACATCCTGCTAAAACGTTCCTCTCCAACACGTCTAAATTTAACACTGTTATTTATTTGTAGCCTAGGTATATGTTTACCAGTAGGGCACATAAAACTTCCTGTCTAGAATCCTATCTAATATATTTTCCCCGACTATTACGGTATGTAGATACAAAAATAGATTAAAGTATACGTCCTACCAGCCTACCCATGAGAAATAATTTCTTCCATCCGCGCTCTTGCAGTGGGTACGTTTTTACCACCGCGCTCTCGCGTTTGTATCAGCCTTCTGTCCGCCTGCCCGCCTACGAGTGCGAGAGAGATGGATGCGGAAATATCATGCGGTGCACGATAAAGATGCGCGTGCGATCCAACTCACAGCTGACCGGCTAGTATGTGTGGGAAAAGAATTTGCGATGTATACAGATTCCATGTTTTAAACAAATTATGAAATCTGTAATCACGATTCACGACGCATGGACCCAGGCTTATCTTGCGGCGAGAGCTAAGCGCGGCCGAAAGTGAGAGATTTTCTTGCCCGACCACTTTTTTTACATGCCCCGGGCATCTCGGGCATGGTATTTTTTAGCCCTGGTCACACCTCACACTCGTCCTACAGGGTCGGCAACATAACAAATACAAACTATAGAAAGTTTGCTTCTTGATCTACGAAGTACCAACATTTTAAACTTAAGGGCAACAAAAACGGCGGGAAATTTTAAAATATGCGAAATTTGAAAAAAATAGTTTGAAATAATTTAATTTTTTAGGCGAAATGGATCCTTTATTTTAAGATTTTATACTGAAATTAAAGATTTTTTATAATGAAATGAAGACATTTTATTAACTATTTTTCAGGGTCTCTACTTATACCATGCCGGTGGGCACACCTAGTTTGATGGGAGGTTTGAGTTTGGTTTGAATTTTGGTTCTCATAGCCCTAGTCAATACTGAAGCCTACCTCCATGGGAGGGTCAGTGGTATCATCCTCTTCTTCATCCTTCTTTTCGGAGGCAAGAGAGTCCCCATTGGTGACAACGGCCCGAACAGCGACTGTGACCGGTGGATCTCCTTCGCAGTCTGAACTGTCGGCTGAAGACGTCACCGGCGGTACACTAGACATCGTAGTGATACCTTGAGCGGCGGCCAACCTTGCAGCTGAAATAACAATTGTTAAGCATCTCACCACTAGTATATTTTCAAATATTAGGAAGCTTCGCAAACGCTTTTTCAGGCGCGTTGTTGGATGAGCGTATGTATTTTTAAACGAAAAAAAGTGTAAAATTACGATTTTCATGAGAAATTATTCATCGATTGCGCTCAAATTTTACACAAATATATAAATTCATAAAATTGAGGTTCAGTGAAAATGTTACAATCGGATAAAGCATGTAGATGTTATTCGTCAAAGAATTTTTTTTTTATTTTTTAAATGCGTAAAATTGCGATGTTCATAAGAAATTATTTTTCGATTGTGCTCAAATTTCACACCAATATATTAATTCATAAAATTAAGGTTCTGTGAAAAAATCATTACAATCGGATAAAGCATGTAGGTATTATAAGTCGAAAAATGTTTTAAAAATAAAAATAAATCGTAAAATTGCGATTTTCATAAGAAATAATTTTTCGATTGCGCTCAAATTTCACAGGAATATATTAATTCATCTATTAAGGTTTTGTGAAAAAATCATAACAATCGGATAAAGCATGTAAATGATAAGTCGAAGATTTTTTTTTTAAATCGAAAAAAAAATAGTAAAATTGCGATTTTAATGAGAAATAATTTTTTGATTGCGCTCAAAAACGTTGCAGTTCTAAGTTCAGAGATTTTGAAGGCCTCCATAAAATTTTATTGAAATTGGAGTATCGGTTTAGCCGGAATCGTGTGGACAAACACACAAAAATACAAAAAAAAAAAAAAAACATTCCGGATTTTCTTCTCCAGTGTAGTCAAATGGAATCTTAGCTACGCTCATCCAACTAGGATTATTTTTAGTTATCCAATCGAGATCCAAATTGGATCAGATTTGGAAGGAAGAAATTTTATGCTAGAAATTTTTGTGGCCAATGTTTAGTAAACTCTTTAAACTTGAATATCATTGCAAAGAATATACATAACTCTATCCCTCTGAACAACTTAAATGTAAATTTCTTCTGATTTAGACCTAGGCCTACATAACACATCTTATAATAATTTTTGTTGTTGTTACTATCTACCTGCAGATGCAGGCAGGTATTCATGGTATAAATAAACACGAAATTTGCACCGCTTTATGCTTTACCAGCAATCTGCCATACCAATCTTGCTCAATCTAGTAAACCATGGTGAGAGCGATACCAAATTATGTATGCACATTTCCCAGTTTCCCGTTTCTAAAACAAACAAAAGCCTCCAATTGTTTTGCCATACCCGTGGCGACTGTAGAATATAAGTAAATGGAAGCTCGAAAATGACTAATGAGTAACACAACACGGTATCACTTTCACCGCTCACACTTTCACTTCATTTACAGTAAGACCTCGTTCATCCGAGCTCCGACTATCCGAGATTCCGTGTTATCCGAGCTGGTTTCAGGCGCCCTTTCTTTTTTTTTAATTAGGCCAAAATGTTAAAATGTTACAGTTCTTTACATCTGAATGTCATGCAGTATGCTGTTTACTACAATGACGTGTCACATAAGAATTGTACAGCGCGTGAGTTGTAAGGGGGGGGTTGGAGCGGGGGTCGAGGGTAGGGTGCCAGAGAAAGTTGAGCCAGTGTCTTTGTGAGTGCTTGCCGCCGCGACGTTGCTCGAAAACGGTGGACGAGAGAGAAGAGAGGAAGGGAGAGAGAGAGAGGAAGGGAGAGAGAGAGAGAAAGAGACAAAATATAGCCTTGAAGACGACACATGATAGTGGCTGGCTATGATTATGAAGAAATAAACATTGCATCCTGACATCCAGTCAATGACAGACGCGGAGATAACCGTCACCCCCCTCCTCCTCCTCCCAAGCCATGAACTACGTATCGCCTCACTAGTGTCCATTGGCTTCGGGCCAAGACTCTCGCAGAGTTGTTTTGTTTACATTATGAGATAAGATAATAATGAGACCACTCATTCATTCTACTAGGAAAACGCTCAGTTGGACGCGTTGTTGAGCGAGCACCGGTACGTGCAACATGACCCGAGTACGACATTCCCATAAGGTCAACCACACAGTGTAGGCCTAACTGGATATTGACATTGTACACTATATACTATTCAAACATCTTTGCATTGTACTAAATTCACGTCATGCCTTCTCAAGTGTATCTTTGTATCTTCACTGCCTCCTTCATTTTTTAACATCATTTTTCGAATTATGATTACCAATAAGTCTTTAAGGTCTTGACCGATTTAGCTGAAAATTTGGAAAATAGGAGAGAATGTTGTACTTATTGACCCTGCAAAATTTCATAACGATCGGTACATTTTTATTTTTTATTTTATTTTTTATTTTTATAACCAACGATCGGATTTTGTTCAAAAACTATACAGCAACCCGCCTAGGTGGTATGTACATGTGTGCAAAATTTCAGGTCGATCAGAGAAACGGTGCGACCTGTACCAAAGCAGTAACAGAAAAAAAAAGAAAAAAAACAGACATTCGAGCCATAAGAGTCAAGTGGAGACGCTCGCTCAATCAGCAAGGCAGTTGTTTATGTTATGAGATAAGATAACGAGACCACACATTCATTCTATCAGCAAAGCAGTTGGCAGCCGATGTCAATGTTAGAATTTAATAATATAATCATTACATTCAGTGTTATATTTTTATTTCATATTCCGGAAGTGCCTGCCATTTTGTATGTGTAAGTTGGTATCACTAGAATGTATAATATGTGCTGCCGTCTGGCAGAATAAAAGTACAGTTGTGTGTCCTGTCAAGGTGAAGTATGGCGTTATTTATTTCTTCCTAATGAAAATTGTTGATTAACCATCTATAAAGTACAAACAGTGATGTTCCAGATAGTCATCACCAGATAGTCATCACTAAGAGACTGTTTATATTTATGTTCTTTTAATGGTATTTCAAAAGTTTTACACTTGAGATATCACTTTCATAAACTAGGGCCCTGTTGGGAGGGGTTAAACAAGAAAGTCATTATCATCCGAGTTTTTCGTTAACCGAGCATAGCTCGGTCCGATCCACCTCGGATAATTGAGGTCTTACTGTACTAGCGCAAATACTTCATGTCTACGTGGTAAATTACAATTTTTACAGCCTTAAAAATCCTAAGGGACATTTTCTCTGTTACTAGTTATCTTTTTAAAACATAATGTCTTTATTTTCTTGGGTACGGTATGTCATTAATGTAGAGATGTGCAAAAATGGTGACAACGAAATTCGCGAATTTTTTTTAAGTTGCAATAGGCCTAATCCCTTCAAATTCAGTTTGCACATGAATCTCATGAATTGTGATTGAATGGTACCAATTTCCAATTCGCGAATTTTCGCGAAACTAGTGGCGAAATTAGCAATTATGTCCTTAAATGCAAAAAAAGGTCACGAAATTTTAAACTATAAAAAAATTTCAAAGTTTTGGTGGAGGTGCCGGGTCGAAGTTGAAATTAAATTGACACTGGCTGGTACATATGGTGGAGGTGCCGGGTCATACAACCCGAATGTGAGATCGTAATAATCGTTTGAACGAGAGTAAGCTGAAAATTATTCATATCCATATCAAAAGACATTACATAAAAAAATGCATAATTTCGTAAATTTGGTGGAGGTGCCGGGTAGACGAAATTAATTCTGGTAAAAACTGTCGGAAACTTTGAAAACTGAAGGCTGAAATTGAGCTTAAAAGAATAACTGATTCTGAACTTCACTCTCATGAGCTTGTTTTTCTTTAAAATCATTAAAATCAATCAAATTATCCTGAAATTTGTATATTTTTTTAAATTTTTTTTTAAAGTTGTGCATGAGAAAATTGTTGTTTTTTGGTAAATCGCGACAAATTGCGAATTTTTATTTTCAAGGCGCGAATTTTCAAACTTTAAAAACCATTTTTGCACATCTCTATAGAGGGACCCTGAAATTTCGTGAATGACTTTTTTCAGTAAATGATGCTAAATATGACTTTTTTTATTATTAGGTAGCAAAATAAGGCAATCACATTTTTCTGCTAAATTATAGCAACATCAGGAACTTTTCTCCATTATTCTGTAAGTTTTAGCTCCAAAATATGCAATTAATAATTGATTAGGCATTGAAATCAACATTTCTGTTGTAACACATAGTTGGCACCATGACAGTTGAAAATATTATTAATATTATCGAACACGCCTAGCTAATTTAAATAAGTTAACTTTATATGGCCTAAATATTCATTTTTATTTGTAATACGTGCTCATTTCGCTGAAGGGTAGTGTGCCCTAGTGATTGACGTGCTATTTTTATGACGAAATGATGCCTTTACCTTGAGTTTTAATTTAATACCGAAATTGAAGATTTTTTAGAACGAAATGAGATCTTTTTATTAGCTATTTCTCAGGGTCCTAGTCATTAGGGTAATGAAGGTAGCTGCATATATTTTGTATTAGGTCATACTATAAGCCTACAACTTTTGTAATATTGATATGTAGCTAATAAAGTTACTTTATGGTTGTTTTTGTTTTGTTCTAAAATCATATGAGAGAGAATTTCAGTTTTTCACACATGTTACATAATTTTTTTTTTTGTGAACTATCCCACCCCTATCTGTATTTTTTAGGGGGGGGGGTTGTTGAACAATCATGGGAGAGAACATAATGGTTTTCCAAATATATTACATGATATTGGGAACTATTTCCTATATCTGTGATTTTTTGGGAGAGTTGATTTTTTTTTGGGGGGGGGGGGTTGTATTGGGGTTGGTCTAATCATAGATATTGAACCCCTATTGTAGGCTAGATTAGCAGTCGGTGGTCCACTTACGTGACAATTAGAAGCCATCTTGAAATTCCAGTTTACATGTTAATCAAATGGGAGCAATTTGTAGCAGAAATAGTTCTCAAGATTGCCACCAGGTTGACAGGTAAGCATACTAGTAGGGCTGTGCGAACCTTGATTTTTTTTTCGAACCGAACCTTACGAAAAATCTCGAACTCGAACCTCGAACCGAACCTAACCTTAAAAAAGATGATTTTTGTTGCCATTTCATGAAAAATGGTTTAATAGGCCTAGGCCTATAATGTAGGCCTAGATCAGGTTGAGGTTCCTCATCCTGAACGTTGTAAGAAGGACCTGCAAGGCCTAGGCCCATACGGATGCCTAGAGCTGCCACGCATTGTAGGCCTACGCACCACTACGCATAGGCGCAGGGCTAGGGCCTAGGATCTTGTTTGTCTTCACTCGATGCAATAATAGTCCTAGGCCAAGGCAGGCCTGGCTGGCTAGGCCTTGAGTGTGATCCTTATCTGGTTCGCTAGAGGAACTAGTCGTAGGGCTACGCATACTAGGAAAAGGGATAGATTCTCTTACAAACGGATTCAACTCATTAATAGTAGGCCTAGGCCTAGATGCCGTCAGCTGGACTGAGCTTCCATTTCTTACAAATTGTCATCTTCCACTTCTTCGGCAGCCAGATTTACGAAATAACTGCGAAAGCTTGTCGTTTCAATACATTTGCGACGCTTCATTTTAGGTTATTAACTTATTATATATTACGAGTCACGTTTATTAAACAAAAGCATACAATTTAAATCAAATCATTCATTGAAGACTGGCGTTTCGGCATGCGATATATATGTCGAAATATCAAATTTACTCTTGAAAGTTGTCAGTTTAAACCAGTGTGACCAACATTCGAATTTTTATTTCGGAATGGCGGGAGGTTCGAGTTCGGTTCGAGTTCGGTTCGATTTTTGAACCGGTTCGCACAGCCCTACATACTAGCCTTTAACACCAAATGATAACTAAATTCCCTTATGCAATAACTTCGTATTGTTTTTGTTTGTTGGGTGAGCGTAGCGAAGATTCCATTTCACTACACTGGAGAAAAAAATCCGGAATGTTTTTTTTTCTTTTTTTCTTTCTTTTTTTTGTATTTTTGTCTGTTTGTTAACACGATTCCGGCTAAACCGATACTCCAATTGCGATGAAATTTTCTGGAGCCCTTCGAAATCTCTGAACTTAGAACTGCCACGTTTTTGAGCACAATCGAAAAATTATTTCTCGTAAAAATCGCAATTTTACAATTTTTTTCTATTTTTAAAAAATTTCTACGACTTTATAACACCTACATGCTTTATCCGATTGTAATGATTTTTTCGCACAACCTTTATTTTATGAATTATTATAATCGTTTGAAATTTTAGCGCAATCGAAAAATCATTTCTCATTATAATTGCAATTTTATGATTCTTTTCCAATTTTTAACATTTCTTCGACTTTTAACATTTACATGCTTTATCCAATTGTAATGATTTTTTCACAGAACTTTAATTTTATGAATTTCTATATTCGTGTAAAATTTGAGCCTAATCAAAAAATTATTTGTTAAAGCAATCGCCATTTTACGCTTTTTTCGTTTTTAAAAAATTACGCTCATCCATCAACGCGGCGGGACTTAAGCGTTTTCCTAGTTCAATACCATGCTGCACAAGCTAAAACCATATCAAACAATCCCGTAAAATACATTATTGCATTAAAAAAGCATCAATTAAAACGCTAAATTGCCATCTTGAAATGGGCCGATTGACTCTTCAATTTGCTACGCTCGCGCCTGTGCGGAGGTACAGGAGACTGCTAATCTAGCCTACAATAGGGGTTCAATATCTATGGGTCTAATATTGTATGAGAGTGAAATATGGTTTTTCAAACATGTCAATGCTTTTTGTTGAAAATAACTCAGCACAGGGGTATAAAAGACTCCAGAACATCATCATCATCATTATCCATCGCCGTTTCCTGCTTCTGGCAGGGTCAGCTTGGGTTTAGCAACAAAATTTTTCCACTTTTTTTTTCTATCCTCCCACAATTGTATCTCTTCCACATCGTCCCAGCTTTCTCCTCTTGCCTCCAAGTCTCCTGCTACGATGTCCTTCCATCTCTTCCTTGGTCTACCCCGTCTTCTTCTTCTTCAATCCTTCTTTCATACATTTTCTTGGGCATCCTATTTTCCCCCATTCGTTTCATATGTCCATACCATCTCAACCTTGTCCTTCCTATTCTGTCACTTAACTTTTCTACACCTAGCATTTCTCTAATGTCCGTGTTTCTTATTCTATCTCTTCTCGTCTTGCCCACTGTGCTCCTCAGGAATCTCATCTCTGCCGCCTGTATCTGACTCTCCTCTCGATCTCCCACTGTCCAGGTTTCTGCTGCATATGTAAGGATCGGTATGAAATAAGTTTCATATAGTGTCATCTTACACTGAATGGGTATTTTCCTATCCCACACCAGGCCTTTCACACACTGTTTCACACACTCCAAAACATACTTAGCACTTAAAGGAATTGTCTTGGTTTGCATAACAGGCTTCTCAGAAGGTAAATTGATTCAATTCAGGCAAATAAAAAAAAATTAGGTCGCTAAGTCATATAGTACTTGCATAACAACAGATTTGCTAAAGCTCTGCGGAGCGCATGGGCCGCCTATAGTGACGTCACTTTACGGCCACCGCCAGGCTGCATAGCATAGCATAGAGCTTGCTGCATACATCCCGCGCGGATACGATCTGTTGGAGAACCATGGACAGTCCCAATTTGGAATGTTTTTGTGTTTTGAAAATTCAATTTACACTAAAACTCAGATCGTCCTTCATAGAATGTTTTCACAATGAGGGGTGCATTGGGATGAAAGATAGTAATCTGTATTATTGTAGGTTGAGCTTGAGATATGCAGAGACTTGTATATAATATATATTTATTTGTCTATATTCAACAGAACTTGGAATCTTAGTTTCTTTATAATGAGTGAAATAATTACATAAAATTTACAGACTGCACTCAAAGTCAAAGTAACGGAACGCATTGGCACTCACAACTCGCACAAAATGTAAAATAAATTTATTATCGCAAACGAAATAAACTCACAAATCACAACCTAAATCACTAAATCAAAGATGTTCTTATATATAAATTATTCAACACAACTTGGAGTCCTAGTTTCTATACAGCGAGTTCAATAAACTAGGAAAACGCTAAAGTCCCGCCGCGTTGATGGATGAGCTTTTATAGTTTTTAGTTTGCGTGGGATATCTTTAATTTTGCAAGTGCTTTGTTTTGTTGCCTATGCATTGAAGGTGATTGGTCAAGTTTCTATTGTTGCTTGTCAATTTGGTATTATTTACCGTAAAAAACTTATATTAAAAGCTTTATTTCTATGGATTCTGGCTAACTTTTTCTTTCAAAAGGTACTACATCACCACAACCTTAATGTCCATGTATAATATGAACGTTGTTGCCCCACCGTTTGGTTAGAATTGGCCCAAATGGCAGGAAAATATCGCACAAAAAATCGAAAAAAATCGTAAAAGTACGATATTCATGAGAAATATTTCTTCGATTGTACCCAAAAACGTAGCAAGTCTAAGTTCAGAGATTTCGAAGGTCCTGTCAAATTTTCATCAAGATCGCATATGCCGTTTGCCCGGTAGAGAGCGAACAAACAGACAAAAATACAAAAAAAAAAAAAAAAAAAAAAAAAAAACACCAGAGCTAAATTTTTGGGGGGGTCAGTGAAATTGAAGTCTTCTCTTCGCTCATCCAATTACAATACTTGGAAATAATTACGACTAAGAGTTAGCAGAACACAGACTTCACTCAAAGTAACGCATTGGCACTCAAACCTCGAACGAAATGTCAAATAAAATCACCATCGCAAATTGTATTAACACACTAATAAGTCTCAACCTAAATCACAAAATTACAATGTTCTGAGCTGGCCACAATCGGAGGAACTTGCCTTTGCCAAATAAATCGCTACACTGAAGGGGGTGACCGACCGACTAATGCTGAATAGCACGGTCGCAGGTAGCAGCAGCGAGGACAGTAGCCGTATACTGACGTCACAACTATTTCGCGCGGGGTTGAAAGGAAGTCCCGTTAGAGCCACACTACCCTCAGATGAAATTTTTTACACATACCTTCTTTCCAAAAACACTCTAAAGATTGATATTAAAGATACTTGCTTGAAACTAAGACAATGTCTTTAAAAGGTCAAGGCTATTCAACCGCGTTTTCTATTTTCCCAAATATGCTACAGTCAAAATAATATAGTGAATGGCTTTGAAACCTGGCTCTATTAGAAAATCAAAACAATTTTTTTCCAAATTTTCTGATCAGGCACACAGCAAATATTGCCTCTTCAAAATAATTTTAAACGTCAAATCGACCAAGCACAAAAATTCCACGTAGGTAGTTGTGTTTTTGTGCCATGAATTTTCAACTGGTTTTCTAGAGGCTGACTGAGAGAGAAAAGATTTTTTTACAATAGTCTTTCCTGAAAATTTTTTCGTTTGGCGGTACAAATCGGGGGTGCGGGAAATTTCAACTCGAAAAGTTCAAGTTCACGTGAATATTGACTCAAATCCCAAGTCAAACTTGACTCGAACTCGAAA
This sequence comes from Sweltsa coloradensis, assembly GCA_024449915.1. Taxonomy (NCBI): domain Eukaryota; kingdom Metazoa; phylum Arthropoda; class Insecta; order Plecoptera; family Chloroperlidae; genus Sweltsa; species Sweltsa coloradensis. The sequence goes on from JAMZAV010000304.1 coordinate 262,474, forward strand.
TGACCTGAACTCGCACAGCACTACTTTTCTACAGTAAGCACACAAAGTGTTAGTAAATTAAATCATTTACACTCATTTGCTCATTTTCATCAATAATATAATCACCATTGTATGTTGATCATGTAATATTGATATTATATTGATTAGCCTAACTTACTAGTTGGCAGACGTCTCAGTCATAAGTATCCTTAGAGAACCTGGATCATATTACCTACGCAACACATCAGGGTAAAATTGATTTAAATCAAATGATTTAAATCAGATTTAAATCAAATGATTTTTATTAAAAAAATCATTGATTTAAATCAAATATTACAAAAATGATCCAAATGACTCTGAGGCAGTGATCAATGATTTCACAGGTCTTCTAGACCTGGTATAGGCTTTTAAAACTTCATTCCTAGGTCCTAACACACTAGGGCACAGTCAAACAACAGTCAGAACTAAAAATTTAAAAATAAAATTGCTGTTCTGCTTCTGTTGTACAGTAAGAACCCTCTTATCCGATCTCCGCTTATCCGATGTACCGTGTTAACCGAGCCGCCAAAAAAAATAAAAAATTAAAGTTTTAAATACGTAAATAAAACATAAAAATAATTACAGACGCCGCGCCGCACTTTTTTAAATGTACTCGCATACATTTGTAGGCATGCCTTACGAGTGAGTGCAAAGAAGATAGATCGGCGATATATCTCGACTTTCGAGCAGTCTGCATCAGTTCACTGAGCATATAGAGTTCAGTGGTCAGTGTGCGTCGGGCGCATCGCCGGTAAGCGTCAGTGTTACTGAGCATATAGAGATCAGTGTGCGTTGCGCGCCTGCGCGTGCGCATACGATCCAGCCATCTCACACACAGCTGTTCAAAGATGGTCGTTGTGGAACTAGATGCAATCATGTTTCAACCGATTCACGAAATTCGTAATCACGACGCATTGAATTGTTATTCCTGGGCTTATCTTATTTCTTTCCCAGACTTATCTTGCGTCGAGAGCTTCAGCGCGGGCATAGTAGTGAGAGGTTTTCCCACATGAGTTAGGCCTAGGCTTAGGCCTAGAATGCAAACATAGGCCTAGGCCTAGGCCTACTGCGTCGAGTTTAGGCCTAGACATACGTTTTTATTACGACATGTAGGCCTAATTGTGTACGTGTGTTTGTGAGCTTGATTTACAAGCTATTAAATCATTTAGTATACCCTGTATGAAGTGTATCGTGTGTATTTTATGTTCCTTTATCCATTACATGTGTCATATATCATTTTACCATATCAGGCTATGCTACGAGAGCAAATAAACCAATGAACCGCGCCATCCGAGTTTTTCGCAAATCCGAGGTGCCCCCGGTCTCATCCAACTCGGATAAGAGAGTTCTTACTGTATTTGATTATATTGTTAGCCATAATATGAGATATGAAATGAATTCAAGGCCATAACAAGAAGAAGAAGGGTTTCCCAAGTAGGGGAACCCCCCACACATGAAGACTTGACAAGTGTGTGGCCTACTGTCATGCCATGGAGTGAAGGATTGTAAAGGATCAGACACAAAAATACTGTTATTGCTTTTTAATAACTAGGCCTACTTGGTATTTGGTAAGAAGAAAAAAGAGATTAATATGACTTCTTCAGGGAGAAAACGACATAATGTGTGGCTAGAATTTGATCAAGTTATCTCTCCAGACAAAAAAGGTTTAAGAGCCATCTGTAATTATGTGTGTAATTAATGTGATTAATAATTAAATATTAATTTTCACCAAATTGACAGATAATATGCCCTAGCAGCTAGCTATGTTTACACCCACCCCTCCCTAAAAACTTTTTATTTCATGTTTCTTACGTAGTAGGCCTAGACCCCTTCCTGGTTGGCATAAACAGCCTAAAATTAAACCAAGAGGAAGGGTTTTGCATATAAAATTGTAGGCCTATAGGCCCCTAATAGGTCTACACCAGTCTAGAATTTCAATTTGAATAAATAATAGTTCGATTTACATCAAAATTTTAAAAACTCAAAAAAAAAATCGATTTAAATAAAAAAAATCCGATTTAAATAAAAAAAATCATGATTTTTGATTTTTTTAATAAAAATCAAAAAAAATCAGGAACCCTGCAACACATTAATAGAGAAGCGCGTTTGTATGCCCGTGTGTTAAAAATTTCTAGGACTACCGCCCTAGAAATGTAGCGCTCTCACCGTCCAAAAGTATGTAACTGGATTTAGTCAAATTCATGCCAAACAATTTAATATATTCTAATAGTTTGCCTGAGGCATGAGCCTAAACCTAATACAGTAAGACCTCGTTAATTCGAGCACCCATAATTCGAAAAGCTGTGTAATTCGTAAAATAACTCAGTTCCCTGCCAAGAGTATGGGAACATACATGTTAAAGGATCTGTTTAAAACGAAATTTCGATAACGTGTAATTCGAACAAATAATTTCCCCCGTCATTAAAAAACCCTTGATAATTTGCCTGATAATTCGAAACAGTTTTAAGCAATCGCGTAATCCCAACGACTGCAAACCGCCGTCAAAGCTTTGCCGCCGTGTAGATATTTGCCTCCTATCGTTCTGTACTGTCTGCCGCCCGGCCAGCAGAACTCCCTGCCCGCCTGCATCTCCCCTCACTCTCCCTAGTCTTCAGCGCAGGCGGTAGGCCTACGTGTTACTTTGTCCTGCCCACTTCCCCTCGCCGCTACCGAGCTAAGAATAGATTCTCCAGTGAAACAAGAAAAAAACGACAAATGCGAGAAAACACAAAAAGAATTAAAAAAACATCTTTTATTATCTGAAAAATATTTATTTATGCCTAGGCCTATCAGAAAAACATTGAAAAATAAACACACAGGCCCTGTCCTCACTTGAGTGATAGACCCTACCTCCCTACCACTTCAATAAAAGGCCATTTCAAAATCATTAACCTGACCGTTCGGCGTTCGTTATCCTTGCCTTCCGAAGACATCGTAATCTTTCAGCTGTGGCAGTGACACAAGATCATGACGCTCGCTTCAACGCTGTACAGATCGTTAAAAAAACATCACTCATGTTTACTTAAAATATAACTGGAATGGATTGATCAGGCCTACTTCAAGATCGATTTGATTAGGAAAGTTTTGCAAAAAATCTTTAAATAAAGATAGTTTCACCCTGTATCAAAACGCGAGACGTACCGGTAACCAACTGATTGTGTAGGCCTAGAACAATGTTATGTTTTGCAACTGTGTGTAGATGGTCATCTTCACAGTTTCGACTGTTCTTCTGACCGTCATTACTCGTCTTCTGGTTATTCAACGCTAAATCAAGTTGAATATTACGTACGTAGGCGAATGGTGAAAAGAAACAACATCATATAACATCGTAATAAACATCGTATAATGCCTAGGGAGCCTAGGCCTAGAACAAAGATGCAATTCTTCCTAGAAGTGCCATCTTTATGCGCACGCGCACCGTTGCGCGCAACAGGCGGAGTCTAACTTAAAGGCTGGTGCAAACGCGCGATTTCGTCAGCTGCATGGCTGGTACAAGCGCATGATTTCGTCGGCTCGGCCGGAAGAGCCAAATACGCGATCGCATCGGTTTTTCTTGGGGTTTGCGTATCGGAAATATTAAAACCGATTGTTACGATATTGTTTCCGAAAATAACGAACGATTGATGCAGGGAGGTATAACTTTTTTTTTTTGGATGGATAATCCGAATTTGGATAATTCGAATTGGCAATTTTGAGGTCCCTTGATTTTCGAATTAACGAGGTTCTACTGTAATGATAATATCTAGGGCCTAATATAAAAATGAATATATATATATATATTATAACAAAACATCCATTGTCAACAAATAATAGGCCTACCTTACTTATCTGCAAATTTGTATATTCAACATTGTACTTTGTTTGGTCCATGGGTTGATTACAGACTCTAAACCGGGGAAATTTCTTTATCAACTCTGGTTGCCATGGTAACCAAGACCTTGGGCTCACTGCCTTTGCTAGGATTTTGATAGGAATTGTCAGGGAACCAATGAATTTGAAAGGCGGCGGGACCCAATTACTGTCTAAACGCGCTATGTATCTAAAAGATAAAGCGACGTTAACAAGGCCTAGGCCTCGTATAGATAGGCCTACGAGCAATATACATTTTTTATATTTGACCGACTTTAGGTCAATTGTCCCAGATTTTAATTTGACCGGTCAAAGTGCCATCTCTACCAGTAATTTCACATCCCTATTCATGACACATAACTAGAAATGTTCCCAACAATATTTTTTTCAGTATCGATATCGGCGCAATTTTGCCGATATCGTAATTTCAAAAGTAATATCGATATCGCGATATTGAATTTAATTCGACCACAAAAATGACGACTGTAAATGCTAGTCTTGTGCACTTGGTAGGGGCTATTGACGAGATATTAGTTAAGTCATCAAGATTTTCAAGTAAATCTACTTGAAACATGTTTTTTATACCTCATAATAAATAATGCTTGAACTCAGAGCGTGTAAAGATAACGAGTCGCGTCGTCGATGTTTGTTGTTGTAGGATGGGAGCAACTTGACTGAAGTCCCATGCAGCACTCTACGTGAATCGAGAGCGAGGTTGGAGGGAGGTGCATGCGCATTGGCGACGCTGGCGGGCGATCGTAGCGAAGAAGTGGGAGGAGCATTCCGTAGAACTGCAGAAATGTGAGAGCAAACCGCAGCAGAACACTTAACATCAAGAATGATAAAGCTATGATATCACGATAATTCCGATATGGCGGCGGGGTACCAATATCAAAAACAGGCTCTATTTTTCCGGGATCTAACTGGATGATGCCATCTACTGGCACTACATAACACAGCACTACAGAAGGAATCAAATACTAGCCTAGAAAGGCGGCTACAATGGCAGGGTAATGTGGTGCCCAGTATGGTACTCACTCTCCAAATCCTTCAGGGCCACCGGTTTCTCCCACACAGATTCGCCGGCCTTGGCATTGTAGAAGTAGGACCTTCCATCCGGGGCCTTGTGCTCAGTCCACTCGGTGCCTCGTGCCACAATCTCAGGGTCAATCTGAGAGTCATCGGCCTGTGGAGGTGCCGAACCGGCCGCCAGAGGTGGGGCTGAGATAGTAGACGGCTGTTGCACGGGCACAGCCACCTAAAACAAAATCAGCCAACGTTACCACTTATTGATCACGTATAGACTATTGATCACGTCTAGACTCGAGATTAAACGCCGCCACCAACCAGAGTTATTGATAACTAGGGAAACGGCAAAGTCGTTGTTAAACGAGTGAGTGAGCCAAGTGTTGAGTACCCGGGAGCATCCCCTTTCCTCCCCTATACCTAAGAATGATACCGGGTAGGCCTACTCAACAAATGGCTCACTCACTCGTTTAACAACGACTTTGGCGTTTCCCTAGTTTTTCAAATACAAAACCCATGGTCGTTAAAATAATTTCCATACAATTAGCAGATTATTTTTCAATCTATTATTTTATTTCTTGTAGGTTTAAATCGCAACAAATCTTGCTGATTTTGTTAGCAGTTCTCAGTTAACTCGTACTGGATGTCTGTTTACTAGGAAAACGCTTAAGTCCCGCCGCGTTGTTGGATGAGCGTAATTGGTGCATTGAGCTGCCATGTGTTATGCGGATTTTCTGTTGTTCTGTGAAAAAATCATTACTAAGTTGAAGATTTTTTAAAAATTAAATTAAATTTAAAAAAAATTAACTTAAATTTTTAATTTTTTAATTAATCGTAATTTTAAAAAAGGAAAAAATCGTAATATTGAAATTTTCATAAGAAATAATTATTCGATTGCGCTTAAATTTTACACGAATATATTAATTCATAAAATTAAGGTTCTGTGAAAAAATCATTACAATCGGACAAAGCATGTAGGTGTTGAAAGTCGAAGAAATTTTTTAAAAATGGAAAAAAAATAGTAAAATTGCGATTTTCATGAGCAATAATTTTCCGATTGTGCTCAAAAACGTGCCAGTTCTAAGTTCAGAGATTTCGAAGACCTCCATAAAATTCCATCGCAATCCGAGTATCGGTTTAGCCGGAATCGTGTTAACAAACACACAAAAATACAGAAAAAAAAGAAAAAAAAAACATTCCGGATTTTTTTCTACAGTGTAGTGAAATGGAATCTTCGCTTCGCTCGCTACGCTCATCCAAAAATATCAGCGCAATCTGTTCAGCGATTCGGCTGATTTTTTACGTACAAACATACAGACTAGGGATAACATCGGGTACTTGGGTACCCGACTCCTACCCGACTCCTCTAACACTCAAAAGTATGTGTATTCCCTGCTTGGCACAGAACAGTTGGTTAGTCCTACTTTGCATGGCAGTGAAGGTGTTAATGACGTTCTGAATTTGTAAATTAAATCATTATTTGGCATTACTCCATTAGTAACAGTGACGCAATGGAAATGGAATACAGTAAGACCTCAATTATCCGAGGTGGATGAGACCGAGCTATGCTCGGATAACGAAAAACTCGGGTGATAAGGACTTTCTTGTTTAACTCCTCCCAGCAGGGCCCTAGTATATGAAAGTGATATCTCAAGTGTGAAATACCATAAAAAGAACATAAATAAACAGCCTCTTAGTCATGACATCGGCTGCCGACTGCTTTGCTGATAGAATGAATGTGTGGTCTCGTTATCTTATCCAATAACATTAACGACTGTCTTGCTGATAGAATGAATGACTAGTCTCATTATCTTATCTCATAATGTAAACAAAACAACTCAGCGAGTCTTGGCCCGAAGCCAATTGGCTAGGCTTGGGGAGGAGGGGGGGAGGGAGGGACGGTTATCTTCGCGTCTGTCATAGATGGATGTCCTACTAATGCAATGTTTATTTCTTCATAATCGTAGCCAGCCTCTATCATGTCGTCTTCAAGGCCATATTTTGTCTCTATCTCTCTCTCTCCCTCCCTATCTTCTCTCTCATCCGCCGTCTTTGAGCAAGGTCGCGGCGGCGGCGGCGGCAAGCACTCACAACTACACTGGCTCAACACTCTACGGCACCCTACCCTCGACCCCTGCCCCCAACCCCCTTACAACTCGTGCGCTGTGCGTGACGTCATTGTAGTAAACAGCATACTGCTTAACATTCAGATGTAAAGAACATAACATTTCGGCCTAATTAAAAAAAGGAAAGGGCGCCTGAAACCAGCTCGGATAACACGGAATCTCGGTTAATCGGAGCTCGGATGAACGAGGTCTTACTGTAATACAAATATTCTTTCAAATGATACCTAATGTTATGTGTTACCATGGGATGAGCCGCAAGATACATTTAGGGACGGTCACCCTACATTCAGAATGGCTTGTGGAACAATAGCAATGTAGTAGGCCTAAGTCTACACATCAACACTATAAATGTAATACTAGTTTGCCCCATGTTCCACTAACTTACCTGTGCAATTGGAGGCCGCGTCATCTGTGTCATGTTAGGGGCTGGTCCTGAAGACATTCCCCAAGGAGCCATGCCACCATATCCCGGGAATCCAGGGAATCCAGGAGGAGGCATACCAAACTGAGGTGGTCCACCTCCGAAATGGGGCGGTGGTCCACCAAATGGTGGCATTCCTGGTGGTGGGCCCTGTAGCATGCCTGTAACAAAGTCAGTTCATACTAGGGATGACATCGATTCCAAAAAATTGGAATTGATCATTGTGACCTAGGAATCGATTCCCAAGAAAAACTTTTTAACTGTATGCACAGTTATTTTGGTGGTCATTTTCCGCGGAACCCGTGATACACGGCGATAATTCCGCGGTCGTTTGCCCCGCAGCCCGTGAAGGCTTGTCTCGCCCGCCTTACGCCTCGGAACAATGTATTTCGCAACGTTGCGTCGTCGTCTGTTAACACTGCCTGCCTTTGTGTACGCTCGGCGTCTGGCTGGAGAGGGAGGGACAATAGACACGTGGTTCCCCGCTCTGCCACGCCCCAACACACGACGCAGAATATAAATTTTTAATGTTTAAAATTTGTATTTTGTTAAGTCTTTTCCAGCATTAAACCCTTGAATGTGAAATCAGAATAAAGTACTTTGATTGCAAAAGTTAGTGCTTTTCCCAACAATTATTGAGAAGTATGCATTCAAACATCAAATTCTTGTGTCGTACGCCCCCCCCCCCCCCCAGCGACGAAGATTTGTGGAGCGCATGGCCTGCCACCACGTGCAACGCCAAGGCCACAATACAGCGCGTTCCTTTATCCCCTCTCTCTCTCTCTCTCTCTCTCTCTCTCTCTCTTTCCATTCGTTTTCGAATCCCAGTCACAATTAGTAGGGCAGCCTCTCTCGTTGCAACGGGTCTCGGTTCAAACCCAGGGTAAGACATGGTTGTTTAAGTCGCCCAAGCACCAGAGTCTAGGAGGGAAGCCCCCTCACTGGTTGTGCTGTTTTGTGACTTCCCACCCTTCTTATCTCTAACCCTTTCATTTAGTATGAATGAAGAGGCACCCTGGCCCAGCAAAAACAGAAGGGGCAGCTTTTCTCTTGTTGCCAACGGTTCTGGTTCGAATCCAGGGTAAGTCATGGATTTTTTGTCTCCCGAGCACCAGAGTTGGGAGGGAAGCCCCCTTACTGTCTGTTCTGACACTGTGTGCCCCAGTATGAATGGTGTGTGAAGTAACCTTGCTGATGATGACAACATGCATGCAGAATTTACTTCTTGCGTGGCCCTACCACAGGTTTGGTTATGTGTTGTGAGTTTTGTTTGCATGTAGTTAGCTGATTTTTAGTGGCCACCATCCGCCTGATGAGTCCCAGAAGGACGAAACGCGTCGTGGATTAAGGTAACAAACAACTTTAAATTAGCTGCAGTTGTCATCAGCAGGTGAAAAGTTTTGTCGCCCCCAGCCCTTCAGGCTGGATTTAATGTTCTTTATGTTCTCTATGCTTTCCCAACCTGTCAACCCTTCTCCAATCATACTAAACTAGCCGATTGGCCTTTTCCTAATTGTAATAAATTCCCATTATTGTTGGACGTGATCGCGAACGTAATGAATGCATATTCAATGGTTGTAACATGGTCTATCTCTTCACTACTCCAATTCTTTTTTTTTGTAGTTTTATTGTTTTTAACGTACAAAAAAGACATAAAATTGGTCTTGCATTCAACCCACTTATTTTTCCTAGAACGCAACAAAACCACTCTAAAAACCTGGTTTTCAAAATTTTCGTCTGCGGCGCTGTAGTTGGGGGGCCCCCCTGCTGTTCCCCCTACGCACCTGGGGTGGTGGGTGGTACGGAAAATATCTGGCACCGGTCATATTGGAACCTTCAAGCCACCACTGGGAAACGCACAACAGAAACAAATTTATGGTAAATGCCATAAGGCTGGGTCGGGACTAAACAAAAAAAAGACTTATAAATGCAAAAAAACGCACAGTAGAGAAACGCATTAAGGCGGTTCTACCGTAGTAGAGCAGTACGACGCGTCGGTGCCGTGACTCTTGAGATTAAATTAGCATCTCAAGAGGGTCCCACAGATCACTCCCTTAAACAACATTTCTTGTAGATCTAGATATATAACTATGATTAAAGGTGCACTAGTAGCGTCAGAATCAGATAAGGTTTTGTTTACAACGGCATTTTATGTCAAAAAACAACAAATCACGCTTACCGCGATAGAAAAGTTGAACAACGTCTTTGAGTTTATAATGTAGTCAGCGTTAAAGACGGCTGCTGCCGCTGAAAGCTAGCAATCTTATTGGCTACCGCGCCGCGTGAAACACTGAACAGTAAACACACCTTAAGCGATATACCACATAAAATGAATCAAGGGGATGAAGAAGGGTTAACGATTAACAGATTAAGTCTTGTTTGTTGTGGAACTAGGAAGGTCGAAGATCGCACATAAGTCGAAAAGTCAAAACTACATCATCGACATACATCTAAAAAATAAAAATGAATTTTTATCAATAGGTATCACCATGAGGTATGTACTAGCTACACAATTATTCCTACAGGTGACGCTACGGCAGTTACAATTAATTGCCGGACCATATACACGCTGGCAGCACATTGCCAAACGAAATGTTGCTGTTGCTAGCAATTAATTGCTCGTGTAAAGGGCCCTTAAGCGGCTGGCCACGGGTGTTTATAAATGGACATTATTTTACAAGGATGCGAGCTTCAACAAAATGATCACCTACCTGGTGGTGGTTGCATGATGTTGGGCATAGACTGTTGGTGAAGTAATGGGGGTGGTCCATTTGTTGAGTCACCGTCGCCCTTACTGCCTGGACCCCCTTGACTTTGAGGCATCCCTCCTGAACCGGAAGTCGGGTTCACACCTGCTGCCGTCTGTGCCATTACTTCAACCTATGACACACAGTCAATAAGTAACAATATTTTTTATTTGTGAAACTCAGAACTGGGTGTTTGTGGTTGGGGAAAGAAGAAAGGAGACCAACAGCTTACCTTTTAAACGAGACGAGCAGCTGCGTGAAACTGGCTGGTTAACATAAATATTTACAAAACAAGATACACAATGTCGTACGTTTCGGCCAACGCAGCCTTGGTTACCAACCGTTAGAGAAAACAATACACGGTTAAAACAATTGCAGTGCGTTGTTATAATCGTGTATTGTTCAGTATGTAGGAAGTGTAGGCCTATTTTGTTAAAAAAAACAGTTTGAATTTCAATTAGTTGGCATATGCATATAAACCTGGAGAAGCTACACATGGAGCACCATAATTAGGGATGCACACGATAATCAATATTGGATAAAATCTTTATCAAAAGTCATAATTATCGACAATCAAAATATCATTAATTGGTTGAAAACGGCCCGAAACACATAATTCGTATTTCCCGCTTGGGCAGACAGAGATAAGTCACAAAAGCTTTGTTCGCCTGTCCAACACTTTACACTAGTGTAAGTCAGTGTAGACGAATGGCTGTTTTTTTGTGTCAGTGTAAGTCAGTGTAGTTAGTATGTGGTCGTTTTTCTGTACCTTCAGTGTAGCACTAGTGCTGCCAGTGCTACACTAGATTACACTGGCTATTTTGGTCGTGTAGGAGGAAACTACACTAAAAGTGTCGAGTGTGTTTTTTTGTGGGCAACACTCGTGCTACACTGACATACTGTTTCCTTTAAAAAGAAGTACTTCCGCCGTACACTGCTCAGTGCACGTGTAAAACAGTGTAGCACTAGTGGTGGACAGGCGAACAAAGCTATTGTGTCTTACTCGAGATTTATGTTTGGAAGCGAACTTAGTCGATAGCGGGAGACAAAAACAAAGACATGACGAAGCAGCCAGTGGCATGAGATTGTATTGTTTTGAATTTCATTAAACACATTTGAGATTCCATTCTATGTCAGAACGGGCATGAATTTTTTATTTTTGTAATCGATAATGAGAAAAGTATTGATGTGCATCCTCAACTAGGCCTATAATGAAAATTAAAACTTTTTATAAGTTCCTTTTTACGTTGATGAAATGACTATTTTAGGCCATGTTATTTTAGAAAAATAACCCACCCTCACTTGAAAATAACAAAGATGCTGCATTGTAAAGAAGCCACATGCATGCAGCATGCTAAAAGGTAAATACAGTCAAAAATCATAACGAATATCATTACTACAAAATAATCAATGAACAGAAAATTTCAGTGATCCCACCCAAATTTCTATGTTTGTATGTTAAACAAGAGTCATTACAAATAAAAGTTGTTCAACGGAAAGATCATTTTAACAAACTAATGTTTTTGCACCACTATAATAGAATGCTTTTACAACAAATTTGTCTCCTGAATTGTGGATTTGATGGAATTCCCAGCCGCTCACAACGGCCTTTTATAAACTTATTGTTGGCACAAATCTGTGGACCTCTGCAAATGTGAGGAAAAAAATTCAATAGTAGGCCTACATTTAGTATTTACAGACAAAAAGCCAGTACGGGCCTACTTGCTCTAGGCCCGTCCTAACAGTGAAGAGTCGGCGTCATTGGTAGTTGTGTTTACATAACGTAATGTGACTGCAGTAGCTACATTTTGAGTAATAAAAATATGAATGGGTGTCTAAAACTCACCTGTTCCTGTGTAATTATTTTAACCCCTTGTCCTTCTGGTTTAGTCCAAGTTGTTTCTCTGGTGCGAGCATTGTAAAAGTATGATTTCCCTTCATTAGTCTTTGTCTCGACCCAAACATCTCCATTCAAATCTATACCAGCCACTCCACTCGAATTCTGAAACACAAATTTCTTATGTTCAAAATGGCCCCTTACTCTAGGGCTACCTACTTATGAGTTTTTCACCCATTGGTCATTCAATGTAGGCCTACCGACTGGTACCTATACTCGAATAGACATTTTTTATCAAACATTCGGTTCTAAAGGTTATGTGCTTGCAACGTTGAGTGAGTAATGCTTGTCACCGTCACGTCGACCTGCTTTATACACACACCAACAGCCGTTTTTTTAAACATGACCCTAATTGTTAGAGGTAGTGAAAAATGGTGATAACAAAATTCGAGATTTTTTTGGATGAGCGTAGCGAGCGTAGCGAGCGAAGCGAAGACTTCCATTTCACTGACCCCAAAAAATTTACCTCCAATGTTTTTTTGTTTGTTTGTTTTTTTTTTCTGTCTGTTTGTTCGCTCTCTACCGGGCAAACGGCATATGCGATCTTGATGAAAATTTGAGGGGACCTTCGTTTTCTCTGAACTTAGACTTGCTACGTTTTTGGGTACAATCGAAGAAATATTTCTCATGAATATCGTACTTTTACGATTTTTTTCGATTTTTAGTGCAATATTTTCGTCACATTTGGGTTGATTCTGACCATACGGGTGGGGCTACAACGTTCATATTTCACATGAAGTTTAGGATTATGGTGATGTAGTACCTTTTGAAACAAAAAGCTGAAAAAGTTAGCTAGAACCCATATAAATAAAGGTTTTAATATGAGTTTTTCGATTTTTAGTTCGATATTTTCGTCACATTTGGGCCGATTCTGACCAAACGGGTGGGGCTACAACGTTCATATTTCACATGGACATTGAGGTTATGGTGATGAAGTACCTTTTAAAAGAAAAAGTTGAGAAAGTTTTCTAGAATCCATAGAAATAAAGGTTTTAATATGAGTTTTTCGATTTTAGTGCGATATTTCGTCGCATTTGGACCGATTGTGACCAAACGGGTAGGGCTACAACGTTCATATTTCACATGGACATTAAAGTTATGGTAATGTAGTACCTTTTGAAAGAAAAAATTGAAAAAGTTAACTAGAATCCATAGAAATAAAGGTTTTAATATGAGTTTTTTTACTTTAAGTGCGATATTTTCGTCACATTTAGGCCGATTTTGACCAAACGGGTGGGGCAACAACGTTCATATTTCACATGGACATTACGGTTATGGTGATGTAGTACCTTTTGAAAGAAAAAGTTGCAAAAGTTGACAAAGTTATCCAGAATGCATAGAAATAAAGGTTTTAAAATATGTTTTTTGAGGTTTATAATAACAAGAAACAATAGAAACTTGACAACAGTCACCTACAATGCATTCACAAAGCACTTGCAAAGGAAAGTGGTCCCACGCAAACTAAAAACTTACAAAAACGCTCATCCATCAACGCGGCGGGACTTTAGCGTTTTCCTAGTTTAAAACATCCATTTTATTGCCTAAAATGTAATATTGTCGACAAATTACATCATGTAGAGATGGAAAAAACATATTTTGAAAACGCAAATTTCGCGAAATCTCGTGTATATCGCAAAATAACGAACGGAATTGTATAAAACTGGTCAAAACCTGAATTAACTCGCGAAATTAAGCATTTTAGAGCCCAATATGTGGGGGGATGGTGGAGGTGCCGGTCCAGAACTTTTGTGAATTTTGGTGGAGGTGCCGGTCCAGGAGGCCAAGTCTTGAAACCATGCGACTCAAGTCGCAATGCGTGTCAAGTCACTACTTCCAAAATCGCATGTGACTCGACTTAACGTCATGTACGTATTTTGAATTTAGATGTGCGACTCATTTGCTTGCGGATGAAATTTTCCTTGCGAAGGTTTTTTTTTTGCGTTTGGAAACTCCCCCCACTTTCGCTCTAACTGAAAAATGAGAAAGCTTTTTACAAAGTGAATTTCGACTTTTGAGTCTAAAAATTTTTCAAATACATAATCGATGTTGTGAAGATTTGATGATAAAATCGTTTTTGTACGAACTATTGATGCTTTAATCGATTCGACATTCAAAAAATTGTAAAAAAAACACACTAGGATTCTAGGCTAGGTTTTACTTTAAAAATAAAAAAAAAAGTATTTAGGAGTCAAACCCCTCAGTTATAAACCGATTTTCAGTGGGGGACGTAAATCAAAGCGACCAAGCCCCCCCCTGTAGGCCCCACGAAAATTTTTTTTTCACTTATTTATTGTTATTTCAAATAGCCTAAGGCAGTCGTACCTCTTTTTAAAATTAAATCATATTTTTGATTGTTTTTTTTATTATTATTTTTCCCAATATCATCAAAATACTACAAACATTAGGAAACACAACGAGCTAGCCCCTTAAACAAAAATTTTGTTGTATCCCTAAATAGAAAATATAATAAAGTTGATATTTAAAAAAGGTTTTTAAAAAATTTTTTATGTAGCAAGTTTGAAAAAAAAAAGAAAATCAAAAAATATATAAAACCGACGATTTAACACAATAGTAGCCACAATAGCGAAATACTTAAAACAACATTCAACACTAACTTATAGGCCTAACTTATAACATTACGTACATCAAAAAAATTATTTAAAGTTCACCATTATAAAAACATACAGCATTTGAATTGAAAAGAATAATGAAAAAAATTGTACAAATCTCTTTAAGAAAATAATATAATTTGAAGCTGAAAATTAATTGGATGAGCGTAGCGAGCGAAGCGAAGATTCCATTTCACTACACTGGAGAAAAAAAATCCGGAATGTTTTTTTTTTCTGTATTTTTGTCTGTTTATTAAACACGATTCCGGCTAAACCGATACTCCAATTGCGATGAAATTTTATGGAGCCCTTCGAATCTCTGAAACGAAGAACTGCCACTTTTTTGAGCAAAATCGAAAAAATTTTTCTCATAAAAAATCGCAATTTTTACGATTTTTTTTTTTTTTTAAAAAAAATTTCTTCAGCTTATAACCCCTAGGCCCTACATTGCTTTGTCCGTTTTAATGATTTTCGACAAAACCCTTAATATCAAGGGAATTTAGGTATTCGTGTGTGAAATTGAGCACAATCAAAAACTATTTCTCATGAAAATCGAAATTTTACGTTTTTTTTCTTTTTTAAAACAATTCTTTGTTACTATAACACCTACATGCTTTATCCTATTGAAATTTAATTTTTTTTTCACAGAACCTTAATTTTATAAATTCATATATTTGTGTAAAATTTGTGCGAAATCAAATATTATTTCTTATGAAAATTTCAATATTACGATTTTTTCCTTTTTTTAAATTACAATTAATTTTAAAAAAATAAAATTTAATAATTTTTTTTTCATTTAATTTTAATTTAATTTTTTAAACAAAATCTTCACTTAGTATTGATTTTTTTCAACAGAACAACAAAAAATCCGCATAACACATGGCAGCTCAATGCACCAATTACGCTCATCCAAAAAACGCGGCGGGACCTTATAAGTCAAGCGGATTAAGGAAAATACAAGAACAATTAGGGGTTTTGTGGTAGAGGCTGAATTTTGGATTGTATACTCAGAACAACATTATAAGAAAATTGCCTCGAGGGGGCCATGAAAAATCCATCCGGTTAAGGGGGGGGAAAAGGGGGTGAAAAAATTGGCATTTTTCAAATAAAAAAAAATTCAAAAATTCAAACTAAATTTGATCCTAAGATTACAAAATTATTACATATTGTAGATAAAAGTCCAAATTTCCAATAAAAAAAATATATATCCACCATATATGTATATAAAACCAAAGATTTTGCACCCTTTGTCTTTTTTTCACAAATTTACCCACTCTGCTGGGAGGATTAGCCTACCAGTTACGGGTTAAGTGATGGGGCCGTAAATTTTCCCTCTAAAACACTCAGAAGAATGATCTCAAAAAATTGGCCCGAGGAGCCCTCAAAAAGTTGTTTGGCTTATAGGAGAAAGGGGGGGTGTACTAAAAGGGTTGATAAACCTAAAATAAAGAAATCCGTATTCAAATATTATATTTACAACGCCAATTAATGTGTATTTGTAGATTAGTCTAAACTTTAATTTAAAAAATTAAAATTTCCCCAATATTTAAATCCTGGTCAGATTATGCGCCCTTTTCCATTTTCATAAATTCCCTCAATATTACGAAAGTGTATCGTGCGACCACTCTTTTTGTCACAAATTCTCCTAATATTACGATTAGGACAAAAAGATTTTGTGATGCTTGGGTACAGTTTTACTCAATGGACTTGATCCCCATTTTAAAAAATTCACTCAATTTTAACGAAAGTGTTCGTGTGACCACTTCGTTTTTTTCAAAATTGCCTATTATAAGAAAAATTATAAAAAAAAAATTTAACACCTTAGGTACAGTTTCACTCAATGGACTTTGACCCATTTTAAAAAGTATTATGACAAAGTGTATGACAAAATCTTTTTTTCGTCTAATTGTATTATAGGATAATTTGAGACAAAACGAGTCATCACGTAGATTTTTCGTTAATATTGAGTAAACTTTTAAAAAAATGGGGTCAAAGTCCATTGAGTGAAACTGTCCCAAAGGGTTTAAAAAACTTTTTTTTTTGTTTTTCTTATCAAGGCTTTAATTTTGAACAAAACGAGGGGTCACACGACACACTTTTGTTAAAATTGAGTAAATTTTGTTAAAATGGGGTCAAAGTCCATTGAGTGAAACTGTACCTAAGTGTTAAAAACTTTTTTTATCCTTTTTCTTACTATTGGCATAATTTTTTGAACAAACGAGTGGTCACACGATACACTTTCTGTAAAATTGAGTAAAATTTGTTAAAATGGATCAAAGTCCCATTGAGTAAAAATGTACCCAAGCATCACAAAATTTTTTTTGTCCTAATTCGTAAATTTAGGAATTTGTGACAAAAAGGTGTTCGCACGATACCTTTTGTAATATGAGGAAATTTATAAAATGGAAAAGGGCGCTAACCCTGATCAGATTTCATATATGGTTGAAATTTTTAAATTTTTAAATTAACGTTTAGACCTTAATCTACATACACATTAAATGGCGTTGTAAATATAATATTTGAATACGGATTTCTTATTTAGTGTTTATAACCCCTTTAAGTACACCCCCTTTCTCTTAAGCAAGCAACTTTTTTGAGGGCCCCCTCGGGCCAATTTTTGAGATCATTCTTCGAGTGTTTTAGACAAAATTCACAGCCCTATCACTTAACCCGTAATGTAGGAAATCCTCCAGCACATGGGTAAATTGTGCAAAAAAAACCAAAGGGTGCCAAAATGGTTATAATACATATAGGGTGATTATATTTTTTTTTTTAAAATTTGGACTTTTTATCTACAATATGTAATAATTTTGTTAATCTTAGGATAAAATTTTAGTTTGATTTTTATTTTTTTTATATTTGAAAAATGCCATTTTTTCCCCCCCTTTTCCACCCCCTTAACCGGATGGATTTTTTCCCTGGCTCCTCGAGGCAATTTTCTTATAATGTTTTGTTCTGAGTATACAGTCCAAAATTCAGCCCTCTACCACAAAACCCCTAATTGTTAGGCTAATCCGCCTAGCTATTAAGCGTTTTCCTAGTAATTGAAAGTGTGAGCTTTATTTACTTTACTGATTCCCTGAAATCCAGTGCTTTCATGTTGAGAGCCTTCACTTTTATTTTATATTTGCGTAAGTTTTCTAGGGCTAGGCCTAGCCTACCTAAATTACCAAAACAAATTGCTAAAAAAGGTAAAAAAAAAAAAGGTAATTTACATTGAAAAGTTTTTAAAAATTGTTTATGTCACAAATAAAAGTGAAAAAATAATTATGCGACGAGTAAAAAAGTAAAAAAGTTTTTTCAATCGGGATTTGAACCGGCGACCCCTGCGTTCAAACCAAGCGCTCTAAACACTCGGCCCAAAGGGACCACAGTGAAAAGCGGGTCTATACGCCACTTATGCAGATGCCCCGCTAAATTGCGACGAGCGTAAATTTGGTCATGATAATTAGAAACTTTAAATACTTTTAAAACCTTCTTTCCAACATTTCTAGAGTGTAATTTACGTCTTTATACATAGGATGTACCTAATAACTATTTATTTAGTCATTAAAAACTTTCGATGTGGCAGTCAAGACGCAAATAAATCTCCACGCAAGGTAAAACCTCGTGGTTTGAAACGTAAAAAAACTTGCGAGACAAGTCGCAAGCCTTTTCGAAGTTTGGGCTCAAGACTACCGATTTGATGGTTTTGAGCGACTTGTCGGAAATTTGCGACTCAAAACGGGAGGTGAGTTGAAACGCAAGTTTCAAGACTTGGCCTCCTGACCGAACATTACTCGCGCAGCGGGCGGTACATTGTTTCGTGACGTCACGGGCTCCACGGAAATTTACCGCCAAAATAACGACGCGTATCATGGACTCCGCGGCAATAGTCCGCCAAATTAATGGTGCATACAAATATTTATTTTTGCTTGGGAATCGATTCTGAATAGATTTGGGGGTCACAATGATCGATTCTTACTCATTGGAATTTGTGTCATCCCTACTTAAAAAGCTTAAAGGGCTTTTTTTTAATTTTTTTTTTTTTTTAGATAGGCCTAAATGTTTTTGACCATTTCAATGAAATCGCGAAAAACGCGAAATTTGGGTTTTATAAAACGAAATTTGGATTTTTATATCACCATTTCTCATTACCTCTACTAATTGTTGATAATTTAATGGAATTTAAAAAAAGGTGTATATAGGACCTATACCTTTTTTAAATTTTTTTATTAAACCTGGTAGACACTGATTCATAGCATTAACGATATTTGCGATAAAAATAAAGCCATAAAAACACTACTTTTTTTTAAATGTCCATGTTTTATAGTATTTGGTTGGGTTTGAAAGTGATTTGATTTTCGCAAATTAAAGTGATAAATAGTGTTTTTAGCAATAAATACGTTAAAACACAAAATAGTAGCGATTTTTACGACAAAATTCAACAATGTGCAAACTTTTCAGTACCTAATGCAAGCGAAAAGTGCAAATTTCGTGTTTTTGAACTAAGCGCCTCAGCTGCCTTGGTATTCTCAAGACAGGCAGTGCACCCGTGCGCCGAGAGTGTGCGTCACTCCGTAGCCATGCCTCGATCACATGACGTGTGACGCTAGGCCTTGGTCCTATCCCCCCCCCCCCCCCCCCCCCACCGTGGCCTACGTGTTTCCGACCGGCCGTAGAATGCAACAGTCTGAAGTGTCTGAACACAGTGGTCGTTTATGAAACGACAGGCTACATTACAAGACATGAACGAAAAAGTGAAGAAATCGAAAACAGAAAAGACTTCTTTCATAAAGGACACCGTGATGTGGTGCCTCAAAGCGAACATTCCTCAGGAAAAACTGGACCATCCTGCCATGCGACCATGTAAGTTGGCCTAAACCTAGGCCTACCCCTTGGCCCTAACCGCGACGTAATTTTAGGCTCTAGGCCAAATAAATTGTTCTAGTACCTAGGCCCTAGCTTTCTAGACTAACAACTCATGTGGTTTAGGCCCTAGGCCTAAAATGACGGTAGAATGACTGCCTAAGCTTATCTTGCCAACTCGTAGGCCTAGGCCTAGCCTATCCTAGGGAGGGGCTTAGGGTCTAGGCCCTACTCGTGGAATGGTCTAGGCTAGGCCTAGGTCTATAAAGTCAACAAATTCCTACTTCATTATGATTTGGCACAAGTTTTAATTAATATTTGCTGATAGGTACATATACGTACCAAGCTCTGGGGATTTACCTAAGGCGGATACTTTACGGGAAACACATCTAAATTCCTGTGGTGAGCAAATTCGGGAGAATGTGGGCCAGACGAACGAATATGACGCACTCTACTGTAGAAACATGTGCCATGTTGAGCTTCAATCAATAGTAAATCCTAAATAGTACCTAGTTAGGCCTCAATAGTAGGTTTTTAAATTTTTTCCAGGCTGCAATCATGTTCCATGTGATTTTGCTAATTCAATATTTTTTCCCCCTCTGGCCGACTCCCATTCCTTGACGTTATTGTATTTAGCTATGAACGCTATAAAAACACAAAATTAAAGCTATAAAAGCTATTTTTTTAATAATTAATGCTACCTACTGGTAAACTGGTAAAATTTAGGCTATAGCTATAATTCATTGTCTCTATATATAGGCTACGCATATTGAAATTAACTTATAAAGATATAAGTGTGAATGCCAAAAGGCTGGATAGGAGAGTGATAAAAGTACCAACAGTACCATTAGCTTACCTGATGTGGCGCAGGTAGGCCACGATAGAAAACAGGCCTAAACGACTTGCACAAAAACTACATACTAAATATTAATTAACAAAACGTTTTCGGTCCCACGAGACTAATGATATAGGCCCCTAAAAAAAAAGACAGAAACATTTCCGGAAATATTTCCCGAAGAAAGCCTAGGCATTTCTCGGAAAAATTCCGGAAAATTTCCAGAAATTACCGGAATATTTCCTTAAATTGCCGGAAAATTTCCGGGGGAATTCTAGGCTACCGGTAATAAAAAATAAAATACCTGCAAATAGGTTACCGAGGGTTGAGGTAGTAGGCCTAGGCAATTCCAAGCATCATTTGAATTCATACTTCATCAAGATCAAAAAATAGTAGGCCTTACTGTTCATACTGCTTGGTAGGGCATCTTTGAAATTTAATGCGGGAAAATTTGAATGTGCAAATAGTATGAAGTTGTAGGCAGCATTCTGTACTGTCCCATACAGTAATAAAATAGAGTACCTACACTGTTCATCTTAACATGTTTACTTTCTTTCTTTATTTTATTTGTTTTTTTTATTTTTAATTGTAATTTTAGTGTTTGAAAACTTTTTATAAATTAATGACAACTCAAATGTTCAGTATTTTGTATATTTTATATATTAATGTATATGAACTAAACGAGGCTAAATAAATACAATACAATTTTGTGATTTTTTTTTCCCCGGGAAAATTTCCGGAAATATTTCCATTCTTGGGAAATATTTCCGATTTACAACCCTACACGAGACCTTTCTCAGAGAGACTGTCTCTTTCCGCTCACTGAGGAAGGTCTCGTGGACCGAAAACGTTTTGTTAATAATACATAGATCAATGTAGTTTTTGTGTTTGTCTTTTGTATTTTAATGTTTTCTATCATGGCCTACTTACTCCACTTCAGGTAAGCTGTTGGTACTATTATCTATTATTTTATCACTAGGGGCCTACCATATAAAGATACCTTGTGTGTGCAAGCTGATCTTTAGTGGCCACCATCCACCTGATGAGTCATGTTGGTGGATTAATTAAGGTAAAACACAACTTTAAATTAGCTATAGTTGTCATCAGCAGGTGAATAGATTTGTTGCCCCAGCTCTTCAGGCTGGGCATTACTGGGCATTATGTTCTCTATGCTTTCCCAACCTATCAACCCTTCTCCAATCTAAACTAGAGTAAATACGAATATTTTCAGTGCAAAATTGGTTGACAATGGAGACTCTCAGACTAGGCCTACTTATGCAAATTAATGTATTTGTAGGGAAAAGAAAGCCAAATACAGGCGGCGGAGATGAGATTCCTGAGGAGCACAGTGGGCAAGACAAAAAGAGATAGAATTAGAAATACGAACATCAGAGAGATGCTTGGGGTGGAGAAGTTAGGTGACAGGATGGGAAGGACACGGCTGAGATGGTTTGGGCATATGAAACGAATGACGGAAGAGAGGATGCCCAGGAGAATGTATGAGAAAAGGATTGAAGGAGGAAGAAGAAGGGGGAGACCAAGGAAGAGATGGAAGGAGACCATAGCAAGAGACTTACATAATAGAGGAGAGAGCTGGGAGGATGAAGCAGAGACACGATTGTGGGAGGATAGAAAGAAGTGGAAGAATTTGGTTGCGAAACCCAAGCTGACCCTGCCAGAAGTAGGAAACGGCAATGGATAATGATGATGATGATACAGCCATGTACATATATATAAATCAAGAGCTCTGGAAGATACCTCTTTCACCGACAACGCGTGGTCAACTCTCTGTGCCATGATTTATATTGCCCTGTGAACTGCAATGATCGACGTAAATAAAAAACATGGATGCTAACGTCAAAGGAAAATTCACTATTCACCAGAGGAACTATCAAGCCTAGAAGAAATATAATATGTAACGTAAAAAGAGCATTATATATCGATACCTAGGCCTAGGCATAGCATTAAGACTACGCCTTAGTTCTTACCTTTGCGTTAGTTTCCAATTAATTTCCATTAATTTCATCTAAGCTGTCAACCAGCAATTGCTAACCACTAGGAATGTGCAAATTCTCTTTTTTTTCTTTCAAACTTAACTCGAACTTTCCCAGTTGAGAACAAAACGAACTTCGAACTTCATAAAAAATTTGAACTAACAAAAAGTTCGAGTTCGAATTTTGAACGTTCGCACATCCCTACTAACCACCAAAGTTTGTTTTAAGCTTTTGTTTTTATAAAATGGTATTTTTCTTCTAACTGCCATCTAGATACTATTTTGTTGACCAAGAGTCTTTCAAAGCCCCAAAAATAATATTAATAACTTCAAATAGTCTAGGGCAGTGGTTCTCAACCAGTGGGTCGCGAGAATGTTCAGGTGGGTCGCGATGGAAGTAAGGGTTTTGGCTTATTTGTTCTGCGCGGAGTCAATAGAGAGATGTCTGGTGTGCCGTTCGTCCGGTCGATGTTATTTATTATTTTTTTTTATTTTTTTTGTGTGTCAATGGACAGTAGGAACACAGTTTGCAATTATTTCGTTTCTAAAGGAAACTGGGTTCAGGACTTCCAGGTGGATGGGTAGAGCAGGTTTGTATTGGAGTTTCCAATAATTAGAGTTGTGCAAAAATGTTTTTTTAAAGTTTGAAAATTCGCGCCTTAAAAATAAAAATTCGCGATTTGTCGCGATTTACCAAAAAACACAATTTTCTCATGCACAACTTAAAAAATTAAAAAAAAAAAACTAGTTTCAGGATAATTTAATTGATTTTAATGATTTAAAAGAAAAACAAGCTCATGAGAGTGAAGTTCAGAATCAGTTTTAATTTTAAGCTCAATTTCAGCCTTCAGTTTTCAAAGTTTCCGACAGTTTTTACCAGAATTAATTTCGTCTACCCGGCACCTCCACCAAATTTACGAAATTATGCATTTATTATGTAATGTCTTTTGATATGGATATGAAGTATTTTGAGCTTACTCTCGTTCAAACGATTATTAAGATCTTACAATCGCGTTGTATGACCCGGTGCCTCCACCATAATATGTACCAGCCAGTATTAATTTAATTTCGACTTCGACCCGGCACCTCCACCAAAACTTTGAAATTTTGTATTTTTTTAAATTTTGTGACTTAATTCGCATGGACATAATTGCTAATTTTGCCACTAGTTCGCGAAAATTTGCGAATTGGAATTTGAACCATTCAATCACAATTCATGAGATTCATGTGCAAACTGAATTTGAAGGGATTGTTGCAACTTTAAAAAATTCGCGAATTTCGTTGTCATCATTTTTGCACATCTCTACCGATAATACACAAGTTGAGATGTCTCTCTTTCAAAGATTCATCCTTTCTTTTTTAAAATCAAAAATGTTGGTGTCCTCCCTTCTTTGCAGTCCTTGTCCCATGTTGCATTTGTCGATTGTTAGTCATGGGGCAGTTCTAGTGAATAACCCCCTCCCCCGCCACTCACCATTTAAAAGCCCAAGTTTTACTTAGTCATTCTGAAACAGCAGAGAAATTCAGTTGGTGTTGAGTAAATTCGGGTTTACCTCGCAAAAGCGTAAAGACAGTGAATCGGTGACGGAATTAGAAACAAAAAAAAGTAAAACAATTAAAAGTGTTAAAAATAGAAAATACGATGCATCATATATTAAATTCGGATTTACAGTATCAAGTGACGGTCAGCTGCCTTTGTGTGTTGTTTGTGGTAAAACACTCAGCAATGAGTCTATGATCGAGAAACTCGTTGACGAGTGTCAGCCTCAAGCTCACCACTAACCACATCAACAAATTTGTAAGTCAATATCTTCATTATTTGTAAATTATTATTGATTTGGCTTCTGCCATTGTTATTAGTGGTGGTAGTGGTGGTGGTAATTAGTAATTATTTAAAACTGTACCAACAGATATCAGTAAATAAGCACAAATAAATTGTCTAATTAACTTGAAATTTGCAAAATATTGCCTATAAGCGGGATATAAAACAAAGGTAGTTAATTGGATGAGCGTAGCGAGCGAAGCGAAGACTTCAATTTCACTGACCCCCCAAAAAAATTTAGCTCTGGTGTTTTTTTTTGTTTTTGTTTGTAAATAAATAAATAAATTGTATTTAGAGTCTACCCACTCAGTTATATAACTGATTTTCAGTGGGGGACAGTAAATCAAAGCGACCAAGCCAACCCTGCAGGCCCCGACGCAATCGACGAGTGAGCGATAACCAACCAAAGATCGATACTTTTTAATGGGAAATATAGCAATCAGTGGTATGGACAGTGCGAACACCCGCGAATCAACGCCAGAATCAACAAGGCCGATTCAGAACAACTCTGAATTTATTATGTGCTTCGTTGCTAGGACGGCTCCAAAGTCACCGTTTACAAACTCCTAAAACAAGAACTGATGGACGTAAGTCCAAATCAGAAGTTAAAAAACTTCTGACTTTAGCGGGAATCGAACCCTGGACCTTCTGCATTGGAAGCAGATACGCTAACCACAAGACCAACGAGCACGATTTCGGGCAAACGGCATAAGCGATCTTGATGAAAATTGGAGGGGACCTTCAAAATCTCTGAACTTAGACATGCCACGTTTTTGGATACAATCGAAGAAATATTTCTCATGAATATCGCACTTTTATGATTTTTTTCAATTTTTAGTGCGATATTTTTGTGACATTTGGGCCGATTCTGACCAAACGGGTGGGGCTACAAAGTTCATATTTTACATGGACATTAAGGTTATGGTGATGTAGTACCTTGTGAAAAAAAAGTTGAAAAAGGTAACCAGAACCCATAAAATAAACGTACTTTTACGATTTTTTTCGATTTTTAGTGCGATATTTTCGTGACATTTGGGCCGATTCTGACCAAACGGGTGGGGCTACAACGTTCATATTTCACATAGACATTAAGGTTATGGTGATGTAGTACCTTTTGAAAGAAAAAGTTGAAAAAGTTAGTCGGAATCCATAGAATCAAGGTTTTGATATGAGTTTTTTTTTTAGGTTTATAAATTAAGAAGTAACATTAGAAACTCGACAACAATTGCCTACAATGCATTCACAAAGCACTTGCAAAGGAAAAGTAGTCCCACACAAACTAAAAACTTACAAAAACGCTCATCCATCAACGCGGCGAGACTTTAGCGTTTTCCTAGTAGTGACAATGTACTATTTTTTTTAAATTTACACTTTAGTTTGAAAAGTACGACTTAAAATAAGTCATTGACTCATTGGGTCGCACATAATATGGAAGCTTCCAAGGAGGTCGTCGGACCTAAAAGGTTTGAGAACCACTGGTCTAGGGGGCTTCCATCGATCGATAATGCAGTTCACAGGGCGATATAAATCATGGCACAGAGAGTTGACCACCCGATGTCGGCAAAGCAGGCATCTTCCAGACCTCTTGATTTACATATGTCCACGGCTGTACATCTTTCCAAACAAAGTGAACCAACACTTTAACAACATCAATCCTCAAACTTGTTTTAAATCTATTTCGTACTTGAATGGAATTCCCGGAGTTGTTTTGAGCATTATTCATCAGTTGTGGTTGTTGACCCATTGGACCGCCGGGACCTCCGTGACTGCCCGGGCCCCCTCTGCCACCAGAGCCTGGGGGACCATGGCTTCCGGGCCCCCCATGGCCCAGTGGCCCATGACCCGGCGGTGGGCCCCCATGGCCACCCGGCCCTCCAGGTCCGTGAATACCAGGCCCTCCTGGCCCATGTCCTCCAGGACCTCCAGGTCCGTGGTTTCCAGGGCCTCCGGGCCCGTGCCCGCCAGGGCCGTGTCCTGGACCTCCGGGACCCCCTGGCCCATGACCTCCTGGTCCATGATTGCCAGGACCCCCAGGACCCCCAGGACCTCCAGGACCCCCCGGGCCATGCCCTCCGGGACCCCCTGGCCCATGACCTCCAGGCCCATGATTTCCTGGACCCCCGGGCCCACCCGGACCGAAGGGCCCATTAGGCGGCATACCCATTGGCCCGGGCCCCCCTGGACCACCGGGACCCATCATGTGAGGAGGCTGCAACACGAAATAAGCAAATTATTAACACTAATACCGGTAGGGGTAATGTGGGTAATTGGAAACACTTTCAGTGTTTTTAAACTTTTCCTTATTTGTAGGCTAGGGTATTGATAGGAGAGAAAAAACGAGAAAAAATGTAAAGAGCAAAATTGTGCATTGGGATGTAAACTAAATCATGACACCAACAAGAATTAGAATATTGTATGGTATTTTTATTGCTTTTCTTTAAGACTCGAATTTGTTTCCAATTACCCCGGATATTGGGGTGAATGGAATCAGCCATGGTACCACTCACAGACCCATAAGGAAACTAAAGTAGGGTAGGCCTAATTGGCTTGTTCACGCAAAGCTCCACGCAGATCGCGCCACTGCACTAACCCCCAAAACCAGGGTCCACTAGATACTTATTCCGAGCTGCTTGTTAGGTATCTATAGTGGACCCTGCCCTAAGACCGTGGCGGTGTTTGAAATAAACTATGTATAGCAGGCTCTGCATTGTCAAATCTGTATGCTTCCTCGATTGTTTGTTTACGTATTGTTTTACCATTCCTTCTTTAATCAATGGTTTTACGTAAGTAGTCATACGGCCTATTTCAAGTAATTTTATTCAATAGCATATTTTGTTTGTTTAAACTTTTAAACAATGAAAACGTGAACGATAGGAAAATTAAAATAAGAGCTGAAAGCACATGGTGCCG
Source organism: Sweltsa coloradensis (assembly GCA_024449915.1). Taxonomy (NCBI): domain Eukaryota; kingdom Metazoa; phylum Arthropoda; class Insecta; order Plecoptera; family Chloroperlidae; genus Sweltsa; species Sweltsa coloradensis. Next base: position 289,575 of record JAMZAV010000304.1, read on the forward strand.
TTGAAGTCTAAACCTGGGGCCTAGCACTGTTATTGAGATTAGACCTAGGCCTACTTGGAATTTAAGGCTACTAAGGACTAGGGCCTAGGCTTTTCTTCAACATTAGATGTAGACCTAGGCATATCAATAACATGGTATTATAAATTAGCAAGTATAGGCCTAGGCCCTACTTGCATACGCCTCAGCAAAGCCTAGGGCTTAGTCCAAGCCAGTGTTGATTTGTTGACATGAGAGAGGTTACGTAGGCAGGAGGCCGAATAAAGACACAATTGTCAGTATATTATGTGTGATTGTATTTATTTGTAGTAATAAACACGACAGTATGCCCTCCTCTCTCCTTACATGAATACACACAGCAATTGGGCATTTTGCTTTCAACATAAAACTATGCAAACTGACAGTAAAAACAGTAGGCTGCTGACAGCTATGAGCAGCCATGACACCCGCAAGTTGGGCTATCACCGCCGTCTACACTCTACATCCGCCTTTACAGGCATCCAGACGGCGGTGGGGGGTTAGTACAATAGCGCAGCGTGGCGAGTAAAAGTCGCAGTGAACAAGCCAATTGGAAACAAAGCATTTTAATCTGTAATTCTAACACAAAAGAATTATTACATTATGATACAAACTGTAGATTCTGTGTTCATATTTAAAGAAAACCATCCTTCGCAATGCAGAATTGTACGGAAAATCTCAAAAGCATCACAATGGAAATAAGGCTGTTGTATAAAAAGCAAAAACATTGAATTTTGTATATAAATATTAAATATCAATACAATTATCACTTAAAATTAAATTTACAAAAACTAAATCAATAGATAGGTAAATTACCAACAAAAACAAAACATGCATCGATTGGGCAAATGGAAACGTTAATGCGTTTTTTTGGATTTCCTGTGATTTTGGAAAAAAAAATGCACATCTTTTCAATGGCATCTTGGTGTAGGTCCAAGACAAAGTCCACAGTGCCACTTATCTTTATTGGACAAGCAAATATGTTACCTATTAATACCGAATCAAGATCGTCTCTTCGAGGGTATCTTTTCTTCCAAAACATGATAATCTGAAGCCTAAGTAAGAAGGCTGTGTAATCAGACACTGTTGCCAACTTACCTTACTTTAAAACCAAACATTTAAATGTGTTTCCATTTACCCCTGAAATTTGTCCATAGCTTAACATGGGTATTTTGGCTTTGTTTCCAATTTCCCTGTGTGTTTCCATTTACACCAAATTCATGTTTCCAATTACCCCCAAGTATGAGATAATAGGGAAATTGGAAACATTGCTTGTCAAGAAAAACTTTGGTAATTATCTTAATTTCACCTTGTTGACTAATGTACATATCTTAATTAATTTCCATCCAAGAATAAATTTCTTAAAAACAAAATAAGGACCATAACAGGGGCAATTTTGAGATGTGTTTCAAATTGAAACAAGTTTTTAAACGAGGGAGCGGAGCGACTGAGTGTCTCCATTCAACTCAAACGGCTCTTATTCTGTGATTCTGTCTGTCTGTACGTCGAAAATCAGCCGAACCGCTGAACAGATTGCGCTGAAATTTTAAACAGACATCCGGTACGAGTTTACCGAGAACTGTTAACAAAATCAGCTAGATTTATTGCGATTATATCCCAAAATAAATAAAAATGTGATTTTTTAAATATCGATATGCATTTGTTTAGTAGCAGCTAGCGAGACGAAAACTTCGTGGCTTGCATGGCCTATTGGTAAGCATTTAGCCTACCGCACGGAGGGTTGGGGTTCGATATCCGTTCGCTCGAACTTTTTTATATTTTTACACATACATATAATTTATGAGGGGTGTTAAATGGGAAATAAAAATTCGGGGATTTTGTTTTATCTTGAAAATTTGTTAATGTTTCACGCTGATACGTTTTGAACATGATTCGCATTTTAAATGTTCAATTTAAATAACTAGGGAAACGCCAAAGTCGTTGTTAAACGAGTGAGCGAGCATGTGTTGAGTACCCGGTATCAATCCCCATGCTGGGCTAGATCCAGCCTTAGGTATAGAGGAGGAAAGGGGATGTTCCCGGGTACTCAACACTTGGCTCACTCACTCGTTTAACAACGACTTTGGCGTTTCCCTAGTTAGTTTATAGGTGGGTTGCATTGTGTTGTGGCCGGGCAGCCTGTCAGGCCTACCATACCCAAATTTTTGCTTGAATATTTGCCTACGCAAATATTCAAATTTAGCCATCAAGCTAAAAATATTTATAAAAATAAGAAATCAAGTGTTTTCAGTGCCTAGTAATCAGACCGATGGTCTATTTAATGGCCTACTAGGGGGCTATAGGCGGTTGACAAGGTGGTTTGTCAATCGGTTTTTCATGTGTATGTTATCGGGCGCTCGGGCTCAGTCAATAGTGTGTGTAGAAGCGGTCGATTTGGGGATCGGTCGGCCGGCTGCTAGAAAAATCAATAGTCACGTGACATCGGAATGCGGCGAGGCCAACAGGCGAGCACCAAGAAGCCAGTGCATCTTGGATGGTAATACGAGCAAGTGCATCGTGTAGGCCGTGATTTCCGAACGCGGTCTTCCCATTGGCCGAAGGGTCACCGGCAGGCACAAATATTTCAAATTTGTGGCGATCAAGGCACCCACACCAAGAGGTAGCGGGAAATCAGCCTAAAATGCGCGCAAACGGATGCGCAAGGGAGCCTGTGAGAGGGGTTCTCTGCCACTTGGTTGGGGAAGAGAACCGAAGGCAGACCTTCTAGTGAATTGTGCGAATAATTTAGTTTTCTTCACCGTACCAGGTGCTCAACTGTTGAAATGGCATCGCATTACGACGGACACCGGACGACGAGAAGCGTCGCCGATAGAAGAGGCTACTAGATTACTATTTTTTCCTACTTTTTTCATTTTTTTTTTGCTGAGAGGCAAACCATCATCGGCCCTGCCATGCTGTGCTAGGCGCCATTTTTCCTCTCCTGCATACGACGACCACGCTTCACCATGGAAATCCAACCGGGTAAATATCCAGTTTCCTACCATTCTTCCTAAATATCACTACATTTTTTCCTAGTATAACCTAAATAATTAATTCCATGCTCGAACTATAATAGTTCCTAACCTCCTCATACAGCATGTTGCTGTTGGTATCTAAGCCTACGGCGCATACATTCAGCATTGGCCCTGCTTTGTGCGTGCACACTTATCACGCATCCCTCCCCATCGTATCGACAGAACGATCACGCCATTCCTGAGGAAAACCAAGAACAGGAAGCCTGGAATTCGCCGAACGACGGATGGAACGCACGGGACGCCAACCTGAAGCCTACGCGCGACGCAACGAAGGACAATGCGAGACCGAGAGTGTTGAGTAGAAACTTATTATGTTATGAGGAAATCTGTACCCTGTATACTAATTTGATCATGTTGATTTGAAATTTTAATTAACTTTTGATTAATGGGTTGGATCCAATCATTTTTTTTTACTAAATTTTTGCCATGTCATGTACCATGTTTGTTTTCACCTAAAGTAACAATACAACGTTGAATTTGCATTAATATCACCTAGAGTTCGAGTCAGTAAATACAGGCATCCTATCGTACTTCCCATCATTGCATGTAGACGCCTCACGTTTTCTCATGATGAAGCACCCAATGCATGACTGTACACCTAATTTAATGAATAAGGCTAGTAACTAAGCACGTGGGAACCGGAGAGCAGAGCACCGACCCAGCATCACTGCCTGGAGGCAGCCCACCACCTCGCAGCGCCAGGGTAAGGTTCGGAACCAGGGCACCCCAAGTGCATGGTTTCGAGCGGCGTCGCTGAGCTTGTTTGTTGTTTCACCACTGAATTTTTCGTTTGTCCGTTCGGGTTTTGTTTTTACTTTGTTTGTAAGTTTTCGTAAGTAAATTAGAGCAGAGAGCAACTTTTGTAATTTTTTTAATATTTTTTTTTTTTAATTATTGCGGATGTAGGATTTTGTTTTGGGCTTTCGGGTTTAGAACCAGCCTACCGTTTCAGTGTATGACATGCACATCATCTAACAGAAGAAGCTGTAACTACTTGCACATTTTCCATAATAGTCTGGACCATGCTATCTAACAATTAATTTAAATTTAAACTTCACATACAGACGTTAAAGGGCGTTACCAATTACCCCCTGTTTCCAATTACCCACATTACCCATTTACATTCGAGTTTGAAATTAGTGTTACGGAGGATGGGTAGTCGTGGGCTGGTTTTTCAATCACTTTAAATCAGTGTTTGAAGCTCTGGTTAGTGTTAATCAGTGTTTTAGCAAGCAGAGGTGTTTTTCAATCACCGATTTAGATAAATCAGTTCTTAATCACTAATTTAGTTAACCGGTGTTTGGTGGGTCTTTTGGCTTTTAAATCAGTGATTTATATTTTCAAAATGGCAGTAGCTGAGAACCAACATTTATTTCAATGGATAAAACAAGTTAGGCCTAATGGGCTCGTATTAATCATTTTGTTGTAATATAGTAATGAAAATTATTATAATATATTACATGGCAAAGTAATATAATTAGGCCAATAAAGAAACAAACATATAGGCCTATATACTATCTAGGGCGACGGTCGTCGCCCGGCAGACAAGCGCATGCGACTGCTTAGGCGACACGAACTCCAGCCCTGTATACAGCTACCAGAGTTGGGGGGTTTTCAGCTATCTGCACACGCCGCCCCGAAAGAGTTACAATCTTGAAACTCGGTATATGACCTGGTATGTGGTCCATGACATACCAAAAAAAAAAATCAACCCGATCCGACAACTCGTTCTGTGCTAAAAAAGGCTCTCAACATCGTCAAATTCCTTTCGGCTGGCTGGTGGCTGGCTGGCTAGTTCTCCGCGGAGATTAATTTAGCCTACAGAGAAAACGGTAAATCTTAGAACTATGAAAACTTGGACCACACTTGTACTTCAGACGCAGAGACTTTTGCTTTCAAAACCAAAATCGGGTAACAGGGACCGGAGACAATCAAAATTTGGATGATAATCAAAACGCGTAATTACCAAGGCGTGGTAAATTTGTACAAACGTGAAAATTAAAATGCTATTAAGTATTAACCATTATAATATCTTGCGTCCAAACACAATGGGCTAAATTTGGGATGACCATGGGCCCAAAATGACAAAAACATATCTGAACTTTAAGAAATGAATCATTCAAAGAAAACGCTACAACTGAGATGTTTCAAACGTGGAATACATTTTGATATCTCTCATTCTTTATCACTTTTGAATATGGAAAGCAAAATTGGGTAACGGGTACCGGAGAAAATCAAAATTATCAAAAGTAGGTAATTCCGTACTCTTATGAATCATACGCTACCGTATTTACACGCATATAAGCCGCACCCTAGTTTTCAGGGTGTCATTTTTTTTAAACTTTTTGTCAACGCATATAAGCCGCAGCCCAAAATATTGGAATATATGCATAAATAGTAAAGAATAATGTGTTAGCCAATTCAAACAAAGGCAATACAATGCTGCTGCGTAGTTTTGTCATTTTTAATGGCTTGCAGCGATGTATTTCCCTTCCCTCTCTCGCAACCAAGCGCGATCAGTTGAAAGAGTGGTTTGCAGTTGTCTTCCAGGAAGGCGGCAATCTTTTGTCAGCCATTAAAGTGGCCTCAACGGTTGATCATACCAGCCAAAACGTTGTAACTTGTATTGTCCATTTTCGTGTAATGTTGGTATCGTAATTTGAAGTTTAAAATTCAGTGCGTTACGCAACATGACAATAATTACTTGTGAGCGTGAAAACTCCACCCGCCTACATTACGACCTTACCTCGTTGACTGCCAGCGAGTTACTGAAGGCGACTCGCGAGGCGGGACGAGAAGAGAAAGAGAGAGGAGAGACCCGTCGACCGGCAGGGGAGGGGTACTGAGTGCGTGCGCATCACCCGGCTTCGCGTCACATACCGCGCATATATCGTCGTGTAAAATGCCTCTAGTAGCCAGTGGCATTGTATCGACCCGAGAGACACGATGATGCGCGGACAATGCTGCAGTGTGGCCTAGAGTATGGCGAAGCCCACGTAGCAACCTTTCGAAGCGCGCGCTGTTCAAATATACGCAAATTGACGTAAAATTGATGATATTTTTCACACACGGAGATAAGCCGCAGTCGGTTTTTGAGGGGATCAAATTTGGAAAAAAGTGCGGCTTATATGCGTGTAAATACGGTATACCGGTACTGAGAAAACGGTTCATCTTAGAACTTTGAAACTTGGGCCACACTCAGATGTAACTCATATAACCAAAACCGGGCAATTGGGACCGGGGAAAATCAAAATCAAAATCAAAACGCGTAATTACTCTGGCGTAGTAATTTGTACAAGCTTGAAATTAAACATGCTCTTAACCATTATAAATACCTAGTGCTTAAAACACAAGGGGTATCTTTGGGGGGACCGTGGGCCCAAAAATGTCAAAAAAACAGCTTTGAACTTAACAAATTTAATCATTCAAAGTCCATCATTCACACCTTGATAGCAAACGAACAACAAAAAGATGTAATATCCAACCAAATACAAAAATTTGTAAAAAAAAAAACAACAGCCAAGCTCTCCTTCAAAAGTCTTCGGCTGTGAATGCTGTGAGATATAGATGTATGAGCCAAGCTTTTTATTCTTTCTCCCTAGTTTCGCTTTGAAAACAACTAAGATCATTTCATTTCATTTGCTCAACTTCTATATCTCACGGCATTCACAGCCGAAGACTTTTGAAGGAGAGCTTGGCTGCCGTTTTTTTTACAAATTTTTGTATTTGGTTGGATTAGTAGGCCTACTAGCATTACAGCCAAAGCCATGGAAAATAAGTAAGTCTAGGGCCCCGTAAAAATAGCATTACCAATTCAGCAATTCAGGTATCGGTCTCAGGCCCCGATAGCTCAGTTGGTAGAGCATCGGTTCGAAAAGGCGAGGTTCTGGGTTCGATCCCCAGTCGGGGCAAACTTTTACGACAATTGCTATCATTCATTCACTAAGTAATTTATTTTATTTATTTTTATTTATTTATTTAACGTCTATCCTATTCAGTTATAAAAACTGATAACGTCCTCAAAGCGGGCTTATGCTTAAAAACCTTGTATTCACATATATATTTATATTTAGGGCCTAATAGGAATGGTAAGTAATGATTTATAGTAAAGATATTTTTGGAGGATTTTAAAAACATCAGGTTTAAGCGGAAAGCTCAATTACCCGTGCTATAGACCGTGACCCACTATGTATGCCTACCACTTCAAAGCAAGGCTATATTAATATTCTCAAGTTTCTAAAGCCTGAATTAGACGGTTCAATATTTTGTTCGAGCCATTGAATTCAAGGGCTTCATTAAATTATTTATTTTCAATGGTAACGTTTAGACGGTTAAATTAATTTGTCCAAGTCCTTGATCAAAGGGTTTCATTCAACCCATTTAGATTTGAGCACGTCCTATTTCCGTAAAAAGTTTGATGAAACCGGCCAATAAGGTGTTACTTCGTAATGACGTCAATGGCCCAACCATGGTCAGTACTGCAAAACACCAGACAAGGCAGGGCATTGTTTACATTTCACATCTGTTTTTAGGGTAGGTTAAGTTTGGTTGTACGTGTTGTGTTTTCCACTTATCCAAAGCAAAGCTTTTCACAAAAGACAGAAATATAATGGATGACTCCTCTTTTGAACTAACTTCTCCCACAGTGGAAAGTAAAGAAAGTCAACACATAGATTAACATGGCACTTCAAATGTTTCTTTAAAAGCAGAACCTTCTAAATATTTATCACGGGTGGCGAGGACATATTTTAACAGCTGTGACTACTGACTACCTTTCAATACATTGAACCCTGTAAATAGCTGTTTAATGTCTCCTTCAATGGGTCTTGAATTAAACCATTGAATTCAATGTCTTGAACGAAACATTGAACCGTCTAATTCAGGCTTAACACAACTGTGAATTTTTCTCTAATCCAGGAAGCCTATTTTTGTTTAAAAGTATGTTGAACAATAATAATCAAATCAGTTAATAATTACATACCATGCCTGGTGGTGGTCCCATCATATGATGTGGATGCATTCCTGGTGGTGGTGGTCCCATTGGACCCCAGTTGGGGTCAAATGGTGGTGGCCCTCTGAACCTGGGACCCCTTGGTCCTGGGCCACCGGGCCCCCCAAAGTGTAATGGAGGTGGCCCCCTGTACCCTGGTGGGCCGCGCGGACCATAACCTCGGCCGCGAAATCTTGGCGGTGGTCCGTGGCCTGGAGGAGGACCTCGCGGGGGCCCAAAGTCATGGGGCCCTGGGCCCGGCCCAAGTCCGGGACCGGGCCCCCCAGGTCCTGGGCCAGGGCCTTGTCCTCGTCCTCGGTTTCTGCAACATTATTAAGATGCACTTGTTAGTAAGACCTTGGAGAAAAATATTTAGGTAGACCTTCCTACTGTAGGGGAGGCAGGGGATACTTGAGACACTTTTTTTTTATTCGTTCATAGCAACTAGATGGGTGAATATTTTTGATCCATATTTTTATCACTTATAGCTTATTATGTTAGCTAATATATTTCTTCATAACAAGGCAAATGGTTGCATACAGTAAGCTTGAGAAATAATTGAATCCATTGGTGCATTGTGTCTCATGTATCCCCAAGCTAGGGATACTTGAGACGGATACAGGGGATACTTGAGACAGAGTACTAGATCTATGTTTATGTGATATAGCTTTATTTATTGTTCCATAATAGCATAATAGGGTATGAGACATTGGTTAGGCAACATATTATGTTTATCGTAGAAACATTTCAACACATTTTGATTTTTTATTCGATGCTATAACCACTGAAATTGTCGGTAAAAGAAAAACCGGTTAGACGGCTGCCGATAAACGAATTTGAAGGTGCCTTGAGGATCTTTTTAACTTGCACAGCATCAATGATGCTAATGTCTTCTTCTTCAGGCCATTTGAAATGTTTCCCTTTTTTAATGAGACAGCTTCCTCCCACAAGTGTCCCACTTTCGTCTGTAAGACACCGACATACCACCGGATCTTGCCGTTAACAGTTGGGATTGCTAGCTCTACAATTACCCAGTTGCCTATGGAAAGCATTTTTAAGTCACAATCTTCCTGGAGAGTCATATCTTCATTCTCAGAATCCGAAAGCGGCTGAACGTCGTCAATGCTAGATGAATCACTTTCAATTTGAATTTTTTTGTTGCGTTTAATATAATAGCATAGCCATAAACATAGCACTAGGCCTAAGCCTAGCCTTGGCATAACCCTAGGCCTAGAAATACTAAATAAATGTTATATTGAGTTTAACTGTGGTAAAATACCTCAACTTAAACAATACAGTCATGTCTCAAGTATCCCCAAAAAAATTGTCTCAAGTATCCCCACTACACAATTTCCCAAAAATGTGGATGCATCATCATAACCTAACAAGTTGTACCTTGGAATGTTGACTGCAAAATGAAGCCTTTGACATGCTTAACTTATTTACAAAAAGTAATTTTTACAAAACCCTAAATACCAAATATAGTTTGAAATCTACAAAAAGTGAAAATACTTACTTTTGTAGCTCCAAAACACAGTTTTGTTAATATCTTCCTTCCAAATTCAACCCAAGGGCAGCCATTTTCTACAGTAGTGCATTTAAGCAGGTTTACCAACATTAAAAAAAAAAGTTTAAAAAATGCTGTTTTCTCAGCTTTTATAGCAAACGTCTCATGTATCCCTGTGTCTCAAGTATCCCCTACTTCCCCTACCTAAATATTAGTCGACAGCCAGCCATAGCCAGGCCAGCAGGGCACAGGCTAGACTAAATTTTATTTTAGTTTGAACGACCTATTGACATTTCTCAGCAGCCATTGGCCCATTACGTATGTGAACCACATGAATTTTTAATCAAATTTATGAATAGCCTAGACACACACAATGCTTTTTTAAATGAAAATGCTAAAATTAGTTACAAGGGTAGGCCTACTTCAAAGGAATCTGGACAATCAATTGCACTGAAAGTAATATTTAATAATTAATAATAACAAAATAAATTCAAGCATTATTTGTTTTCACTGATGACAACCATGGTTTTATTTGATTAACCAATTAAAGATCTTCACAATATCTTTCTCACACACACTACGTATATCACAGCACTCAATCCGAATTGGCTCAAGTCGGTTCGAGTTCAATTCGGTTTGAGTCTCTTGATATACACACTCGATTCGCATTGAAGTCAATCCACTTTCCAAAGTGGACTGACATGAGTAAATTGCTTGATATACAGTTCAATACGCATTCAATACGGATTCAAAACTGCCTTAGAGATTTAGATTTCAGTGAATACCATTATTAGGCAGGCGGTGTTTATTACATGTTTACAATAAAATGGCGTCTTGGAGGCTTTAATGAAGACATTAGGCTTTATATTTACGTAGCTGTAGGTAGAGATACAAGTACATAGTATTTTCAAGTGTTATTCATAGAATCTTGTAGCATCAATTTAAACTGCCACAATAACAACTTCAATTTGAATCAAAATAGGATTGAGGAAGTCGCTTCGAATGTCCGTGATATACACTTCAAGTCAAACCAAATTGAACTCAAACCAAATTCAGTCAATTCGGATTGACTGCTGTGTATACATAGTGATAATCCGCTAAAATATTAGGTAGGTAGGCTTACCGTACCAAAGATCTGCCATCTGCAGGGTTCCCAGTCACACTAACAGAAAAAATGGGACAATTTGTCAAAATATATGGAACAATTTACAGACATATTAATGGGAATTATGGGACAAAATTTGGTAATTTTCTATACGTGGTAAGTGGTAACAGTGGTAACGCCTAAATCAACCTTATTTAAAGGAAGGCGATGCTCGGTTTTGTTAAAATCGTCTGCATCAAAAGAAACCCCATGCGTTGTAGATAGACCTACATATTAGCTTTGTTTTCCAGTCCACCACTAGTGCTACACTGTTTTACACGTGCACTGAGCAGTGTACGGCGGAAGTACTTCTTTTTAAAGGAAACAGTATGTCAGTGTAGCACGAGTGTTGCCCACAAAAAAACACACTCAACACTTTTAGTGTAGTTTCCTCCTACACGACCAAAATAGCCAGTGTAATCTAGTGTAGCACTGGCAGCACTAGTGCTACACTGAAGGTACAGGAAAACGACCACATTCTAACTACACTGACTTACACTAACACAAAAAAACAGCCATTCGTCTACACTGACTTACACTAGTGTAAAGTGTAGAACAGGCGAACAAAGCTATTGTGGAACACACATTCTTCCCATCAAGCATTCAACTAATGACACTAGTTGATCATAGAGGATGTGAATCAATGGTGATGTTCTTTGAAGTAGGGTTATGGTTGGTCGAAAGTCTTGGCCTGCATTATGAGAACTCTAAATTAAGTCAATGGCAAGCATTTTTTTTTTTATAATTTTGAGTTTAAAATTTAATTTTTACTTTTTTACCACGAAAATGGTTGGCTTGGCGCTCGTCAACAGGCGAAATGATCTTACTTCTTTTCAATGTGAAACTAGGGAGAAAGAATGAAAAGCTTGGCTCAACTTCTATAACTCGCAGCATTCACAGCCACACAGTCACACACAGTCTTTTGAAGAAGAACTTGGATGCATTTTTTTTTTTTTTTTTTTGTATTTGTGGAGGATATTAGCACATCTTTTTTATGTTTGTTTCCTATCAAGGCGTGAATGATGGGCTTAAATGCGCCGCTCATAGTGTTGAATTTCTTACTTCTGTTGAGTTGTGCGCAGTGGTTACCTTCCCCTCCCTCTCCCTATCTCTGTCTCGCTGCTTTGATGTATAAGCGTTTTCTTTGAATGATCAAATTTTTCAACTTTAGAGTTGTTTTTTGACATTTTTGGGCCCATGGTCCCCCCAAATTTAGCCCCTCGTGTTTTGGACGCTAGATATTTATAGGCTAATGGTTAAGAGCATGTTTAATTTCAATTTTGTACAAATTACCACGCCTTAGTAATTACGTGTTTTGATTATTATCAAAAAAAATATTTTCTCCTGTCTCTGTTACCCGATTTTGGGTTTGAAAGCAAAAGGCACTGCGTCTGAGGTAGGCCTACATCCAACTTCCAAGTGTGGTCCCAGTTTCATAGTTCTAAGATGTAGGCCTACCGTTTTCTCTGTAGGCTCTCTCTAACTTTCCGCCAGAACTAACCCCCCAACAGCTAGCCAGCAAGCCGGAAGGATTTCAACGATGTTGAGGCACTTTTTTAACACAGAACGGGTTATCGGATCGGGGTGATTTTTTTTTTGTAGGTCATGGACCACATCAGGTCATATACCGAGTTTTAAGATTGTAAATCTTTTGGGGCGGCGTGTGCAGATAGCTGAAAACCCCCCAACTCGGGTAGATGTATACATACAGGGCCGAGTTCTCGCTTGGCTGCGGGCGAAGACCGTCGCCCTAGATTGTCTCAAAGGTGCCGAGCGGGTTACTTGTAATTTACCCCAATAAAAGCCTTTGTTTGCAATGTGTTCACACTTCACATTCAGTAAAGCCTTACCATAACTAACATAGGCCTACTTACTTCATAGTAAATTCCTCCTTTGTAGGCCAAAATCAGTTTTTATAACTGAATAGGATAGACGTTAAATAAATAAATAAATAAATAAATAAATAAATAAAAAAAGTAGTTCGTTGACACATATTTTATTTAATTTAATTGCAGATAATTAATAGGATCAGTAAAGTTTAAGTGAACAATCGGACTCAAGAATGTAGGAGAAAAGTATTAATTAATATTATGATGTTCATATTTCTTTAGGCCTATATTATTTAATTATTAGCATTTTTGCTTTATTTGATACAATTCCGTTGTTTTGTTCCGTAATAACACCGAGGATACCAAATTGTGCCGCTATTCGCAGTCACGGACGCCTAAAACCGGCCCTGATTGCATTTTAGATCCTTCACCAATCACCAGACCTGGGTAAGTTACTTTTGAAAAGTAATGAAATTACATTAGGCCTACTCATTACTTCAGCCAAAATGTAACTAAATTACTATTTAGTTACTTTTCCAAGAAAGTAATGAAATTACGTTACTTTTTATGAAAAAAAGTAGTGAAATTACTTTCAAAAATTACTTTTTAATTAAAATTGTATCTGACGTGCGGACGAGTATGACGCAAGTGCTTTGTCTGCCGATGGCGGGTCTCAGACAGGGTGTTATCCACGCCCACACTTTAAAACCAGCGGAAGCCTATCACAGAGATATTGTAGATATAGATGTATAGTAAATTATTGATTACGCGGGTGACATCTATCGGCGAAATGTTGTAACTACACTACAAGTGTAACAATTCGGCTATCGATTTATTTGACACAGACTTGAATGTTTGATGTCAAGTAGATAAATAATAAAATAAATAAATAAATTTTATTTAGAGTCTACCCACTCAGTTATATAACTGATTTTCAGTGGGGGACTTTAAATCAAAGCGACCAAGCCAACCCTGCAGGCCCCGACGCAATCGACGAGTGAGCGATAACCAACCAAAGATCGATATTTTAAATAGGAAATATAGCAATCAGTGGTATGGACAGTGCGAACACCCGCGAATCAACGCCAGAATCAACAAGGCCGATTCAGAACAACTCTGAAATTTATTATGTGCTTCGTTGCTAGGACGGCTCCAAAGTCACCGTTTACAAACTCCTAAGACAAGAACTGATGGACTTAAGTCCAAATCAGAAGTTAAAAAACTTCTGACTTTAGCGGGAATCGAACCCTGGACCTTCTGCGGAAGTACCGCTCGTCATAGGCGGAAGTACCAAAAGTAAACATGGCTAAGTTCTGAAATAAAAACTCGGGACTCGAAATCTCTCGATCAGACCTACGAAATGTCGGAAATGCTGCATGCACATGCACATTGTTCAAGCGGGCGATACGTAGAAAGGCAGCAGGCGCACTGGCACAGTGACTGATATTTGATACACAAAGGCGCGGGCCGCGCGGCAAAGGTAACGCATTACTAACGCCAAATTACAATTATAAAAGTAGTGAAATTACTCTTCCGTTACATTGAGAAAAATGTAATTAAATTACTGGCTCGTTACTGAAAAAATTAATTTTGTTACAGTAACGCGTTACTTTCGTTACGTTACTACCCAGGTCTGCCAATCACACACAATGTTATTGTTCTTAGGGTATAAATCTTATGGTGATCATTGTCAGTTAGTGTAATACAATGCACGGAATTATACACATATCCTCATGGGTGTCAAATAAATAATAATTCACGCAAGAATGGGAAGTTACGTAATATTTAGCACTTGGCAGTCGGCACTCTCCAACATTTAACAAGACAATTCCAAATTCTGGTTCTGGTTCTTAGCAGGCCAAAAATGCGTCGTGGATTAAGGTAACAACTTTAAATTAGCTGCAGTTGTCATCAGCAGGTGAAAAGTTTTGTTTGCCCCCAGCCCTTCAGGCTGGGATTTATGTTCTCTTTGCTTTCCCAGCCTGTCAACACTTCTCCAATCTAACTAGCCGATAGGCATTTTTCACACTAGAATATTAAATACATTTTGTTTTATAATTAGTATAGTTTTATTGGACCGTTTATCAGTACGCAATACAAAGGCATACCATCTACGGTAGGCTATTCAATATCAGACTCAGTTGAAATAATTTGGAAACAGACTTGGTCCACTGGTTGTCAAACAAGCCTGTTTCTCCTGCAAACTTGGAAATAAAATAACCCTGAATGTCTTCAAGCTGTTGAAAGAGTCCATCACTATTGTAGGAAATGGGGCGAGGGAGACTACCTGAACCTGAGTCATTCTGGTCAGTGAAAAGAATACCCTCCGGCTGCTCCCACTTCTTGTAAGGGCCTCAATAGATCACAATACAAGACACAAGACAGTATACCAGTCAAAAACCTACCTTTACCTACCGCCCCAAGGGTTTTTCACTTTGCCACCTGTAGGGAAAACGATGAACTTTTAAAGCGTAAATGTCGATAAAAAGTAACATCTGCAATGCTGGCCTACTACGCCAGCGCTGTTTTAACTTGGTTGCGCGGCGTCTAGATAAATCTTAAAGGTTTTGTAGGTGGAGTATTTTAGTGAAAAAGGTTGGTAGGCCCCTACTAAATAAAATCAACATCTAAATGGCCAACATTGCGGACCGAGGACAGTGAAAAGAGTGAGTGTTTGTGTACAATTTGTGTTAAGAGGCCTGGTGAGTCTCATGTTGTGCAGTGTCCCAAGGTTAGTGATGTATCTAGTGAAGTACCGGAATGTATCGATTTCAAAACGGTTTTTTGCTTTACACAGATAAATGATAACACCTTGGAGCGGGCAGTCTCATTTTGGAAATTTTAACCCATAAACTTGTTTAATAAATTCGCAAAGTCGTTCAAATTTCAAATCCAAATTTTCCGAAAAAGAGTTAACACTCGCGGAAGATATAGACTTATATAGCAAGTATGTGAAATCTGAACGTCATATCTTTATTAGATTAGTGGTAATCTTACAAACCTTTCCGCATAAAATCACCACTGTTTTGTGCTGCTCTGTGCGAGTGTCAACGGTTTCCTCTCGCAGCCTTGTGGGGTGGGGGTAGGCCAAGACTTGTCCTGCATCCATCCACCCGCCGAATCGAAGAGACCCCAGCCCAGACCGGTTCGAAAGCCTCGGGCAATTCATTATGCGATCCCAATACCAAGTTATTTTACTCAACCCAATGAAATCTGCCAGCTCGCAAAACGTTTTACAGAGGAGAGGCTTCACAAGTTTTGTTACTGTCACGGTACATTCCTTACCCAAATGAGGTGTTTTGTTTTTATCAATTTGCATGTGCCACATAAAAATTAACAAAAATAACTTTTTAACTTATTATTAAAATAATTATTTATACGTTTAAAAGTATAATTGTCATAACAATTATAAAACTGCATAATTATTATTACTGAATTTTTCTCCGATAGATGGAATGCACTCTGAACCTTTGGGGCTAGAGGTGATCCTCAGTCCTCACCGCTTCGGTGATGCAAGTTATTACTCATTATTACAATATCAATCAACATATTTAAATTGTGAATTTTACATTTGGTGTCAAACACAAAGAATATTGTTATTAATTTTGTTGTGTTTCGGTTGTGGTGTTCTGTGATGTAAATATTGCATAAATTTATCCCGACTGGGGTCAAGGGTGTAACCCAGATGCTAAGATCGATTCCCGGTTGAAGCCACTTCACACACAATAATTGCTATCCGGAGAAAAAAGGTCCGATGGAGCGCTAGTGAGCAATCAGCTGTTTAGCAAGATGGCCGGGTAAAAGGGGATAGCTGCCGTCCACACGCTTGGCTAACATTGCATGGACCCAAGCTTGAAACCTACTTTTTCTGTTGAAAACGTCCAGTTACATAATAGAAAATGATTCAGAACTATAGGTTGATATATTGTGGTATAGTTAAAGTTTAAACATAATGAAAATCTGTAAAGAATAAGTGATTTCATATAGGGTACGTTCTTCCCACGTACTGCATTTCAAATTACTAGCGCCTATGATTTGTTTGCCCTAAAACAAAGAGCATCAATTACTAATCCCAGAGTATAAAATAACCTTGTAGTAGAATATGCTAAAGCAAGCGTGGACTAGTAATTTGACAAAATGTTACTGGCCTAGAGCTGTGATAAACTGAGAGAACAGCACGGAAAATTGACGGCCGCCTAGCTTGGAGCTTGGCCTAGGGCCTAGGCCTACTGCTTGCCAGTTTCAACCATCCCTAGGTGTCAAATGACTCGGCTAGAAGAAAACTAATAATTTTTGTTACTAAAATATAAATTTAAAAAATAATTAACCATGTCTGTATCCCAACCCAAAACTATCAATTTATTTCAATAAATTGGATAGGCTCCGTCAGCTGTGTTGTCTAGGCGTGTTGATCTCGCATTTACAGCCAAGTCGCCTAGGCCTAGCAGACGTGCAAAACTCTGGCTTAAATAATAATATTCTGACCAGACTTAATTTCGTATGTAGGCCATCACACCCTTTCGAGCTTCTTATAATATTTAACGAAGAGCCTACACGAAATAATAAACATGTAGGCCCTAGGCCTACTTTGACACCGCACAAGCAAATCTAGGCCTAAAAATCTCCCGTGAACGGCTGACAAAGGCATTTAAATGTGCAAAACGAAGGGCGATATGAGGTTAAATCCATTTTTCAAACATCTGGTGTAATCTGCTTACATATAAACACAGACATTAATCGGTAGTGTAATCGGCTAGGTAAAATAATGTCCCAAATATATGCTTCATTCAAGAACCTATCAACATTCACTGCCGAGACCCAAAAGTCAAGTTTAGATAATACATTTCAGGTAGTTTTGTATGAGTAAATGGTTGAAATGGATGAAAATCTATTTGGTTACTGTATTTTATTGCTTTCTAAATTGCAATTTTGGTGAATTAAATATACAATCATAATATTTCTTAGTATTTTCGTGGACTGACGCGATTCACCATGTGTTTTCCTATCAGGTGGGCGTACCTATCCCCGGTTCTCTAGTTCCTCACTCGCGCGCCAGAGAGCCATACTGTTCCTTGTTTCCTCGGATACCCTAATATGTTTCATGCAAAAGTCAACAGTTTCATGGAAAGTGTGGGCACAAGGGGCATCGTAAAGTGAGTATTCTTGGAGATCAACAATGAATGTATTGACTGTCGATATGACTCAATCAGCAGGTGTCGAGTGTGTTTGCCAAGATAATGATTGTGGTAACCGCTAATCCCTAAATACTAATAAGACCTTGGGCACCTGGATAATGTGAAGTTTTGCACAATTAATTGGATGAGCGAAGCGAAGATTCCATTTCACTACACTGGAGAAAAAAATCCGGAATGTTTTTTTTCTCTCTTTCTTTCTTTTTGTATTTTTGTATGTCTGTTAACACGATTCCGGCTAAACCGATACTCCGATTGTGATAAAATTTTATGGAGACCTTCGAAATCTCTGAACTTAGAACTGCCACGTTTTTGAGCGCAATCGGAATTTTTTTTCTCATGAAAATCGCAATTTTACGATTTTTTCGATTTTTTAAAATTTCTTCGACCTATAAACCCTACATGCTTTATTCGATTGTAATGATTTTTACACAGAACCTTAATTTTATGAATTGATATATTCGTGTGAAATTTGAGCGTAATCGAAAAATTATTTCCCATGAAAATTGCAATTAAACGATTATTTTTCGATTTTTAAAATTTCTTCAGCTTATAACACCGACATGCAGACCCGATTGTAATGATTTTTTCACAGAACCTTAATTTCATGAATTTATATATTCGTGTGAAATTTGAGCGCAATCGAAAAATTCTTTCTTGTGATAATCGCAATTATACATTTTATTTTTTTTAAATTTCTTCTACTTATAACACCTACATGCCTTATTTGATTGTAAGGATTTTTTCACAGAACCTTAATTTTATTAATTAATATATTCGCGTGAAATTTGAGCGTAATCGAAAAATTATTTCTCATGAAAATCACTATTTTACGCTTTTTTCGTTTTTAAAAATTTACGCTCATTCAACAACGTGCCTGAAAAAGCGTTTGCGAAGCTTCCTAATATTTTATATCGCTGGCGGACGGAGTGTATTGAGCCTCTTACATACAATATATATTATACCGTCACAATTTTTCAGGGGTATTGACTTGTGATTACATAAACATTTCCCTCAATAATGATCATAATGCACGCGGAGAAATGATTTTGACATCTGAGCAATTTTTTGTTTGTTTGAAGATTTGCATTCATTTTTAGTATTCAAATTTTACATTATATTGTAGTACATTGCTATGGATGGGTTAATAATATTTTTCATCCTTTAGTTATTTTTGGTAAATCTTGTAAGTCTGGTGAATCGGATTGTGACTCAATTGTGAAAATGTCACTTTCTTGTTTTGCGAATAACAAATCTACAACCATAAAATATAATCGTAGAGCTTTCCTGTTAATGACTGAACAGAAAAAAGAATTAAAATTGGAATATATATTTCAAATTATTGTAGAGATAAAATGATTCAACATAATCAGTGGCGGATAAAGGGGAGAATCGATGGGACGATCTTCCTCTCCCGTCACCCCTCAAGAATTCCTCTTTTCATTGCACAGCCAATTATTACTATCACCTTTTGTGCCATTTTCGATTTTTTTTACTCGTTTTTAGACCAACTAAAGATCTCGCTCATTCTCCCCCCCCCCCCCCCCCCTAGATACGTAGATAGTTTTCGTTTGATATTATGTGAATATCTTGAAAATGAATCCCATGAATTAGGCTATCCACCACTGAATAAAATAATCATATCAAAAGGTTATGTTATTTGTTTTGCAATTCCGCTTAGAATTGAGCTACAATTTCGATTTAAAAACATTTTAAGCCTTGTTTTGACTTGATTAATTGAATAAACTATAAATATAATCAGTAAATGAAAAAATGACACGATTTAACTATCACTTATGCAAGAGACCCCACACCTGTCATCCCATTTCATCTTGGATTTTAAATTGTAAACCTGGGTAAATGGTTGTAAAATACCTCTATTATATTCGTCATGCGCCTCTCCATCCTTTCAACTTCAACAAATTATTTTTGAAAGGGTTGTTTTTTTGGCATTTGCAAAAGGTTCACAGACTGTATAAATTAATGTATTGTGTAAAATTCAATCACTGGCAAGTAATGTAACTAATATTATTTCAATCTTATCATTTAATTATTGATGAGTCGAGTAAAACTTATACTACACACATTGTCTAGCCTGGCTTTTTCCGGTTATTTGAGTTTTTGAAAAGCGATTTTAGCATCAGTTTCATTCAAAAGTGTGTATTGAATATTCGACGAATTACAGAATAATAACTAATTATTAACTTGTCTAGAGGAGTAGCGGTATGCTACACGAATGACTACGTACCCTTCAATAGTTTATAAGCCACTGCAGAACCCATGGGTTGATTTCATATTACTGTTGTCCTGCGATTCACGTTCGAATCCAGGATGTTCCTTCACTCTTGTTTACACCGTTATCCACGTGTGTATTGGCATATAATAATTTAATTTAGTTGTTCTTTGTAAATCAGTCTTTATAACTGCATAGGATAGACGTAAAATAAGTAAATACATCGCCAAGTTTTTTTGCGAACAAATCTTAATATTTGGTTAAAATTAAAATTGAAAACACCCACAGAACCATCTTTTGACAAGGAATTGATTAATATACGTTATACTTATGAAAACGTTAAAATAACGCTTGTTATAATGCAATGGCATATGCATGGTTGAATTCAGTACCTTTTCTCGAGTTGGCTGAGTGGCTGACAGCAGTAAACCAATATTCTATTGAAACCTTCGTCAACCTTTCAGCTATGATTGGCAACATTAGGGGTCTTGAAAAAGACCAATGTCATGTGTGTGTTCAGACTGACTGCATTCAAGAAGCAGGTAGAGGAGCTGCTCGAAGTGAACCGTGAGACGGTCCACTTGCAACTGAATAGCTCTCCTGCCGAAAATTTTCCCCGACCGGCAATAAATGCTGTCCTGAACCACGTGACAAGGGAACCAATAACAAAATTCTTTTAAATAATTTTGTCCAGCCCACTTGGGCCTTATTTTACCCGCCCACATTTCCTCAAAACTCGAAATCGTTGAAAAGCGAGACTACTCAGGACTGTTAAGTAACTAGGGCCTCTAGGGCCAAATTGTATATTTTCAGAGTGGTTACCGGTAATGCAAATAAATCGTTAATAATGAGTTCTTCTTGATTTATTTCTCATTTGAGGTTGTTTTTTATTGTTTTTATAGAAGAAAAACGGTGTTAAAAGTTGGCCCATACCAACCGAAGAAGTAGGCCTAGGCTATCAAGTAGGTTCTAGTGTACCAAGTAAAAGGTTAGTGGTGGGGGGGCGTAAAGCGCCGTGGGGGGTGGGCCAAGCTGACAACGGCAACAAAAAGCTTCATGCCCCCCATCCCCCTCACTAACCTAGGCCCATAGGCCTACTTTTAGGCAAAATTAGTGTTTTAATGGTGTTTTTAAAGTGTGGCGGTAGGTATACAGTACGGTAAGGCTAGACGTTGCTGGTCTCAAGCATCAAGGAAGTCTACATTGGTTGAAATTTTAGTATGTCTAGGCTAGGCCCTAGGGTAGGCCTAGGCCCTAGGCTAGCCCCTAGGCCTAAAGGCCGATGCACAATTGCCCGGTAACGAGAACGGGAACGAGAACGGGAAGACGCTAACGTTAAGAGCTTCGATGCACAACAGCCCGTGAAGCAAGCCGACGGGAACAAATTAAATAATAAGTGTGTTAATTTGATTTTGTTATTTTGTTATTCCGCTCATGTTTATTTAATTTATTTCGCATATTACTCGCGTATAAACCATCAATCAGCTGATAAAATAGTGTCAGACCGTGGACATCTTGATTCTGATTGGTTCCGGTAAGGTACCGGTACTGGACGGGAACGTTACGGAAAGTTAAAACTTAATGATGTTCCCGTTGTCGTTGCCTTGATACTAGAACGACCGGCAACGGGAAGCTTTATTGTGCATCGTGTCGTAAATTAAGGCCGGTGCACAATTGCCCGGTAACGATAACGTTACCGTTAACGATAACGGGAAGAAAGTTGAATCACACATTAACTTACGACACGATGCACAATAAAGCTTCCCGTTGCCGGTCGTTCCCGTATCCCGGCAACGACAACGGGAACATCACCAAGTTTTAACTTTCCGTAACGTTCCCGTCCAGTCTTACCGGAACCAATCAGAATCAAGATGTCCACGGCCTGTTAAAAAGTGTACAATAAATGTATCAGCTGGTAGGTATTTCAGAAAGGCTGTGGTGTATGTTATTTACCAGGTGTACCAAATATGCGCAACAAATTAATAACAAAAATTGCATGTTAACCAACCTCACATTTTATTTCTTACCGTCCGCTTCACGGGATATTGTGCATCGAAGACCTTAACGTTACCGTCTTCCCGTTATCGTTGTCGTTCCCGTTCTCGTTACCGGGCAATTGTGCATCGGCCTTTAACGTGTCATTTAACTTTCTTCTCGTTATCGTTAACGAGAACGGGAACGAGAACGGGAAGAAAGTTGAATCACATGCGGGAACGAGAACGAGAACGGGAAGAAAGTTGAATCACATGTTAACTTACGACACGATGCACAATAAAGCTTCCCGTTGCCGGTCGTTCCCGTATCCCGGCAACGACAACGGGAACATCACCAAGTTTTAACTTTCCGTAACGTTCCCGTTCCGTACGTTACCGGAACCAATGGGAATCAAGATGTGCACGTCCTAAAACTATTTTATCAGCTGATTGATGGTTTATACGCGAGTAATATGCGAAATAAATTAAATAAACATGCACGGAATAACAAAAAAAACAAAATATAATCAACACACTTATTATTTGATTTGTTCCCGTCGGCTTGCTTCACGGGCTGTTGTGCATCGAAGCCCTTATCGTTAGCGTCTTCCCGTTCTCGTTCCCGTTCTCGTTACCGGGCAATTGTGCATCGGCCTTAAGGCCGATGCACAATTGCCCGGTAACGACAAGGCCGATGCACAATTGCCCGGGAACGAGAACGGGAACGACAACGAGAACGGGAAGAAAGTTGAATCACACGTTAACTTACGACACGATGCACAATAAAGCTTCCCGTTGCCGGTCGTTCCCGTATCCCGGCAACGACAACGGGAACATCACCAAGTTTTAACTTTCCGTAACGTTCCCGTTCCGTGCGTTACCGGACCAATCGGAATCAAGATGTGCACGTCCTAAAACTATTTTATCAACTGATTGATGGTTTATACGCGAGTAATATGCGAAATAAATTGAATAAACATGAGCGGAATAACAAAACAACAAAATATAATTAACACACTTATTATTTGATTTGTTCCCGTCGGCTTGCTTCACGGGCTATTGTGCATCGAAGCCCTTAACGTTAGCGTCTTCCCGTTCTCGTTCTCGTTCCCGTTCTCGTTACCGGGCAATTGTGCATCGGCCTTAAGGGGGCCAGGGCCTCGCCTAGGCCTAGGCTAGGCCTAGGCCACATATCACGGCGGCGTTGAGTTGTCTTAGGATTTAGAACGCATTCTAAGCGTTTTCAATCCAATGGTTAAGGCCCACGGCTAAAAAGAAACTGGCATGGTTTAGAGTAGGGCCTAGGCCTAGGCCCTAGCTAGGCCTTTGGGTTTATAAATGCCGAAGCCTTTGCCTTTGCCGGCTAGGCAGGTTAGGGCCTACCCACACGATCCGGCATTATTCCAAAACAAAATGTTCTAATATTATGAACGGGAGACAAACTTTACCTAATTCCTCCTCTTCCTCGTGTTTTGGGCATTGGTCTAAATTCCTCATGATCCTCGTCTGAACGATCTCCTTCGTCGTTATCTTCAAATGTTTCTTCCGGAGTGGAAGGTTTATCATCTTCCGAAGCCATTTTGTATTTATTCTTCAACACCAGTTTTCGTGTTCGGCTGTTTCCGGCACACAATCGGATCAGTTCGTAGCAGTTCATACATTTCACTTTTTTTTGCGGGAAAGTTGAACATTTAAAAAATTAATGTGGCGTAAGTAGGCCTAATGAAACAGAATAGAAAATTAGTTCGAAACTTTGCCCTTTATAATATAGAGTTCAAATGATAAAGTTCTTATTTATTCCATCTATAATTTCTTAATTTCACGGTTACGGGAAACACGCCTAGGTGTAATTGATTTTATGTAAATCAATCCAGAAATTGCAATCTGATTGCCGGTCGAGTACTTTACCCCTAAGCTACTGAGATTTTAACAATTACAATTACACCCACGGGAGTGTTTCCCGATTAATGAAATTGAGAAATATACCCTCGCTCATACCTGCGTTAGGTAATGACATTATAAATCGTGTTTAGATTGCCAGTTAAAGGCAGCAGAATTGTTGCAGTACTGTTCCAATCAGAATAAATAAAATAAAAAAAATTGAGGGGCGTAGAAGCAAAGTGGACCAACCCACATTTTTTTTAATGAAGTTAGGTGCATTTCTGTATAGCTCACATTCAAAATATTAAGTGGTAAAACGGACCAACCTCTCACCGCCACCGTTATCATGTAATATCAAGAAAACAGTTGGACCAACCTAAAATCATGAAAAAGTTGTAGAGGCAAAGTGGACCAAGCCACAAAAAGTTTGCTATTGTCTGCTGCATCTTCCTATATTTTACCAGGTGAGTTTGTAATGATATTATAATCGTTGTTAGTTAACATTAATAATGATTTGATGCATGTACTTAGCACATTAGTCACCAAATGATTTGGACCAAGCCACAAGATAATTAAAATACTAACATCATTGTTGAGAGGCAAAATGGACCAACCCACTTTTAAGAGGCAAAGTGGACCAAGCCACTTTGATAAGGTATTTACTACTGAAAAATTGTTGAGAGGCAAAATGGACCAATCACTTTGAAAAGGTATTTTCTATTGAAGTTATGAATTTTTAATAAATTTAAAGATGTGATATTTTAAGTTAATATGTTAGGAAAGCAATAGACTGCATTCCAATCCCAACAGTTGAAGCTACATTTTATAAGTTGCTCCCAACTTTAACCCAAATTATCTCAGAAAGAGAATTGTGTGGGTTGGTCCACTTTGCTTCTACGCCCCTCTATTCAGATGTGTATAATAGAATAGTATCCTTGATTCAGATCTACAATCTTTGGGCGCACCAACAATTCAGATCTTATAAAATTAACCGTTTACCCTTTAGGGGTAAAGCACTCAACCGGCAATCGGGAGTACAGGTTCGATACCCCGCTGAGATGGATTTTGTAATTTCTGGATTGATTTACATAAAACCTATCTATAATAAAGGTTTAGTTAATAAATTCGCAGCGGTTTGATGCTGGCGCATGCGAACGGACAAATTTTTAAAATCGCCTGTCCGTCAAACAAAATAATTTTTAAATATATATCTAGGGCGACGGTAGTTCGCCCGCAGCCAAGCGCACGCGACTGCTAGTAGGCGATGATAACTCGACCCTGTTTACTCCTACCCGAGTAGGGGGGTTTTCAGCTATCTGCACACGCCGTCCCGAAAGATTAACAATCTTGAAACTCGGTATATGACCTGATAATATGTGGTCCATGACATACCATAAAAAAATCAGCCCGATCCGATAACCCGTTCTGAGTTAACTAGGAAAACGCTAAAAGTCCCGCCGCGTTGATGGATGAGCTTTTTTTTAAGTATTTAGTTTGCGTGGGATACCTTTTCTTTTGTAAGTGTTTTGCTTTGTCTGCCTATGCATTGTAGGTGATTGTTGTCAAGTTTCTATTGTTACTTGTCAAATGTTATTATTTACTGTAAAAAACTTATATTAAAAGCTTTATTTCTATGGATTCTGGCAAACATTTCAACTTTTCTTTTCAAAGGGTACTACATCACCGTAACCTTAATGTCCATGTATAATATGAACGTTGTAGCCCCACCCGTTTGGTCATAATCGGCCCAAATGGCACGAAAATATTGCACTAAACCGTAAAAAAACTTATATTAAAAGCTTTATTTCTATGGATTCTGGCTAATTTTTCCAACTTTTTCTTTCAAAAGGTACTACATGACCATAACCTTAATGTCCATGTATAATATGAACGTTGTAGCCCCACCCGTTTGGTCAGAATCGGCCCAAATGACACGAAAATATCGCACTAAAAATCGAAAAAAATCGTAAAAGTACGATATTCATGAGAAATATTTCTTCGGTTGTACCCAAAAACAATACACTTCTAAGTTTAGAGATTTCGAAGGCCCCTACATTTTTCATCAAGATCGCTAATGCCGTTTGCCCGGAATCCTGCTAACAAACAGACAAAAATACAAACAAAAAAAACAAACAAAAAAAACAAAAAAACATTGGAGCTAAATTTTTTGGGGGGTCAGTGAAATTGAAGTCTTCGCTTCGCTCATCCAAAAAACGTGCGTAAAAATCGAAGAAAACCTTCCGGCTGGCTGGGTGAGTGGCTAGCAGCTGGCTAGCTAGGGATTCTGAAAGAGAGGAATAAAGTTATCTATCTATCTATCTATCTATCTATCTATCTATCTATCTATCTATCTATCTATCTATCTATCTATCTATCTATCTATCTATCTATAGAGCCTACAGAGAAAACGGTACATCTTAGAACTATGAAACTTGGACCACACTTAGATGTACCTCAGACTCACTTACTTCCGCCGAGAGGCAAGCAATATTCCACCCCCAACACCCCCTAAATCATCCCCTAAAATTGGAATAATTCATAGCTCTAACTCAAAATTGAATTTTTATTCAAATTAGTTATTAAAATTATGTTCTATAGTGTTTTAACCCAATCGGCCTATTCTCATTATTTCAACCACATTTTGTCAACCCCCATCCTTAATAGTTTATATTATTTTTACCTTGATTTCCAGCATTCTCCATGAAGGCACCCAATGAGTTATCATCGTGAAATTTGGCATGATGGTAGGCCTACATAATAATATGGAAAATAAGCCGCCGAGAGGCAAGCAATATTCCACCCCCAACACCCCCTAGATAATCCCCTAAAATTGGAATAATTCATAGCTCTAACCCAAATTTGAATTTTTATTCAAATGTTTTAATTTGTTTTAACCCAATCGGCCTATTCTCATTTCCTAAACCACATTTTTTTCAACCCCCATTCATAATAGTTTATATTATTTTTACTTTGATTGTAGTTCGTATAAAAAAAAATGGTAAATATATTATTTAATATCAAAAGTGAAACCACAGATGAAAACAAATATTACTATAAGTTACAAAATATATGTTTTTGTTCTAATATTTTTTTTCTTATTGTATATGTTTCTACACTTTTTAAATTTGCATGTCTTATTGTATAAATAAAAAATTTGTCTATAAGTTTGTTTTCTTAATAACACCAACCAAAAAAGGACACTTCTTTTTGACCATTGACACGAACATGTAACATTTTTAAAGCTCAAAACTTGACAGTATATAGTGCCGAATGTTTTTTTTTTAAATTCATTGTACCAGGCCTATTCTGCAGTCATTTCATTGTTACTTAGCTGGTCTTCTGAAGGGGTTTCAATTTTCTACATTACATCTCCCACGTCATCTTTCAACCGTGCCACTGCATTTCATTTTCCACCGGGAATTTTAGTTGACAACTTCAAGCGCAATCTCAGTTTACTCTGGAATTTATTTTTTGTCCTTGTGTGCACAGTACCGAAATTCACACAGAGATTGCAATCTTAGGTTATTGTTTCCACACTTTCTGTTTCCTCTGTTACAGGGTGGGATGGAGATGGGGAAATGGTTTGCCATCTCTGTGGACAACAACTATAACTATTGACATTTTGGGTGAACAAGCTCGATATGGTGAAACTAGAGAGTTAATAATATACAAAGCTTTGGTCACAACCATTTCATATTGGTCTCAATTCTCAATGGTCATTTGAATGGAATAACCATAAGTCCATAACCCTTATAATATACATTTGGCGTCATAACAACATAACAACCATTTAACATTACATTGCATATCTTCATATCTTATCAATATTATTATGATATACAGAAGTACACATAATATAGCTTTAGGCAGTAAAATGGCTCAATACGACTTCACCAATGAATGACAAACGCCAGCTTCGAATTTAATCGAATCACAGTACATAGATTCTTCTGATATATTAAGAGCATGACTTCAGGAGGTTATTGCTATAACAGTAATTTATGTGGGGTTTTTTAATACTGGTAAAACCATACTGTTTCTTGAACTTGAACAGAAGTAACAATAAGGTAAAAGTATAAATAATATTTCATCCGAGACGAGAAACGCTAAATGAAATAACCATATTATTATTCGTTCGCTGTCCAAGGGGGTGCGAAGAGAAATTTATGCATGTACACCCCTACCAACATAATGATCGCTTACTCTCTGGTGGGCATCCACAGGGGGTGGGGGGTAAGAGGGGCAGCTGCCCCCACTTGCAAAGCCTCCATTGCCATTTTTAAATACACATGCCACCGATCAAAATATGTTTTTAGTTCATCATTTTCATATTCGAATGAACATCTTTTCTTATTAAAGAAAAGGAAACTAACTAGGAAAACGCTCAGTTGGACGCGTTGATAAGCGAGCACGTGCTATAGCTATAGACCGACATTGCACATTTTTTTAAATTTTAAAATTTGCGGCGTTCGCAGTCCACGGGGCCATGTTTCCAATATTATTTGTTATTGGAAAGGTATTTGAGTAAACCCTTGGGTAAACCTTTACTTTGTGGACATTGATATTAAACCTAAATATCAATGTTTGTGGATAAAATCCACCGCCATCTAGAGGACCTTGACTCCTTGGGAAAAATATTTTAACCGCATTTAAACTCTTTGGTGACAAATAATAGACTGCTTCTTCGAAAGTATTTTGATTACTTCTAGGTGGCAGTGCATTAGAAACTTCGCGCGTCTTTTCGTTGCCATGGCAACGTTACTTTTGTTATAATGTAATTTCCATCTACACTACTTATCGGATCAAAATGAAATTAACATATTCGTGACCGGACGGACATTCTAACTGATTTGGCCATCTCAGATTTTGTCGCCGTTTAGTTTGTGAAAAAAAACTTTCGATTAACTTTAATGTAACTTTTTAACTTTTTGAACGATTTTGCCACAAAACTAATGGCATTCAATCGAGAACGAAGCTTGCGGATGGTCAAAATTTCAACTCGATCCGAGCCTCCGTTCGAACGTTATGGCGAGACATACAAACAAACAAACAAACAAACAAACAAAAAAACAAAAAAACAAAACCAGTGACTAATTTTTCCGGCAGAGTCAAATGGAAACGCTCGCTTCGCTCGCTTAATAAGTCAATGACAAACTCTGAATTTACGGAAATTCTAGCATTGGGCATGGAAACTCGTACCACAATCCTCATACCAGTGCCGTATTTAGGCATAGGCAACCTAGGCAGCTGCCTAGGATGGCAGCGGCATTTCGCCAGAGGTACATGAAGTTTCATTACTTTTCACAAAACAACTGAAAATTACAAAATAAAAATACTTTTCACAAGAAAATAGTAAGCAAGTGACTGCAGTATAACGTAATTGTAGTTTTAATCTTCTTCTGTTTTGGGGAATGGTCGTGGGGCTCGAAGCCTCTCCCCTGGTAGTTTTAGTGCCTGGTGCGAAGCACCTATAAAACGTGTTTTGGGCATTTTAATAGTTCCCTTCGGCGATAAGAGCCCTTGGCACAACCAAAAATAAAAATTGCAATATGAAATTAATTCTCAATAAGCATGTGCAAACCCTAAATAAAGTAGGTAGCACTACGCATATTATAGTCGACAATATTATTGTGGCCATTGATTTGGCATCTTCAGCTCAACACGCAAATTGTACGTGTCATTATTTGTTACGATGAGGACCAAGGGCATGGCATCCTATATATTGTTTTGCTTTTATTGCCCAAATGTTGTTGGAAGTAATTTGTAATTTAGGAATTTAACTAAAAGACTTACTTGTACTTGGCTTCGGCTTCCCCCCCCCCCCCTCACACACCCTTGTGAAAAATCCTGCGGACGCCCATGAATATAACATTGTGCACTGGGTAGCGCATTGCATGTAGTGCAGTGCCAGACACAATAAGGTTTATTCATCATATCAGTTAACTATAAAACTCTGATTTAAAATTATTAGGAACAATAATAATAATAAGTTTTAGGAAAATTTAAACGATCTTTTGTTCAAAGCAACCATCAAAACCTACGCCCATGCATTGACTTTGGACCAGTGGTTTAAAGTGGATTCGGAATAGTGACGGTATGCACTTATGCTGAAGAAAGTATTAAAGTGGGCCCCGCCGGGGGGTCTGAGTTTTTCCCGCGGGGATTGTTTTAGGGTGTGATTGTCAGAAACTCTTTTAAATCACTTGGAGGGGGGTCTATGTTTGTTTTTGTTTGCTGATATTGGGGTAGTATTTGGGTTCGTATGCTTTATTTTACTAATTTTATATTATTCAACATAATTCGACAATATGCAAAAAATCTTTTCACAAATTAGTCCCGGTATGGCATACCGTCGGTAATTTTAGTAACGGTATGGATACCGACCGGCTCATACCGCCCCACTTTAACCACTACTTTGGACGAGGTTTTCTAAATATGCCGTCCACTATCCAGCGAATTCGAACGAATACCCGTTTCCAAACGTGTGTGGTCCTTGTTCTTCGGGTGTATCACTTTGCTGCGTGTTGGCGGCTCTGAAATACTTGGGGGGGTTGTTCTTCCTCTGTTGCTGCTGCTGCGGCGCGGGGGGGTAGGTGGCCGGTCCGCCCTGCTGCGGCTCGAAGAGAGTGGGGAACCGCGGCTGCGCGGGGCTCTCTGCGTGGTCCTCGTGCACGCGGTACACCTGCTGGGCGGGGTGCGCGTGCCCCAGGGAGCTGATCGTGTTGATCTCGTCGCGGATCCCCGAGAACCGCGACTCGCTCCCGTAGCCGGAGAAGGCGTCGCGGGCGGGCGACCCCTGGTCCACGTAGCTGTTGTAGTTCGCCCTCCTCTGCTGGGGTTGGACTTGGGGCTGGTAGGCGACGGGCTGCGCGCTGCGATGGTAGAGCGCCGCGCCCTGGGGTTGGGCCGCCGCCGGGCTGGGCGCCTTGGGGATGTGGTCACCCTCGAGAATCTTGAACCCGTCCATGCCGGCCGTGTACTTGACGCTCACCGTCTTGCCATTAGGGTCGACGTACGAATACGAGCCAACTCGGCTTCCGTCTGGGCTGATGGATTCACCCTGCTGGAGGCCGTTGTCCGCGCTGAACGCGTAGTTGAAGGAGCCGTCCTGGCCCAGGGCCTGCTTGTGCATCACGATCGCAGATAGGGGCGCCTGTTGCGGCTGCGGCTGCGGCTGCTGGTTGTAGTGCTGGTGCTGCCCACGCTGGTAGTTCTGGTCGTAGTCTTGCTGTTGCTGGTACTGGGCGACCACGAGCGTAGCGGCGCACACAGCCAGAAGCGACACCAACAGCTGGAGACATACACAAGCGGTTATGTTAAAGAAGCACGACGTGTACGAGAGGACGCAACATATCGAAGAAGGAAACGCAATTTTTAATTCCCCATGTCCTACTGACCCATTGACGAGGTGTATGGAACAAAACATATACTAGCACGAAATCTAATTTCCATCCCCCTTTCGGTGGAATTAGTCTCACCCCCTGACCCCAGGGTCACCAAAATACCAAAACCATTCTGGGTTGAAGGGCAAAAGAAGACGCACGTCAATCGGAGGACAAACAGATGGGGTATGTCTAACGGCTGTTTAAGAACACCTTTCATTGGCAGTGGCACTAACGACTGAAAAAATAACATTTCTCGTGGGAAACCTGACCATGGGCAATTGCATGCACCTCTTGGAGTCGATCTACGCAGTTTTGTAAAAGTTACTTTTGTATGGTAATTCAATTACAGTTACTGTTACATTATTTATTACCAAAGTAGTTGAGTTACAGTTACAGATACTTTATGAAATTGTTTAAAAATGCACATAACCCAATAAACACCCTGAAGTCATTATAACATCTTGAAGATGCCATTTAATAATTTTAATGAGCTCTTTAGAAGGTCTCAATGTAAACATAATGTTACCATAATGGAGTCTTAAGTTCCTCTATATGGCACAACTTTTCTGTACATAATCATATCTTTAGGATGTCATTAAATGGCTTCCAAATGAAAACATTAGAATATCCTTAGAATAACATTTTAGGACTTCCACAAGAAATCTTAGGTATGTCATTAAACCTGGTATTAATGACATCCCAAAAACATCAGTAAATGATTTCCTTTGGAGATCATAGGAAATAAAAAAGAATAGGTTGTTACTGGAATGGTACATACATCAAATTGTATTGACCAGTGGTGAATCTAGAGCTGATTCAGGGGGGGAGGGGGGAGGGTTGGTTTTTCCAAACCAGTGTAGGGTCTGTTTTAAAGTCTCAGCCAGTAGTAGCTCTTATCGCCGCAGGCGACAAAATGTGCGAATTACGAATTTGCAACCTTCAAATTCCTAAAAACAAACACGTCAAGAGGTGGTGGTAATAATATGGAATCAAAATCGGAATTAAAGGGGGTGGGGGGTAATTATCCCCACCATCACTCCCTCCCTGTATGCACCACTGGTCTACACCTTAAGCATTACAAATAAAGTAGAACTGCATTGCAGATGCTATGTAGTAAGTAAGTAATTAAGTAAGTAAGTATTCCACTTGACTTGCCCTAAAATTTCACTCAATGATGTGCCCCACTCGAGTTTTGCTCCGAGGGCAACGAGCAGTAGAACACATAAATCAAAAACAGTATTTCTTTTACTATTGTAGGTGTTAAGTTCAAAGTATAATATGTATTTGTTTACAAAATGTTGGAACATAGTGGTCACTTCAGTGTTAGTGGTATTTACCGCAGAGGGCAATGCAACCAGTGGAATACGCGACATTTGCACTAGGGCAGTCGCAAATTACCAGCAGAATACGTGACTCGCACTCAGTGTGAGAGGGCAGCTAGTGGAATATGCTACAGTAAAATACAACACAATTCTACCAATCAAATCTGAATTGAAACTTGATGCATGTGCCAACTTAAGCCAAAAGGATCAAGTAAATTTAATTACAAATCAATCTCTTTATTTTTTTTCTATATTTAGACAATCATGAACAATAATATGTGTCATAGTTGTGAAAATTACTTTTCAATATATAGGTACTAATGAACTTTTGTGAAAAGCTGGTGACATATTTATGATTGTGTATAATGCATTTCCTATAGAGAAAATATGTAAATTTAAACAACTTAAAATGGAGTGCTAGCTGCAATTGTTTTGCATTTTACAAATGATCATAAATTACCAATTGATCCAAACCGAAATTTTCTAATTTATCTCATGGAAATGAATTAAGAAAAGGTAGGCCTAAGTCTCTGACCATAGTTATCTAACACTTAGATTACATAATCAGTTAAATACCTAGTTAATGCCAAATATTATAAAATATCAGATTTTTAAAACTGCAAAGCAAGTACCGGTAACTAATTCTGTTTGATGCAGAAATGTGCATGATCATCTTTTTTTGTTATTCAATCAATTACTGAACGCAAAACACAAGAGAAAAAAAGTAATAACAATTCTATACAAAAAATCTTCAAAACTGGTTGAAATAAAAGTTATTCAGGATCGTATAAAGATTTCAAAATCACGAACGCATTTTTATAATTATATCGTTCATCGATTAAGTAGATCGAGATGTCTCATCAGTAGCCAGCCACTTGTCTATCCCGCTGGACAGCCGAGATCACGCTGTCAGTGTCAGCTAACTGACAGCATGACGGAAAGAAAATATTTTGGTATTTATTTATTGTTGTCATGTTGACCAAGAGAAGTCAGCGGAAAAATCTTGTTCCATCATACCACACACACACACACACACACACACAGACACACACACACACACACACACACAAACACACACACACAACACACACACACACACACACACACAGACACAAAAAAAAAAGTCAACATTTATTTTACTTTTTATTGTGAGTTTGAGACGTTGTTATTGGATGAGCGAAGCGAAGACTTCAATTTCACTGCCCCCCCCCCAAAAAAAAAAAAAATTTAGCTCGGTTGTTTTTTGTTTTGTTTTGTTTTTTGTTTTTTTTTTTTGTCTGTTTGTTCGCACGATTCCGGGCAAACGGCATTAGCGATCCTGAACTTAAGACGTGCCACGTTTTTGGGTACAATCGAAGAAATATTTCTCATGAATATCGCACTTTTACGATTTTTTTCGATTTTTAGTACGATATTTTCGTGACATTTGGGCCGATTCTGACCAAACGGGTGGGGCTACAAAGTTCATATTTTACATGGACATTAAGGTTATGGTGATGTAGTACCTTGTGAAAAAAAAAGTTGAAAAAGTTAACCAGAATCCATAGAATAAACGTACTTTTACGATTTTTTTCGATTTTTAGTGCGATATTTTCGTGACATTTGGGCCGATTCTGACCAAACGGGTGGGGCTACAACGTTCATATTTCACATGGACATTAAAGTTATGGTGATGTAGTACCTTTTGAAAGAAAAAGTTGAAAAAGTTATCCAGAATCCATAGAATAAAAGTTCTAATATGAGGTTTTTTAGGTTTATAATAACAATTAACCAGTAACAATAGAAACTCGACAACAATCACCTACAATGCATTCAAAAAGCACTTGCAAAGGAAAAGTGGAAAACTAAAAACTTACAAAAAAGGTCATCCATCAACGCGGCGGGACTTAAGCGTTTTCCTAGTTTTATATAAGTGCACTGTATACGAGCACGCTTGAGAAAAGTTACTTTGAAAAGTTATTGGAAACTGAGTATGAATACATATAAAAGTAATTCAGTTACCGTTATAGTAACATTAAATAAAAGTTATTTAAGGAGTAGCCTAATTCAATAACTCAAAAAGTAACTAATTAATTTTACTCTTCGAAACGGTATCGAATACAAAATCAGTGTGCGTATGAAAGAAAACATTTTAAAATGTAATTGGTTGTTATTTTAGATTCATTTTTATAAACACTAGGAAAACGCTAAAGTCCCGCCGCGTTGATGGATGAGCGTTTTTTTTTTGCGTTTTGTGCGTTTGTTTGCACTTTTCCTTTGCAAGTGCTTTTTGAATGCATTGTGGAGGTGATTGTTGTCAAGTTTCTATTGTTATTTGTTAATTGGTATTATAAACTTCAAAAACTCATATTAAAACCTTTATTTCTGTAGATTCTGACTAATTTTTTCAACTTTTTCTTTCAAAAGGTACTACATCACCATAACCTTAATGTCCATGTGAAATCTGAACGTTGTAGCCCTACCCGTTTGGTCAGAATCGGCCCAAATGTGACGAAAATATCGCACTAAAAATTGAAAACTAATATTAAAACCTTTATTTCTATAGATTCTAGCTAACTTTTTCAACTTTTTCTTTCAAAAGGTACTACATCACCATAATCTTAATGTCCATGTGAAATATGAACGTTCTAGCCCCACCAGTTTGGTCAGAATCGGCCCAAATGTCACGAAAATATCGCACTAAAAATCGAAAAAAATCGTAAAAGTACGATATTTATGAGAATATTTCTTCGATTGTACCCAAAACAATACACCTCTAAGTTCAGAGAAAACGAAGGTCCGGTCAAATTTTCATCAAGATCGCGTATGCCGTTTGCCCGGAATCGAGCGAACAAACAGACGAAAAACAAAAAAAAAAAAAAAAAAAAACAAAAAAAAAAAAAAAAAACACCCGAGCTAAATTTTTTGGGGGTCAGTGAAATTGAAGTCTTCGCTTCCGCTCGCTACGCTCGCTCGCTCATCCAATTAGATATTGCAGAAGCTTAACTTAGTATTATGAGCAATGAAATTTTGGAACCGTTCTTACGATCTTGCTTACGATACAATCACGGTTAGAAAACATTTACAAAAATGCGCCTAGTTTTGAGGAGCGCGTTGCTATGATTCGATCTGTTGAGAATTTTCTATTTCAAATCATTATAATATAGTTTCGGAGGAAGCACCAATACCTATTTATTTCCAGATAACGCGATTATTTCGAAGGTATTATTGTTTATCAGTGCAACCATGCGCATTGCGCACGCCTACATAATGAATCAGTCTATGCAGTAAAATGATTAGAAAATAGGAAATGCCGTATTATTCACATCATTACAACACTAATCTTGAAACCATTTAAAATATATTTTATAAATCTCTATGATGTATTTCACTTTTACTACGATTATGATGCAATCAATCATTCATAACATTAAAAAACTTCCACCTTTCGCTTGAGTGTCGAGTATGAAGTGTGGACATAATGAGTTGTCAAATATCGCATGTACTGGAGCGAGAAGCGGAAGAGATTGGCCCACACGGAAATAGCACTAGAAAACCTCTCAACGAAGCGTAATAACTAATAACAATAACATAACTCTGTAGTGTTATCAGCTTACAGTTGTAGTCGATCTCGATATTATAAGGAATCTCTAGTCCTAGAACTCCGCCTTCTTGCCCCAACTTCATTCCTTGCTTATATATAGAAGTTTTTATAACTCTTGATATTGTTATAAAAACAATCCTTTTTTCGAATCTCTTCAAAACGACCGTCGTCTCGAAAATATGTCAAATTGAAATCGAGTATAGGTATACTCGGAATACCGTTTTTGCACCGTAACACTATCGATTGTCATTAGTTTATGGTTGTGACTAAATTAATTGCGCGTAACATTACTTATCGAGTGACACAGTTGTGTGCAGATTTCGGTGAATAATTAATTTATGAATGAATGAATCGTCGAGTAAAGTATAATAGTGAAAGCTTGAAAAAATCACGTAAAAATTATTCTAGTAGGCCTACACTAATTACGAGATTTTGCTAGTAAGATTATATGTTCTGCTCAGTGCGTAAGAGAAATACCAATTGTCAAAGCCGTGAGCTCGTGTTGAGAGAAGTAAAGAAATGGTACGAATACGTTTACTCTTACCATACTTCTGTCTGTGACAATCGATTATATAATGGTATAATCTCTGATTGTTGTTACACACAGTGGCGGAACTAGGCGCCAGCAGGGCCATGCAACTGCGGACTGGCCCAGACTAGTTTAGGGGCCCTGTTAAAAAAAAATAGTAAAAAAACAGTATTTTACCCTGTTTGGAAAATATTGTATTTGTTTTCGTTGCTAAAATGACCGTTTTGTGAATCTAGCGGTTTGAAGATGAAATCTAGCGGATATTTAGGAACTTTCAGCGTCCACAACACAACACACAAAAACTATATTGCATTCAGCCCACAACTTTTTTCTAAAACGCACCAAACGCACTCTAAAAACATGATTTTCAAAATTTTCACCTGCGGCGCTGTTGTTGGGGGGGCAAAGCCACCCGTACTTGGTCTTTGTATAATACCCCCGGGATATTATAGCCCCCCCGGGATGACAAGCCTGAATACAACACTGAGCCTATGTATGTGTGTATCAGTTAGGGGGGGGGGGGGGGCATAGAAATTTTGCGGGCGGGCCCATGAAACGAAGTTCCGCCACTGGTTACACATCCAGATACCCCACAGATATAGCTAAAGTGAGTGCAGAAAATAAAAATATATAAGTGTTTGGATAAAATATACGTTTTATATTCGACCTTTAATTTACTTTTATCTGCGGCTGTAGGTCTTACAGAAACACAAAATAAAGCGACGATTTTGGATTTATTGGATTATTAGCAAGGGTGCAATACATGACATGCGGCATGCCGATGCCTAAAAATAAAATATTGAACTTAATCGTAGTGCATCGGTCGGTATTAGAAAAGACGAATCCTCACTTAAATAATAATATAGATAAGGAATTGTTTGACAACTATTCTCCCTTCGATACCCCCTTAATGAATCAAGGGGCAGCCCTAGCGAACCCTCAAATTTGACAGACACCAATAAATAATCGAACCAAATTTGTAATTTATGGAGTGGACTATTGTTGTTGTTGTTGACGAGCTGCAAGGATTTAGAATGCACTTACGTTGAAGCTCTGCCGATGGTCCTATGGGGATGTGGTATGCACCACTATAGACTGTTCCAATAGCTTTGTTTGCACCGGTTATGTCAAGTTAGAATGTGTGTTTGGCGCAATCAGAGAACATATTTTTCAAAATATAGTTTAGATTTTTTACTAACTGATCGTAAATAAGCCATCAAAGAGGTTTGTTTGTTGTAGTAATTTCCAAAGTTTGTTTACAAGAAAAATATTCTGATCGCGCAATGCGTATATCCTTTGAAAACAACCCCAACAAGTTTCAAAGGTTTTGGTTGAAAAATGGAGGTCAAAAAGAGATCCAGGATATATGTGAAATAAGTTTGATTTTCCGATAAAGCGAATTTTTAAAATGATCAATTAAAATTGTAACAAAAATAGTCCCACTAAACCAGTCCAGGGGCAACTGTCCCGCAGCAGTGTATTCCATGCTTAGTTTAGGGGCAACTGCCCCAACAATGTATTCCATGCTTAGTTTAGTGTATTCCATGCTTAGTTTGCACTTTGCAGCCTGCTAACCTGTAGGTTTATCGGGAATGCGGATAATGTCCAGTGAGTATTTTTTAAGTGCAATACTCAATCCCAAGCAGACGATTATCTGAAATTCTACAACTATGAAAGGTTTTAATTTTTTCTGACGATACAGATAGGTTTAAAGTAAAAAGAGCAGATGAGTACATATTTTGTATTGTTTAAAATATGTAAACATACACTTAAGATTCCTGGTGTTATGTAAATGAAGATCGATCAGTGCTATATGGATATCCGTAAGGCAGTGTTTGTCCTTCCATGGAGTTTAAATAGTAAAACTTCATGGTTCTACCGTTGAGTGACTATAATATATAGTAGTCACTCAACGGTCCTACTATTAATTAACAAGTTCGATGTTATTAATGAACACGTTGCTCTTAATTCAAATAGTGTAACGGAAATATATGTCGATAAGTTCAAAATTTTAAACTCTGCTATATTTTTTTAGACTCTGCTATAAAAAAATGAATCATAACCATTACATTTTTTTATTATAATCTGAGAAGAGAGGTACTCACCATCATCCTCTTGCTGACGGTATATTCCTGTGTTTGTTATACAGAGGCAGCGGCACAGCTGTCAATCAAGTGGTCGTAACTAGCAACGAGCTAGGCTATATAGCCTCGCTTTTAGGGGGAAGTGAAACCAAAGTGAAGTAGCTGAAATCTCTGCCCTTGGACTGCCTTGAGGAGAAAGCGTTCCGTATTATATTCCACGTTTTTCCGATAGCCCGTGAAGGTATTTCTAATGACTATAATGGTCACTAAATATGTGGTTTGCTAATGCTATGGTTCACCGGTCAAGTGTTAAGATTTGATGCTGTAACTTTGGAGCATGTAAGAAAATGAATTAATTTTGTAATAATCAATATTATATTATTACTTAAATTGAGAGCACGGGTGAAAGATACTAGTAAGAAATAGCAAGAGAATTAATAAACTATTTGCATACATTGCATATGTTTATTTACAAGTATGTTTTATATTCGATCCGTTTCATTCACGTTGCACAATAATTGGATGAGCGAAGCGAAGACTTCAATTTCACTGACCCCCCAAAAAATTTAGCTCGGTTGTTTTTTTGTTTGTTTGTTTTTTTTTTTTTTTTTTTTTTTGTTTTTTTGTCTGTTTGTTCGCACGATTCCGGGCAAACGGCATATGCGATCTTGATGAAAATTGAAGGGGACCTTCGAAATCTCTGAACTTAGACGTGCCACGTTTTTGGGTACAATCGAAGAAATATTTCTCATGAATATCGCACTTTTACGATTTTTTTCGATTTTTAGTGCGATATTTTCGAGACATTTGGGCCGATTCTGACCAAACGGGTAGGGCTACAACGTTCATATTTCACATGGACATTAAGGTAATGGTGATGTATTGCTTTCTGAAAGAAAAAGATGAAAAAGTTAGCCAGAATCTATAGAAATAAAGCTTTTAATATAAGTTTTTTGACTTTTTGTGCGATATTTTCGTGCCATTTGGGTTAATTCTGACCAAACGGGTGAGGCTACAACGTTCATATTTCACATGGACATTAAGGTAATGGTAATGTATTGCTTTCTGAAAGAAAAAGTTGGAAAAGTTAGTCAGAATCTATAGAAATAAAGCTTTTTATATAAGTTCTTTGACTTTTAGTGCGATATTTTCGTGCCATTTGGGCCAATTCTGACCAAACGGGTGGGCCTTCAACGTTCATATTATACATGGACATTAAGGTTATGGTGATGTAGTACCTTTTAAAAGAAAAAGTTGAAAAAGTTAGCCAGAATCCATAGAAATAAAGCTTTTAATATAAGTTTTTACGGTAAATAATACCAATTGACAGGTAACAAAAGAAATTTGACAACAATCACTTACAAAACAAAGCACTTGCAAAAGTAAAGATATCCCACGCAAACTAAAAACTTTAAAAAGCTCATCCATCAACGCGGCGGGACTTTAGCGTTTTCCTAGTACATTTATAATTCATCATCATGAATGTTAACAATCCGGTTAGTCCCATAGAGAGACAAAAAGGGTCTTCAAGGTAAAAAGTTCAACAAAGTAAATGTAATTTTAATTACGTACCTACACTAATTAAATAACATCGGCACACTGCTTGAAAATAGCTAGTGGTTTAAAAATAATCTCACAAACATGATCAATATAAGAGGTGCTGTTGTGATAATTAACAATTTGACAAAACATTAAATATTATCACGTTGAACGCAATGACAACTGCGTTGTATACGTTGTATGTCTTTTGGCTTTCTTAAATAAATAAATAAATACATATTTAAATTAATAAATTAATAAATACACATATACATAAATAAATAAATAAATAAATAAATAAACTGAAACACTTAACCAATAAACTTTTAGTGTCTGAAAACCACAACAGATTATTTGGAGTGTAAAGAGTGACAAAGTGAACGATGAAAATGTTTCGTAGAAATTAAAGCATAGATACAAGGCAGCATGGTTCCATTTTGTTAATTTGAACTGAAGCATACACGGGAGAAACTAGCCGTAACTAACTACTGAGTTGGTTGGTTACCTTGCAAAACAAAAGGATCTAGTTACAATATACCTTTCCTTTTAGTTTACTTCACTTGTATTCTTATGCAATGTTAAGTCGCCTATTTCAACAATAGAACAAACCGATCCTCATACAGCTGTTATAGTGGAGACCCTAAGCCCTAGCCTAAATCGTGGAAACATCAAGAAACTTGATTAGGTTATCACTTATATGACTACGAAGAATCCAAAAAAAAAAAATCCGCTTTGATTTAAAGTCCCCCACTGAAAATCAGTTATATAACTGAGTGGGTAGACTCTAAATACAATTTATTTATTATTTCTCAATCAATATGTAAAGAAGACACTACACAGTCGACATATGGTATCAAGTAAAAGCTTATTTTTCGGGGAACACATATAAGAAATATATTAATTAATTAATTAATTAATTAATCTATCATCTAATTACTTACCATTTTTGACTCATGTATAATACGTAAACATAAAACTCATTCGTTTGTCATAACGTTTAGCTACGTTATACTAACATAAGCATAAAGACACCGAATTAAAACTGAAATTTGATCATCATATTTTTTACTCTTTATGCAAGCGACATTATTGTACTATAGAACTCTTACTTAATTTTAAAAATTTGTACGGTAGTTGCCTATTGCATGCGTCTAAATAATACGGCTCTGCTTCTAGATTTGTACACATAACCTGTATTTCACAATATTTTTAAACATACTCTACAATCTACTCATACCATTCCTTACGATTTAATCCATGGTTAAGCAGAGTTAAGGCTAAACGCGTAATTCATTTACAATTCTTCTCGTGGTTCTCTCGATTACCACGATTGACACTGTAGAATCTTGCCGCTCTTGCTATTAGTTTTAATATCTTACAATATAGGTGTGAGCATGTATTACATAAAACTGGTTCAAGGGAATAATCAAACTCAATCCCACGTGACTGAAAAAAGACTTAGAAAACACATTCAGTCATGATTGCAGGCTCTGGTATCGAATAGGCGACCTTACTAAATAGATATTCTCGTGAAAAACGAGCTACCGCCATCGGTGTCAAACCAATGTCGTGGAGCAAAAAAACTCAAAACAAGAAGTTCGGTTTGTGTCACGTGTGCCCACTAGTTATATAAGTTAGTTTATATTGTGCTTTGAACTGTGAATTTGTTGGATTTTATTATGCTTATTATAGCTATTATGAGATATTTGAATAGCTCCAATTCCTCTCAACTCATCCATGTCTTTGTTAATCTATTCCGGAGAAACTAGCATTCGCGTAACTCGTATAATTCCCCAAAACGTAACCACTTTACATCTCATTACGCTTCCTGTTAACTTCTGATTGTTAACATTAAAAATAAATTGCCGTGTTGAATAATAGTCTAACTTCAATTAGTTAACCTATAGTAATGGACGTATAACACGCTACAGCACACTTACGGTGCATCCATCCAGTGTCCGGATACCATCGTCCTATAGTTACGATTTAATAATTTAATGCGTGAACTGTGGATGTTTCACACTTTTCACGTGAAGGGAAATACTTTTAAAACTGTGACGCGTTCATACCACATGTGCATACTTACTTCCAAGGGGTATAGATCCCGAAAAGTTGATAAAAGGTTCAGATTCAAGAGTAGATATACAAAAACTAAACTAGGAAGCTTCGCAAACGCTTTTTCAGGCGCGTTGTTGGATGAGCGTAATTTTTTTTAAAACAAAAAAAGCGTAAAATTGCGATTTTCATGAGAAATAATTTTTCGGTTACGCTCAAATTTCACATGAATATATTAATTTGTAAAATTAAGGTTCTGTGAAAAAAATCATAACATTCAAATAAAGCATGTAGGTATTAAAAGTCAAAGAAATGTTAAAAATCGAAAAAAATCGTAAAATTGCGATTATCATGAGAAATAATTTTTCGATTGCGCTCAAATTTCACACGAATATATTAATTTATAAAATTAAGGTACTGTGAAAAAATATTTGCAATCGAAAAAAGCATGTAGGTGTTATAAGTCAAAGAAATTTAAAAAATCGAAAAAAATGGTAAAATTGCGATTTTCATGAGAAATAATTTTTCGATTACGCTCAAATTTCCCACGAATATATAAATTCATAAAATAAAGGTTCCGTTAAAAAATGATTACAATCGGATAAAACATGTAGGTGTTATAAGTCAAAGAATTTTTTTTTAAATCGAAAAAATCGTAAAATTGTGATTTTCATGAGAAATAATTTTTCGATTGCGCTCAAAAACGTGGCAGTTCTAAGTTTAGAGATTTCGAAGGCCTCCACAAAATTTCATCGTAATTGGAATATTGGTTTGGCCGGAATCGTGTTAACAGACACACAAAAATACAAACAGAAAAAAAGAAA
Source organism: Sweltsa coloradensis (assembly GCA_024449915.1). NCBI lineage: Eukaryota > Metazoa > Arthropoda > Insecta > Plecoptera > Chloroperlidae > Sweltsa > Sweltsa coloradensis. The sequence goes on from JAMZAV010000304.1 coordinate 332,695, forward strand.
CATTCCGGATTTTTTTCTCCAGTGTAGTGAGATGGAATCTTCGCTTCGCTCGCTACGCTCATCCAACAATAGGGCCTATACAAATACAAAACAAAACAACAACCAAACATTAAAAATAACAAAACACAGATATGTGTTCGCGTACCTGTTCAGATTTGAATTTTGGATAGGGTTCATGTTCAAATTTAGATATTTTCTAGAAAGAATAATTTTTGCTTTCAATAATAGGTAATTTCACAATCTAGTATCAAAATATTATATTAAAAGGCGCTACATATATGTAAACAAAATATTTCCAAAAACAGGCTTCGTTTAAGTAATAGGACCATCATGGAGTTATAAATAGTACTGTCTCCATTGGAACCATCGAGGTAGATAATAACACTAGTTCAGAGGCTCGGAGCAGTTACTGTCCGATGATGTCGTCTGTAGACCCGGCGGCTGCCATTGGGAATACTACGACACACGAGGGCAGTGGCGAATCCAAGGGGGTGGAGGGGTTATGGGGTTCATCCCCCCCCCCCGCAATGCTCTAAACTCAAAAACTGAGTGTGATAGAGAGTGGAAAATGGAGAAGGACAGAGCAAACACTATCATAAACATTAATTTACATAAGTAGTGTATTTCATACATTACAGTAATTGTGATATTATGTGACTGGGTATTTCATTTCATTGCTTGTAACCATTCTAACATTCTCTAATAGCTATTGTCCGATTCTAAAACTATTTACAGGCGTCAAAACGTAGCAATGTATTAACTAAGAAAACGCTTTAAGTCCCGCCGCGTTGTTGGATGAGCGTAATTGGGACGTTGAGCTGCCATGTGTTATGCGGATTTTCTGTTGTTCTGTGAAAAAATTATTACTAAGTCGAAGAATTTTTTTAAATTAAATTAAATTAATAATTAACTTTATTTTTTTTTATTTTTTTTATTAATCGTAATTTTAAAAAAAGAAAAAGATCGTAAAATTGCGATTTTCATAAGAAATAATTATTCGATTGCGCTCAAATTTTACACAAATATATTAATTCATAAAATTAAGGTTCTGTGAAAAAAATCATTAAAATCGAAATTAAAGTTGAATTCGAAAAAGAAAAGTCGAAATTTTTTTAAAATCGAAAAAAATCGTAAAATTACTATTTTCATGAGAAATAATTTTTCGATTGCGCTCAAAAACGTGTCAGTTCTAAATTCAGAGATTTCGAAGGTCTCCATAAAATTTCTTCGCAATTGGAGTATCGGTTTTGCCGGAATCGTGTTAACAGACACACAAAAAAAGAAGAAGAAAAAAAAACATTCCGTTTTTTTTCTCCAGTGTAGTGAAATGGAATCTTCGCTTCGCTCGCTACGCTCATCCAAAAAGCCTTCCCCCCCCCAACCATTATACATTTATAGATACGCCACTGTATGAGGGCTATTGGATTTGGACTAACATCAGAGCCCTGTTACACAAAGCAAATGACGTAGTTGACAGTGAGACGAGTGAAAGATTCTTTCTCTGCTGGCGGGTTGCGGTGAAGTAAGTGTGCCACCGATTCCGATTACAGCACTGCCTAATGAAGACGGTAATTTTTGCTTCCTTTCTTGGGTACTCGCGTCCTATTCTTGTAAAAATAATGAAAACGCAGTGACATGTCGCTCAAAAGTTTAATAACGCCTTACGTGGGGGTTTTGAACCTAAGTCCCTTCCTCTCATGAAGTCAATACTTGGGTCCTTCGTCCCGTAACCGCGTGTCAGCATCGCCTATGTTGAACTCATTGGGTATTGTCATTCAGGTTTATGGGAGCACACAATACTCTAGCTACTATAGTGCTATAGTTAGAAGTAATATCACATGCATTTATTTACTTATAACTCATATTGCAACAGTGAACAGAACATTCACTCAGCAAGTGAAAATAATAGCATATAACCAAAATAATACATACAAAATATCATAAGTCCTACAAATTTCAAAGAAAAACATGAAACTATCAAAAGTAAAAACAATTATTGTGCTGATGTGTATAGAATTAAAATGAGCTAAACCTTGATTTAGCATAGGTTTACATTTTAGGGCCAACTCTACAAAGTCTAGTTGATAGTTGGAATATTTTAACAACATTTATGGTCTATTCAGGTGAATAACGAACTGGAGTTGAGTTGACTTATGCGTTCATTGCGTCCGTATCAATACAAACGCTGGGCCATGTTGGATAACTATTATCACGTATGTGGGTGGGGTGTGCGCTCATCCATGCATGTACTGTCAGGCTTCCTGACCCCGTGTGGGTATCATGTGGGACTCGCCATTGACGTGGAGTGTCCAAAATAAATAAATAAATTTTTGTATGATGCCCGCTGTAGGGTATACATATCAGATTTAACCGATGTGACCCTCTTCAGGTGACTAACTAGGTATATTGCGGAGAGGACAATTTGTGAAGGGATGTCCGAGGGCTATTTAAGAGGACTCAATCCCTTGCATTTGCCTTAACGACTGAGGAAAACCTCGGAACAAACCTTCAGTCAGGATTGCCGGTCTCGACGGGATTCGAACCCGGGACCTCCCGAATCAGAGTCGAGCGATTAGCGCTCAAGCCAACACTGACGGTGAGTGTCCAAGGACTAGTTGTCCCCTCATGTTCAACTACCGGCATCATAAATTGAATGTGTCAATGTATAAGATAGTATCTATGATGTACACTATGCAATGTTTGGCCAATATCTGGTGTTGCACTGTTGCATCATAGACCCCCCACTCTCCACCACCACCACCCAAAAAGTGAAATTTCTTCCGACTTCCCTTCTTAAAAAAAAACTGAAGAAGGAAGACACCTGAAGAAGGGGCATGCTTGTCCCTGTTCCCACGATAAATTTACAATTTTAGAAATCTTCTAGGCCTATGGTATCTAATTTTATACTCGAATCTGATTAAATAACCACTGCAGTTTATACCAGTGGGGTAACTACTGTGGGTGGGGGGGGGGGGGGTCAAGGAGAGGCGACCGTCCGATCAAATTTGGTCAAAGGAGGCGAGGGTGGAAGGCACAATTTTGTCAAGATTTAGTAAACTGGCAATAAAACTGATAATCTTCACACAATTTTATAAATTATCGACGAAACGCTAAAACCTAGTAAAATACCACCATTTACTATGTAAAACTCAAAACATTTCTAAAGGCGAATGCGCCCAAGGCCCTATTCCCATGTTGTGGTTACTAGGAAAACGCTCAGTTGGACGCATTGTTGAGCGAGCACCGGTACGTGCAACATGACCCGAGTACGACATTGGCCCCACCACACAGTGTAGGTCTAACTGGATATTGACATTGTACACTTTATACTATTCCAACATCTTTGCATTGTTCTAATTCACGTCATGCCTTCTAAAGTGTATCTTTGTATCTTCACTGCCTCCTTCATTTTTAACATCATTTTTCGAAATATGAATTACCAATAAGTCTTAAGGTCTTGACCGATTTAGCTGAAAATTTGGAAAATAGGAGAGAATGTTGTACTTATTGACCCTGCAAAATTTCATAACGATCGGTACATTTTTTTTTTTTTTTTTTTTATTTTTTTTATTTTTTATTTTTTATAACCAACGATCGGATTTTGTTCAAAAACTATACAGCAACCCGCCTAGGTGGTATGTACATGTGTGCAAAATTTCAGGTCGATCAGAGAAACGGTGCGACCCATGATCCAATGATAACACAGAGATATCATTGTACCATGGGTGCGACCTGTATCGAAGCAGTAACAGAAAAAAAAAAAAAAAAAAAACAGACATTCGAGCCATAAGAGTCAAGTGGAGACGCTCGCTTCGCTCGCTCAAAAAATGTTAAACCCCTCCCCCCCCCCCCAAAAAAAAAAAAAACGCGGGTATTTACGCCACTTTGTTACAATAGGTATACCTATTTTTTAATTTAGAGAATCACACCTCACCGATGTCAATGACGAGAAATATGTAGCCTACAAGTGCATGACCGTATTCGCGCCACTCCTTCAAAGTTTGACCTTTACCACTAGGGCTTAGTGAAATAATCGATATTACTCGAAGGCTGTGGTTGCCATGGCGACGGAGTGCTCGTGTATGTCAACAACGGTGTGTTTACTCCCGGTCGATATGACCACCATGACCACCACGCGCGTCTCCTTCTTCAGTCCGCCGACAATACTCGGGATGAAGGCAACCACTGTGGCCCTCTCGGACTGCGAGTCGGATGACGAGACTTCCTTGCGCTCACCCTCGAGTGAGATGGACGAGTGTCTCGACGAGCAGAGCGACACAGAGAGCGACCAGCACTCGAACCCAGCTCGCAAGACGAAGAGAACGAGCAGACCCAACAGCTGTATGGGAATACTAGATGTGTGCGAAGAGAATACGAGGGCTCATTGGACTGCGTGCGATGCTTCGGACCTCAGGTATGCATTGGCTTCTGAATAATAATGAGGGATATCGGCATTTGTAGGGGGTTTGACTTTCAAGCAAGTTTCGTGTGTAAATAATTTACCGTTGGGTAGAAGGCGTGTGTGTTACATTCCCCCCCCCCCCCCCCCCACCGCCCGTCTAAGACCAACGCAAGGGCATGTGCTATATTCGAACCTCGAACCTCTCCCGCGTTGGAAGTATGAAATGAATTGCCAAGCAACTGTTCTTGGCAAATACCCAAAGTCCCAAGTGCAATACAATAGTGTGTTGATGATTTCGATTCTAGTTGAAATAATTGATGGTAGCCTATGGCCTATGCCTACTGATTTTTGTATTACTGCGTTCAGGGCCGGATTTAGGGGTGTGCGACCTAAGTTTCAGGGGCGCCAACATGAAGATAATGAAATCTTCTAGGAGGGATAATTAATGTTTACCATGTCACAGAAATGTGTTATAATTTAACTGTAAGTTTCTCTCACTAGGGCGCTTTGCGAACGCTTATTCCAGTCGCGTTGATGGATGAGCTTTTTATTTGCCTATTTCTTTCATTTGTGAAAATATTGCTTTGATTCTACCCAAAAACGTGGCAGGTGTAAGTTTAGATATTTCGAAGGTCCCCTAAAAGATACAGCACGATCGGAATAGCCGTTTGTCCAGTAGAGCGTAAACAAACAGACAAAAAAACAAATCCAAAAACAATAAATATCTGAGCTATTTTTCTCAGGGTATATCGAAATCGGAAGTCTTCCCTGCGCTCAACCAAAAATACCATTTCCAAATGCATTCAACATTAAGGCTATAGGGTCTAAAAAATTCTGAGAAGTTATATACGTTTTAGAACTTTATGGATTGTATTTAAAGGGTACGAAAGCAATTTATATAATTTATATAAACTATAAAAACAGTCTTAAATCATTTAGTCACATTTAGTACTAAAGTAAATAAAATAAAATTGAGATGTGAAAAAAAAACATGTACCGGTATACACTCTGATTTTCCACTTTTATGTCCCTGACATAGGCCTATTCCAGGGGAATGTTGACCTCTATTTTGCACACGATAATGGCACGATCTCTAGCAAGTAAAGATAGCAGCTAGGCATGGCTCGTAAGTTTCATTTCTTGCATATAAATTACCTATAATTAGAGGTAAGTGAAAATAGCGTTTTGTGAATAGATGCTACAAAGCGCTATTTTTTCACTTAAAACTAAGGTTTACAAGTCCTATTTTATTTTATTTTTCATAGTATTTTTAATTTGTTTATACTTATCTTAATTCAGTTGATATTAATTCAACCTTGATGACCAAATTTCAAATTAAAAATCTGAAAAATGTTCATACACAAGGTTTTGAAATTAGCCAAAAAATAGATGCTACAAAACGCTATAAAATGACACTTGAAAATGCTATATACACGCACCTCTACCTATAATAGGTAAATTTCCTGTAACTAAAAAGGTATTTTCTAGTGCCAAACACGCGTAAAATACTCTAAAACACACCCTAAGAATTGATAACAATTCCGGGGCTGCGCGTCCCGCACTGCGTGTGCTGAGAGGCTACCCCCAGACCCCCCCATTGATGCGTTCAAAATAGGAGGCGCCGAACTTCACATTGGCACAGGGCGCCAAATGCTGTAGGACCGGCCCTGACTGCATTGCTGGAACCAAAGAAGTATGCCTAGTATAAGATTACGTAAATATATCAGCCACTTTTACAGATGTGAAAAATGTCCACTGCCGGAGATCGAACCCAAGTCCGAGTCCGAAAAGTGGATCCGGTTTCGATCCCCGCGATGGGGAAAAAAATATCCCTATTATTAATTGCTATCACCTTCTTCTTATTGTTAAGGCGACGTTCATCGAGTAGCTTGTCATCTTATTCATCTAAGAGTCTTCCTCGGAGAAGTCTCAACTCCGCGAGCAAGTCTTCGGCCTCGTCCAGACGACCGCAGTCCGCAAAACATCTGGAACCAGAGAAGAAGTCCAGCGTAGCCAGCTTCTCTCGAAGTCTGAGGCTCTTGGGACTTCAACCCGAGGACTTTGGTATCAAGAAGGCGGATAACGCTGACAAAACCCCACGCAAAATGCGTGCGCCCGCGCCAAAACTCCACACGCGCGTGCTCGAGCGAAGCGTTTCACTCGACGCGCTGAAAAACGCTCTGCAAGAGTCGGTGGCTGCCAAGAAATGTATATCCACAGGTAAAATAGTCCAGGAACTTGCAGTTTTTTGGTTAAAATATTTCCTTTTAATCGTGTTATAAGAATTCATTATAGTTCTATACATCTGAAGATCTCTCAGAACCAAAATGTTTCAGAACGCATCATGCATGAATCATGATGACGGATATTGTAGATTGTAGACTATTCTGTAATCAATGTCGTACTATCTTGCCAAAGCTGCTATAATTATATATTATTACCAGGCCGCTTCGCGAACGCTTTTTCCAGTCGCGTTGATGGATGAGCTTTTTTGAAATATTTCTGTCCAATGATTACGTTTTTAAGAAAAATCTCATTACTTCTTCTATAGTTACTTGATATTACTTGTTAATACATAATATGTAAAAGGCTTATCATTAAACCTTTATTTCTATGAATTTTGACTAACTTTTCAACTTTTTCTTTCAAGAGGCACTACATCATTATAATCTTTATGTCAATGTAAAATATGAACGTTGTAGCCCCACCCGTTTGGTCAAAATCGGCAAAAATATCACGAAAATATCGTATTAAAAACCGCGGGAAAAATCGTAAAAGTACGATTTCTATAAGAGATATTTTTTCAAATGTCTCTAAAATCATAACGTAGGGCCCTATATAATTTTAGTGATTTTAAACGTTCCCATAAAGTTTCATCAATATCGAAGTAGACGTTTGCCAAATATCACGAAACTATCTCATTAAAAATTGAAAAAAATCGTTTAAGGACGATATTCAGAATAAATGTTAGATCGATTATACCCAAAAACGTGGCAGGTTTAAGTTCAGAGATTTCGAAGGTCCCCTCCAATTTTCATCAAGATCGCATATGCCGTTTGCCCGGTAGAGAGCGAACAAACAGACAAAAACTAACAAACACAAAACACCCGAGCTATTTTTCTTGGGGTAACGTAAGTGAAAAAAAAACGAAAGTGAAATTGAAGTCTTCGCTTCGCTCATCCAAAAATAGCTTGACTATATCTTCCTCCGGGACGACAACTTATGATAACGCCAGTTACTATTCTAAGTCCATGCTATGACTATGAGCATGGAACCGTAGGCGAACAGCACATTGTTACACTAGATTTCCTATATAGAGGTGTTTCGGGCAACCTGCCTGCGACTGGACATTTAGAGGCATTACCTTAGAAACTATCATCTATACACTTCAAATTCAAACATACCTCTCGTGAAATTATCACTGTTTGATGTATTGGATTAGCGTCCATGACTTTCTAGTAGAAGGGCAAATATGTACCACACCAGCTAAGTGTGTCATTAATACTAGGAAAACGCTTAAGTCCCGCCGCGTTGATGGATAAGATTTTTTGTAAGTTTTTAGTTTGCGTAGGACCACTTTTCCTTTGCAAGTGCTTTTTGAATGCATTGTAGGTGATTGTTGTCAAGTTTCTATTGTTACTTTTGTTATTATAAACCTAAAAAAAACTCATATTAAAACCTTTATTTCTATGGATTCTGGCTAACTTTTTCAACTTTTTCTTTCAAAAGGTACTACATCACCATAACCTTAATGTCCATGTGATATATGAACTTTGTAGCCCCACCCGTTTGTTCAGAATCGGCCCAAATGTCACGAAAATATCGCACTAAAAATCGAAAAAAATCGTAAAAGTACGATATTCATGAGAAGTATTTCTTCGATTGTACCCAAAAACGTGGCAAGTCTAAGTTCAGAGAAAACGAAGGTCCCCTCCAATTTTCATCAAGATCGCATATGCCGTTTGCCCGGAATCGTGCGAACAAACAGACAGAAAAAAAAAAAACACCCGAGCTAAATTTTTTTGGGGGTCAGTGAAATTGAAGTCTTCGCTTCGCTCATCCAAAAATATAAACACACACGATTTCTTTTATTTCAGAGCAACTTGAGCGTGAAACAATTGCAAAAGCTGTGTATGAAGAATGGTATTTTAAAAAGTTGGACGAAACTCGGAAGAAGAGAGAAACGCAGTTGGCGAAAGAAAGAACTGAAAAGGAACGACTTGAAAGGGTATGGACTGTGGAGAGTTGGAGAGACCTTATGTCGAATGCATTATTTTACTTTTGTGCATGCTATGTTTTCACACCGAGCCTATGGGCTCTGAAAGGATGGAATTGTGTCTTTGGCGAGGAAACTCTTTTTCAACAAGAGATTGAGTTGTGGTGGGTGGGGAGGGGAGGGGAAGGAGGGGGAAAGGGAAGAATTGTCGTTTGACATTTAACTATAGGTTTCCAGACTTGTTATGAAGAGTATTAGGCGAAATTACATTATAGTACAAAATATGTTAATTCCTGACTGAAAATAACTTCGTGCAGGTAACTCAATAGGTATAGACACTATTAGTAAAGCCTTATCGGTATTTATTTAGATAAGGGATGTACGTTTACGTACCCGAAATTTCGAGTCGAGTACCAAATACTCCATTCGAAATAGAGTAGGGCATCAAAAATATATTATTTTGGTGTAGGTGCCGGGTCCCGCCTCGTCCCGATTATTACATCAATTGGATGTTACTCTGTCTTCACTTTTGGAGCCTGATGTACAAACATATCAACAAATAAAAAAACATTGCACATTGTAAGTTAGTCAAAGAGTGAAAAAAGTACTCGGACTCGAATTTGGACTTGATACTAGAGATATTTGTATTATTTAGACTCGGACTCGACCTAAGCTCAACTCTCACACCCCTAATTTAGGTACATTGTTATTTTTATTTTTATATGTATTATAATTATATTTATTGATAATGAGCCATGCGCCTGGTGAAAACGAATTGACTGCCAAATTTTATAATGCATTGAATAATAAACTTTCTTAGTAAAAAGCACAAACATTATAGTATGCCTCAAAATGAAGCAGATTTATTAATTCAAAAATAAATTTGTTTTGACGACCTTCAATAACATGTCAAAATTATATTGGCCTTCCGAAATAAAAAAATAAGCTTGATGATCAATCGTATTCGTATTGCATACATTTTTAGAAAATATGAGCCATTTCAAAGTCCACAATGAAATAAATTATCACTAAAAATATGAATGTTCAATGTTTAGATCCGTGCCGAAAGATTGCGAAAATCGGAAGACAATTTTGCTAAGTGGAAGCAAGCAAAGCTCGAAGAACGTAAACATGTGGAGAAGAAAGAAAGCCTACCAAGGTGTGTGTATACTTGACCCTATACTTGAAATGCAATCATAGCAATAGTCGAAATGATGTGTCCCGACCGGGGATCAAACCCGGGTCTTTCGCCTTTACGTAGAATAAGCTATCGGGCCACTAGGTACATCTCTACTCAAATGCTATGTAGGCTGTGACTCATTCGTGGACGTGGGCAAGCGTTACAATGTCTCACAGCAGACTGCTCTGCAGTCATTATCTCCCTATTTTTATTTTACACGTATTAAACCATTATTGCAATTACTTCCCCAGGCTTCGTCTGGAGTCGCCAATGCATGTCAGTAAAGAAAAGGCAGACGAAGCGTTCCACGTGTGGAGAAAGGAAAAAGAAAAAGTCTATGCACTTGCAGTCAAGTCAAAGCAGTCAGAAATAGAAAAGAATAAAGAAAAAGAAAAGGCACGGCAAGAGAAAAAGATGGATGCAATCATTGTAAGTTATTTATTGATCTAAATTACTATAGTCATTGCACTCATCGAAGATTATTTTAAGGGGTAACCTTCCCATAAAGCACAAATCAGTCAGATGTCCATGGGAGGATAGTTTGTGGGCGGGGGTGTCCAAGGGGTGTCCGTGTTAAAATCCTCAAGAAGAAGCCCCAACTAACGTAATGATTGATTCATATCCAGTTGGCCATTTGGTCCCTCCCCACCCCCATGATATAACGGTATTCTTCATTACTAGGAAAACGCCAAAGTCGTTGTTAAACGAGTGAGTGAGCCATGTGTTGAGTACCCGGTAACATTCCTTTTATTCCCCCTACCTAAGTCCTCCCTAGCCTATCATATAGGCTAGAGTGGAGCACTATGGCCTTACAGTTGACGCGCCCTTATACCAACTAAACTTGAAAAACCTCTTTTTTATACAAACATGATAATCAATTTTAAATGCAAATGTTCCCGTGTACTCAACACATGACTCACACACTCGTCTTCCAACGACTTTGGCATTTTCCTGCCCTTATACCCGAAATGTGGAAGACATGGGTTCAATCCCCTGGTCGTGAAAGATTTTGTAATTTCTAGATTGTATTTTACTAGGAAAACGCTAAAGTCCCGCCGCGTTGATGGATGAGCTTTATTGTAAGTTTTTAGTTTGCGTAGGACCACTTTTCCTTTGCAAGTGCTTTTTGAATGCATTGTAGGTGATTGTTGACAAGTTTCTATTGTTACTTGTTAATTGTTATTATAAACCTAAAAAAACTCATATTAAAACCTTTTTTCTATGGATTCAGGCTAACTTTTTCAACTTTTTCTTTAAAAAGGTACTACATCACCATAACCTTAATGTCCATGTATAATATAGACATTGTAGCCCCACCCGTTTGGTCAAAATTGGCCAAATGGCACGAAAAATCGCACAAAAAATCAAAAAACTAATTAAAGCTTTATTTCTATGAATTGGCTAACTTATTTCTATGAATTTGGAACTTTTTCAACTTTCTTTCAGAAAGCAATACATCACCATTTGAAATATGAACGTTGTAGTCCACCGTTTGGTCAGAATCGGCCAAATGTCACGAAAATATCGCACTAAATCGAAAAATCGTAAAGTACGATATTCAGGGAGGAAATATTTCTTCGATGTACCAAACGTGCAAAGTCTAATCAGAGATTTCGAGGGTCCCTCAAATTTTCATCAGATGCGCACTATTGGCCGTTTGGCCGGTAGAGATGCGAACAAAAAACGGATTATACAACAAAAAAAAAACAAAAACAAAGAAAAACACCCGAGCTAAATTTTTTGGGGGGACGGTGAAATTGAAGTCTTTGCTTCGCTCATCCAATTAAACTTGTTTTCAAATGCATATAACGCAGTGTAGTCTAGCATATGTGACAAAACTAATAAATATTGCAAGGTTTACTCAATCTCCGATCGGAATTTGGGGGTACCTTGAGCGTGCAAAATTCAATACACCTTGGGTATTTCACAGCCAGGTAAATAACAAACAAAAAATATTCTTTCTAAAACAAAACCATTGTCGTTAAAATAATTCCTACACATTAGCAGCCTATTTTTCAATTTACTAGGAAAACGCTAAAGTCCCGCCGCGTTGATGGATGAGCTTTTTGTAAGTTTTTAGTTTGCGTAGGAGCACTTTTCCTTTGCAAGTGCTTTATGAATGCATTATAGGTGATTGTTGTCAAGTTTCTATTGTTACTTGTTAATTGTTGTTGTTGTTTACCTCAAAAAACTCATATTAAAACCTTTATTCTATGGATTCTGGCAAACTTTTTCAACTTTTTCTTTCAGAAAGCAATACATCACCATTAACTTAATGTCCATGTGAAATATGAACGTTGTAACCCCACCCGTTTGGTCAGAATCGGCCTAAATGCCACGAAAATATCGCACTAAAAATCGAAAAAAATCGTAAAAGTACGATATTCATGAGAAATATTTCTTCGATTGTACCCAAAAACGTAGCAAGTCTAAGTTCAGAGATTTCGAAGGTCCCCTCAAATTTTCATCAAGATCGCATAAGCCATTTGCCCGGTAGGGAGCGAACAAACGGACAGAAAAACAAACAAAAAAACAAAAAAACAAACAAAAAAAAACACCCAAACTAAATTTTATTCGGGGGGTCGGTGAAATTGAAGTCTTCGCTTCGCTCATCCAATTATTTCTTGTAGGTTTAAATCGCAACGAATCTAGCTGATTTTGTTAGCAGTTCTCAGTAAACTTGTACCGGATGTCTGTTGAAAATTTCAGTGCAATCTATTCAGCGATTCGGCTGATTTTCGATGTACAGATAGACAGATAGACAGACAGACAGACAGACAGACAGACAGACAGACAGACAGACCCACAGACTCACAGAATGAGCGCCATTTGAGTTGAATGGAGACACTCAGTCGCTACGCTCCCTCGTTTAACCATCCTTGGCCAATCTGTCGCATAGCATGCCTTTGCTGAGAAGTATGACAATAGTGTTTTGGTGAACTTTGGGGTCAGGGGTAACGGGCTATATTGCCTCATCATAATATATTATGTATATTTTTAATCTCGTGATGAAACCTGTCCAGAGTGCAATGCATGCCCCTATTCAGGTATCTAACTAGGATATTGGAGTTAGGCCAATTGTGAAGGGATTTTGATAGAACTCAATCCCAATTAACGACCGAGGAAAACCTCGACAAAAATTTTCAGACAGGAATGACCTCCCGAATTAGAGTCCTATCGGTTAGCCTCATCAAAAGGAGACATTCTATATCAACCTGGTAAATCCATCAAGAAGACTTACTTGCTGAAGGAGCCTACATTAATTGTTTTCCCTCTTCAACAAACTGTTGATTAAATAGGTTAGCTCCTTATTTTTGGTACTTTTGAACCATACCTCTGTCAGCAATGGCCAAAATCAGTTTAAGTGAATGATCTCTAATGCTTTATATGCAGACCTAAAATCAAATACGATACAAAATAATTCACAACCATTCAGATGTCACCAATTCCCAAAATTATGATTTCGTTGCTTGTATTTCGAGTCTAAAAACCCATTTTATACAATTTTACACAATTTGCCGGTCTAGATAAAAATGATATGTAATGATTTAGTAAAAAATAGAGATGGGATTTGACCGGTCAAATTCAAATTTGGTCAATTGACTGGTCAATTGACGGTCAAATGTAAAAAATCGTAAATTTTATTTTATTACATAATTAGTATATTTATTTTTTAAATGTTGTGGTGACAAAAGCTTTTTTTATTTAAAAGCTTGTTAAATGCATGTTAAGTGGCATATCATCATCGTCATCATCATCGTCGATGCTGTCATCAGTCCCTTTCTCCGATTCAGCTTCAGCTTACCCAGAAGCTATTATATTCTATTTGTCTATTATAATTCATAATATAACTGCAAAATAAATAATAATTAAAATAAAATATTACCTAATTAAAACATTTTTAATTGAAAAAGAAAGAAATAAATGTTATCGTTTACATAACAATTCAAATTCAAATATAAAAATTCAAATAATTTTAAGTTTTAAATGCAATATACACATGTTATCTTTAAGTCAATTGACCAAAAGTATTTGACCAGTCATTTGACCGGTCAATTGACATTGTGCAACCCTAGTAAAAAATATGTTTATTACATTTAGACCTACAACGCATGGAAGAAGCAAGCAGATGATAAAATGAGGAAGCATCAGTTAGCCAGAGAAATGAAAAAGAAAGCTGAAGAAGAAAAGAAAGAAAGGGCGAAGCAAGATAGGGCAGAAAATTCAAGAACATCATTTTCCCACTGGAAAGCGATGAAAGACGAATTGCTGAGAATCAAGGCTAGTGAAAAAATGTGAGTAGGTCGAGTGATAAAAATAAACATAATAATATTGTATCAAGCTATATTTTATTACTATTACTATTGAGATCTTAAAGGTCACTAGACTATTCTCGGGTCATACACAGCGTTTTATTAGCGCAAAGAAAATAATGTGTAAACCACAACGTAACTGTTATTTATGGATGACGTATCAGCACCAGCGTATCGCTGCCTACAGTGCACGGATTGTCGAACTGCATTTACTTCTCAAACCAACATGAGGGTTTTTGAGTTGCTCCGAAAAGTATTATTATAATGATGTAACTAAAAATAATATCTTAATACAATAACTGGACAATGATCGTTCTCAAGAAACCTTGTTAACAACGTCAGTGCCCGCTGCCCGTTGTAAGTTGCTTTCTGCATGAACGGGGCCTTAAAACCCCCAAATTACTTGACAATTTTTTCAGTCATGATTGGCAAAGACTAGAATGTATATGAAAACCCGCTGAGAAAAAGTACAAACTATTTTAAAGAATTGGCAATAATAATAACTTTTATCATTCCACAGATTGGAGACGCAAACGGCGGAAGAAACCAAGAAAATGAGTAAAAATGACCGTCTATACGAGGCAGAACAGGCGTTCGAGGAGTGGCTTGACGACGTAGAAGAGAGGCTACAGAGACGCCCTAGGGTGGGACGGAGACCGGTGGTGCCCTGGAGTCCTGCAGGAAGAATTTCGTACCATCATAATTAACATTCCTTTAGTGAGCATAATGATCTTAAGTCATGACGTTGACAGTAGACCGGAATGAAGTGCACACCCAGAAATAGGGTTATGACATTGAGACCTACAACGCATGGAGAAGCAAGAGATGATAACATGAGGAAGCACTCCGTTAGCAGAGAAATGATAAAGAAGCTGAGACGAGAAAGAGACAGAAAGGGCGAAGCAGAGGTGGGCCAGGAAATTGCAAGGAAACATGCAATTTCCCCTGGGAAAGTCGATGAAAGACTGGCATTGCGTGAGAGACTCAAGGGCCCTAGTGGAAAAAACGTGGAGTAGAGTCGAGTGATAAACTAAACAAGATATATGTATCGAGGGAGTATTTTATTACTATGTACTATTGAGATCTTAAAGGTCACTAGACTATTCTCCTGGGTCAACACAGCGGTTTGCTGAGCGCAAAGATATAATGGTAAACCCTAACGTAACTGGTATTAGATGGATGACGTACGTAGCACCAGAGATGCGCTGCCTACCAGTGACGGAGTGTCGGACTGCATTGACTTCTCAAACCAACTGAGGGTTTGAGTTGTCGAGAAGTGTTAATTATAAGATGTACAAAAATAATCACTATGGACAAACTGGCAATGCACTCGGTCCTCAGAAACTTCTAACACGTCGTGCCCTCTGCCCGTTGTAAGTTGCTTCGCTGAACGGGGCACTAAAACCCCAAATTAGTTTGGGACAAGTGGTGTCCGTCGGATTGGCAAGGATAGAATTATAGAAACCCGCTGAGAAACAAGTAGCAAACGTTAAAGAAGAATGGCAATATCAACTTTACATTCCAGATTGGAGGAGACAAGGCGGAGAAACAAGAAAAGATTAAAGAGGACACGTCCTATACGAGGCAGAACAGGCGTTCGAGGAGTGGCTTGACGACGTAGAAGAGAGGCTACAGAGACGCCCTATAGGGTGGGACGGAGATCGGTGGTGCCTTGGAGTGCTGGAGGATGACTTCGCTATAGCTGGGGCACTCCTTGCTACTGAGCAGTTAGTTAAAAAAGGGCCGCTACTGTCTATTGCGAGTAAAATTGGGACTTCATTGGCTGATGTACAGTGGTAAATTTTGTTAGATCAAAATGTTTTATTGCTATCAAACGTTTTGTTGGCAATTAAATTCCCTATGGGACCTTTAAAATATTTTTGAATTTTATTTTTTGTCAATTAAACTTTTTAAAATGTGTACATGTGTGAATCGTAATGAAATGTGTGTTTTATTTTTTATGTTAGTTACTGATACAAGAGAATAGGGTTACATGAATCAGTCTTGCGTAAGTTACTTTTAAAAAGGTAAGTTACTTGCCCATGAAAGTATAGCAAATTCTTTGTTAAAATAGTAACTAAACGTTACTTTGACAATTTAGAGTTACTAAATAAATTACTAAATTTATTTTTAGGGAAAATTGACGGGAAAATAGCAGTTAATATAAATTATAAACAAGATCTTTATAGTTATTACATCACAGACAAACCGATTTCTTAACTCTTTATAGCGGGACTCAAAATTTTGCTTTCTACCTTAACAATTTGAAATTTGTGATTATTTAAATGAATTTTATTTTTTTAAATATTTTTTTCCTGTCTTTAGAAAATATGCAGATTTTGATTCCAAATTGACATCAAAGTTGGGGAAAAATCAAAATTTGAGTTTATGTTCAAAAATTAGATTTTTTGCCATTTTACATGTTTTTCCTGGTATATCGAAATTTGTGTATAATTTTGTGTTTTCATACACAATTTGATTTTTAAATCATTACAAAAATCGTTCTAATCATTAGAATTTAGTGGGGAAAAATTCTACCAATTCCAAACAAAACAAAGCAGCTTTTTACCCGGGTTAAAAGTATGAATAACTGGCAGATATAAGTGGTGGGAAATGTGTATCCCACCGTCCTATGAAGGGTAGACAAAGAAAGATGGCCGTAAAGATGGTTTAATCAAAGAGGGACTTGTTAACATATTTTTATTTTTTACATATTACAACACTGACAGTGTAGGCTCGAGCGTTAAGCGCGCAACTCTGATTCGGGAGGTCCCGGTTTCAAATTCCGTCAAGACCGGCAATCCTGACTGAAGATTTTTCTGAGGTTTTCCTCAGTCGTTAATACGAATGCAAGGAATGCAAGGAGCCCTCTTAAATAGCCCTCGGACATCCAGGCTTCCCACGAAAAATTAGTGTTTTAACTCCATTAGGGCCTATTGCATGTACATAATTGCTTATCTTTTTTATCTGATAGCATTCAATACATGGTTCTCTTAACCTGAACAATTTTGGTAGGAAACAATTTGAAATAAATTCCGAAATATGCCTACATTTAAACATTTGCAATCTTTAACTGCTCTCGATTTTCTCCGGAAACAAATGAACGACGTGTTCTTCTTTCGTATAATTTGATTAATCAAATCTAACCATTTACTCGGATTTGTGGGAATAAAATATAGAAGAGGAACATCAAATTAAATCTTAATGTCAACCTGTCTAGTGGGGTAGAAGGAGATCATCAAGTAACCTACCCGTTCTAAAAGTGCAATATTATGCGTATTACCATAGAGCGTATGGGACCATCAAGGAAGGGTGTTCAAATCCTCGTTTAGTAATTGTCTTTCATCTGCATCTATATCAACTCGATCACAACTCGCAATCTCGTATTATTTAAAAATTTAATTAAAACCCATTTTAAACGCAATAGGCTATCGATTACAGAAATAGCGTTGGCGACCTGCAAGCTCTGGGTTTGTGGACTCGGATGGCTTGCCGTTCCCATTTGAAATACAAACTACGGCGTTGTTCTAACTCTATAGACCATGGTACAAGGATATTATTAAGAAAATACTTGGACCATGGGCAAAGTTTACCCTCGTCACTAATCTTTGCCATGTATGGGTCACGGCGGAGTAAAAGATAACAACTCGGTGAAACTTTCAAAGTTTTGCGAGGTCGAGTGTCCAGCTAAGTGCTAACAATATACGTATAACAACATTGTGTGTTCTACTACTCTGTCTACCCCACTAGGGATGATTAACTGTTATAAGAGTGCTTCTCCTGCCTCATATTTATTTTAAAAGTATCAGTCGTTCGTTATTCTAGATAGTCATGGTAACAATCAATGTTGTTGGACGAAAGTGAGCAAATCCCTGGTTATAAATTTACAATCATTTTTTAGTATTATTGAACATCGCTACGTTGATTATAATCTAATTAAAGTACTAGCGTACAGGCATGTTGTTTTCAATGACTACGCCTGATACGATTATTTATTACAATAATGTCATGGTTAGTTTATTAACAAAGGAAACGTTATGTTTATTACATTCAAATAGAAAATTTATTTTACAATTAATTCCTCCAAAGCGTTTAAAATATCATTGGCATGAAAAATATAAAAGCAATACGAAAATAAGTTAGTAGAAAACGCCAATGAAACATAACATTTTCAAACGTAATCAACATATATACTTGAACATCAACAACAGGCAAAGTCACTGATGCAGTGAACAGTAGTTATCACAGGCCGGGACTCTTTAGGCCTGACGTCGTTTCAAGTGACAGGGTGGTCACTGTAGGCCTTCGAAGGACGTGTCGTCTAGGGTGTGGAGCCAGTTAAATATCATCATGTTCCGCTCGTATTTCGAGAGAGGTTTTCCGCGTTCTCGTTCTACGTCTCTGATGGTGAGTGGGAGGTTCTTGTTGGCTCTCTGTTTGACGACGCGCATCACCGCCGCACTGGTGGCGCTCAGTGGTGCCGCTCCGGGCGTCCCGGCGCGTGGGGGCGCCGCCCCCGGCACTGTCAGGTGCGTGGGTCCGCTCGCGCTCGTCTCGGTGGCGGAGGCGGCTGCCGTCGCCGGGGTCACCTCCAGACGGTCCAGGTTGAACTCGCTCTGGGAGAGACGCTCCAGAGCTTTGTAGGTCGTCAGCAGGCGCCGCCGGATGTAGTTCTGCCGGACCTACACAAGACGACTTATTGCATTTGTGTGAGCTACGCAATACGCATATCTCGAATACCGATTGTGCTAATTGTGACATTGGAAAAGAAAGCTCAGGCATCACAGTTTACGGTGCTTGGTTTTGTCTCCAGTACACAACGAACCGCGTGGTTACCACTGCTTTTCTCAATCAAATTAAAGAAAGTAACTTATTTCATGTATACACAATTTCCACATTATAATCATTATTTGAAGCAAACATTTATTTTATGTAGTTTCGCTCATTAGAAACTTGTCAACACGAATCAATTTCTACTAGATATAGTACTTAGATTTAGGGGTTAGGAACGGGGGAGATAGGGTGACACTCCCCGAACCCCTACTTGATGGATTTGACCCACCACCACCACCACCACCACCACAACCACCAGTACCACCCAGTAATAAATGTTACAAAAAACATGCTTAATTAAAACTTTTAAAAAATCTAATCACACTTTAGAAACGAAAATTTTCTGGGGCTGTGCGCCCCGGACCCGCATTGACTAAGGGGCCTCCACACTCGTATACTTTACTCATGAAAGAGCGTATAACCATAAATCATTTTTGGGTGACACCACTGAGTCCCGACATATATTTTGCCCGGGGACCGGGAGATAGGGGACACTCCCCGAACCCCTACTTGATGGATTTGACCCACCACCACCACAAACCACCAGTACCACCACGTAATAAATGTTACAAAAAACATGCTTTAATTTAAAACTTTAAAAAAATCTAATCACACTTTAGAAACGAAAATTTTGGGCTGTGCGCCCCGGACCCGCATTGGCTGAGGGCCTCCACACTCGTTATACTTTACTCATGAAAGAGCGTATAACATAAATCATTTTTGGTGACACCACTGAGTCCGACATATTTTTGCCCGTGGGACCCCTGATTGAAGTTATGATATTACTCAACAAATTAAATAGAGTTACACACCAGCGGTTGTTATTTTATTTTATTTTAGCTATAGTCTGAATCCCCCCTACCAACAGTTGTTCTTACGCTCCGGCCCCTGTATAGATTCTTTAGATATAAGCCTATAAAGGAGGCGAGTTACGTAGCCACTGAAGAGCATGACATTGTTTATTGTCATGGCATTGACAATTTTGTCCGGCATTTACCTTCATTACCAAATTACCAAATATCACTATGAAATGACACACACTTAGTTCCTTAGTGCAGGGTCAATGAAGCTTATCACAGTCTATAGACAGTAATCAAAAGCAAATGCAAATTCACTTCTGCTTATAGCATTCCTCGTCTAAAAAAGAGATTCGATTTTAAGTAATCATTGGGAAGTAAGGGAATTTATTTGTTTGCAGAACTACAAATGTGTCTACACCGTGGAAATTTCTATTCTAAAATTTAACAACATATTGCTTGTATCAATTCAATGTAAAAGATATGCTGGTAATAAATAGAGAAGGGCATTTAGTTTTAGCACCCATTGCCTTGCCTCGTTAATTCTAGAACAGTAAACTAACTCTACATGCGAAAACTCAATCCAAATCTCCCATAATAACCACGCTAGAAGGTGAGACCGAAGTGCTTCTTTGAAAGTGCTTTTTCCTGTATGTCTATTATTTTCTTAAAGGTTTTATTTTTAATTTTGTATTTTTGTTAGTTTTTATTGTTGTGTCTATATAGTTCCGACTAGTGTAACCTGTACCTTCTTGTTGACTGAGCGAATGAGGTCGGCGGCAGTGAAGGCGGGCACGGTGCACACGGACGTCGCGGCGGTGGCGTGACCCCCGTGCGGCGAGGGTAGCTGAGAGGTGGACGCGACGTCCCCGACGGCGACCCACGTCGAGCACGAGCGGGACGCGTGTTCGAGCCTCGGATGGTCGAGGAGGTAGCCGGAGCGCTGGAGGGCGCTGAGGGCGAGCTCCGAGACAGCCGAGCGCGGCGGGGGCAGACGGGGAGACTCCTCGGGAGACGGTAGCTGGCTGATGTCGCTCGTACTGAAACTCTTCTGCAGGCCCAGGGCAGAAGAGAGGACGGCGCAGCTTCGGATCAGGTCATTCTCTTCCTCGAACCACAGGATCTCGGGGATGTCGGGAGGTCTGAGGGAGATAACATTTTCAGTTTCAATCTATATTTTAGTCCTTAGCTAAAGAACAGAGCATTTTATACAATATATTTTGATTACTTTACTTGAAAACGTAAGTTAAAAATTATGCTAAGAGTAAAACAAAAATCAATTGTCATTTTGTTTAATGTTAAGAATGCAATATTTATTATAAAAATAGACATATGTGTTACAATAGTAAAATACAGAATATCCACGGTTAAATTCCCGTTCAGTGGCGTAACTACGGGGTGCCGACCGAATTCGTGGGGGGGCCCCACGAATTTGGTCAGAGGGGGGTGAGAGGGGGCACTATTTTGTAGCAAGATTTAAAAAACTGACAATCTTCACAATATAAATTATCGAAGAAACCACGCTAATAATATTAAAATGCCACCATTTGCAGTTACAAATAAAAAAAATCTTGGGCTGTGCGCCCCATTCAGGATACATACTTTTCCAATGATTTGCCCCCCAGCAAACTGCAAGAACTTTTTACGCCACTGGTTTTAGTAGTGACTTATTAACTTCTAAAATGGACTTTGCTCCATTAATATGGTATAAGTTTTATGTTAAACGCACCATCCTTACAAAGAAGCAAAATATATGCAAAAGTACTGTCTCCCACCAAAAATCAGTTCTTGCAACAGAGTTGAACGAGCACTCCATTTTGGTGGATGTGCCGGTGATGAGACGAGACCACGTCCCAATCTTCACGAGAAGCGTGATATGTCATGGCCTACTTTTAACCCACCGATGACGTACATTATTCAGGGGACGACCTGAAAACAACATCATCCGATTCCGACTCGAAGGATGTAATGATTTCTACCCTGGCTACTGATTTGCAAGTAAGAGATTACACGCGTATGTTTTGTATCTGTTACATTCTCTATTCTCTTCCGAAACTTGGTCAACAAAGTCGAAACAAGTTTGTATTGTGATTTATTACACTTCACTGATCCAGTTATATTAGTAGTATGTGATATTATTTCGTTTATTTCCTTTGCTACTTTCTATTGCAATTTATCGACGGGCATGATATTAAAACAACTAACTTATTAATTAAATTTGAATGAATTTCGATTGTTTGCTTTAGCTCTGACTACTGATGTAATATGTAGCCCCCTATACATGGTATGAGTAAATGACAAAACCCAAAGTATAAAAGAAAAATTCACAGAAAAAAGCAGAAAAAAAGTGAATAGAATTATAGGATTTGATATTTAAAAAATTTGTAATTATTTTAACTTGTAAGAATAAAGTGAAACTATACGTCACATTCAGTCAGACCGAATAAAAGGCCCAAAAATTGGATTTGGGTACCTTAATTAACAGCTGGGTCAACCCTCTCGAAGCATGACATCATGACCAGGGGGCGTCACTAGGGGTTTTGGAGGGGGCTTGCGCCCCCCCCCACCAATAATTTCCTCGTTTTCCTTTTTCCCAACAAAAAAAACCAGTTGGTCATCCTTTAAAAAGGCACGGATTTTCACCAAAATGACATCGAAGGAGAACATTTTTACATGGTTTGAAGGCGACTAGACTAGACCATATACCCTGGGCGTCCGAGGCATGACTGAGACGAAGTCAATACATTCAGTCAGAAGTGTTAGAAGCCTCAGGCTTAAACATTCGCCCTTTTCCTTGAGAAATAAAGACAACTTATTATTATTATTATTATTATTATTATTATTTATTTTTTACCTGGTCCTAGTCCCCGGGGTTGGGGCTGGGTCCCCTCACTAGCAGCTGAGTCTCGTATGGTTTGAAGGCGACTAGACGCATACCCCGGGCGTCAGAGGCGAGAGAGGACACGGAGAACAACGACAAGTCTGTGGTGACGGACTCATGGGAGGGTGACCGTAACATGCGACACCCGACGTCACGACGGGGGGTCTGCGGAGGTGCCTTCACATCGCTGTCCTTGGCCGACGACATCACTGTTTTTTTTTTACCCGACACACATTCCGACCTGACGTAATCGGTCGGAATACCTATTGGTGTGTCCGGATCGATAGTGGGGGTCGGGGGTGCGGGACTGGGGCGGGGGGGAGGGCGACACTGTCACGCCGACGCAGCCGCCATCGGCGTCTCGCCCTCGCGGGAAACAAATCATTCTTTCTTCTTGTAGGTATTTTAAAAAAGGTCCGTCACGAAACCCATGAAATTCTGCGAGTGGGGGCGGGAAATTTATTTTTGGTTAATACTAGTGAGACTGAGTGTGCTCAAATAAAATAAAAATAAAATATAACATATTTTGTTTGTGTCCCAGAAATGTAGGGGGAAATTAATCTTTGTATGGACACAAAAGTGACATTATTTACACAAATAAAAAAAAAATAAAAATTTTAACCAAATTCTTGTACAGTAGTAATATCATCGTAATCAAAAAAAACACAATTTAAGAAGAAAATCACATACTTTTCTTAAAATTTACCTTAAATTAGAAGTTAAAATATGGAATTACGGCAACGCAACCTGAACATAATATTACCGTGTGTATAGGTAACTATTGAGGTTTAGGTATTGGTTGGTTGGTACCTTGATACCTATTCCCGACATTGGGGGCATACTGACTGCATCATGTGCCTGTGCCAGTGAACATGTTCGCGGCTCCATAATTATGGTGATTGACTGATTGTCGAATATTAAAGTATGTTATTAAAACAACGGGCCCCTGCGAGTGTTTGATCTCAAATTGATGCCATCAGTGAAGCAGACTAACAATCTAAATGTAGATGTAGAGTGCGTGTCACACGAAAACGAGTCCAAATGAAGTAGGTATAGTTAGGTGTTACGTCAGTAAAACGCAATTCGCATGGCTGGCGGATCCCGGGGGTGGGGGGCGGTAGGTGCAATCGCTCCCCTTGATTCTTAATTAAGGGTGATATTTTATAAAGCTATGTGCACGATGATAACATCAAAATGCATGGTAAATCTATTAAAAATATTGAGATAAAACCTGAATTCAAAAGCGTATAAAGGAAATGCATAGGGTTGTCTAAAACTCTCTGTCAGTGCCCTGCATTTGGGCAGAATATGTAGTTATTGTTGTAAATGTTTGGTAACCCAGTTGATGAATCTAATCCTCTCTAAAACCATTAAAAAACAATTTGGATCCTAAAAACAAATCCCCGCGGGGCTGGGCTGGGGGGACACCCCCCCTTCCACAATAGGGTCCTGGATCTACCCCTGGAAAAAACCCCTGAGTCAATGCCGAAACCCTTTATAAATGAATCGTTGGGAGAGAGGAATGTAATTACGATAAACAACGATAAACAAGTCATCTAGTGAAAAACGATGGTTGGAGTTTGAGCCTATATCATAAAAAGGGTTAAAAACATTCTTAATAATTGAAGTCATATTTAGGGAAAAAATAAGGTTTTCATTCCAAGATTTTTTGTTTATTTTGTGAAATTTTATCCGAAATGTTTTAAATGAAGGTTTACTAACTGCACGATGATTAAATGATGAATGAACCAACTCGGCTTCGGATACTACAAACAAGATTGATAAGATGTAAAGAAGCACCAACTCGTCAACATGAGCTCATCACATGTATATTATTCTGTGTGCATTCTCTAATAGTATGGGCCCGTCTATCACCGTCACGGTTCTTTTAATGACCCCCTCAGATATGGATTCTCCAATCAAGAATAACTAGGGAAACGCCAAAGTCGTTTTTAAACGAGTGAGTGAGCCATGTGTTGGGGTACCCCATTTTTATTTCTTTTCTTCCCCCTACCTTAGGCCTACCTAGCCTATCATAGGCTAGAGAGGCGCATTATGACCTTTCAGTTGACGCGCCCGTCCCCGTTTACCAATTTAACTTTAAAAACTATTATTTATACGAATATAATTATCAAACTTAAATGCAAATGTTCCCGAGTATCACCACATGACTCGCTCACTCGTCTAACTACGACTTTGGCGTTTCCCTAGTCTAGTTGGCTAAGGCGCCCTTGTAGCCGAAATGTGAAAGAAGTGGGTTCAATCCCCTGGTCGGGAAAGATTTTGTAATTTATTGATTGTATTTCAAAATAATTTAAACATGTTTTGAAATGCATATAACGCTGTGTAGTCCCTCATCTGTGGCAATAGGGCCTACTATGGTAAAAAAATAGCCAGTACAAAATAAAGTGAAAATATTGCAAAGGGTTTTCTCAATCTACGAGCGGAATTCGGGGGTACCTTGACGTGCAACATTCGACAGACCTTGCAGGGCACGGCATTTCACGGCCAGGCGGAATAACAAACAAAAAATATCTTTTCAAAATCTAAAACATTGTCGTTAAAAAATTTCTAAACATTGGAAGTCTATTTTTCAGTTTATATTTCTTGTAGGTTTAAATCGCAATGAATCTTGCTGATTTTGTTAGCAGTTCTCAATAAACTCATACCGGATGTCTGTTTAAAATTTCAGCGCAATCTGTTCGCGATTCGGGTGATTTTCAAAGTACACACACACCACACACACACCACACAACCACACACAAAAACACACACACCCCACACACACACAAAACACACACACCACACACGCACGCAGAAAAACAATAAGGGCTGGTTTAAGTCGAATGGAAATCACTACGTTCGCTACGCTCACTCGTTCAATAAAACTGACCAACCAAAAGCTATTTTTTTATCCCTTGCATCCCTGACGGGGCTTCCAACTCGCTATTGTGTTAACATAATAAGCCGACGGGGCGTTTTTAGTCCCACTGCTCCCGAGCACATAGAGCACATAGGATAATATTTATATTTTTTAACTCTATTGGTGTAAAAAAATTGAAAATAGTGGAATTTTGAAAATAATATAGGCCTTTTAAAATAAAAAATTGTCTGATTGTAATTTTTTTTAAAGAGCTTGTTCTTGAACTAAATCTAAAAAAAAATGGAAATTGCGGTAGGCCTACATATTCAAAAACCAATTTTTTAAAACAATCTAAAAAACAAAAAAAAGAAAAAAGGCTCAAACAAATTTCTTATTGGGCATGTTTGTTTGATGAAATAATTTTTTTTTTTACTTTTTTTACCACGAAAATGGTTGGCTTGGCGCTCGTCAACAGGCGAAATGATCTTACTTCTTTACAATGCGAAACTAGAGGAAGAATGTAAGATTGGGCTCAAATTCTATATCTCACAACATTCACAGCCAAAGACTTTTGAAGGAGAGCTTGGCTGCCGTTTTTTTTTTTTTTTTTTACAAATTTTTGTATTTGGGGGGGATATCACATCTTTTTGCTGTTTGTTTCATATCAAGGCGTGAAATACTTGTAAACGAAATCTCAAAGAAAGAGGGAAATTTCAAATGTAATTTTCCATCTAAATTGCTCGGATGTACGGCTTAGACGGAGTTTGATTTACATTCTAAATTTTTGTAAGAATTAAATTGGTGGCTGCATAGCTCAGTTGGTAAGAGCAAAGCCCGGACGGCTAAGGTCATGCCAAATTTCATGCTGATACTCATTAGGTGCCTTCATGGTGAATGCTGGAAATCAAGGTAAAAATAATATAAACTACTAGGGATAGAAGTTGAAAAAATGTAGTTTAGGAAATGAGAATAGGCCGATTGTGTTAAAACACATTAAAACATAATTTTAATAACTAATTTGAATTAAAAAAACTATTTTTTAGGTTTAGAGCCATGAATTATTCCAATTTTAGGGGGTGTTGGGGATGGAATATCGCTTGCCTCTCGGCGGATTATTTTTCATATTATTATGTACCATCATGCCAAATTTCATGCTGATAACTCATTAGGAGCCTTCATTGTGAATGCTGGAAATCAAGGTATAATATAAACTATTAGGGATGGGGGTTGAAAAAATGTGGTTTAGGAAATGAGACGATGCCGATTGGGTTAAAACACATTAAAACATAATTTTAATAACTAATTTGAATAAAAATTCAATTTTGGGTTAGAGCTATGAATTATTCCAATTTTAGGGGATGATTTGGGGGTGTTGGGGTGGAATATCCTTGCCTCTCGGTGGATTATTAATTCTGATATTATTATCTACCCCCATGCCAAATTTCGCGCTTGGAGCCCATGTGTTAGATATTTATTAATGGTTTTGAATTTAAATGGTTTAAATGGTTTTGGTTTTGAAAGCAAAAGTGCATGAGTCTGAGTGTGGTCCAAGTTTCATAGTTCTAAGATGTACCGTTTTCTCTGTAGGCTCTTATTCCTCTCCGTCAGAATCCACATCCAGCTAGCCACCCAGCTAGCCAGCCGGAATTTTTTCGACCATTTTGAGGCACTTTTTTATCACAGAACGGGTTATCGGATCGGACTGATTTTTTTTGGGTGTAGGTCATGGACCACACACTAGGAAAACGCTAAAGTCCCGTCGCATTGTTGAGCGAGCACCGGAACGTGCAACACGACCCGAGTACGACATTCCCATAATGTTACATACCAACAAGTCTTTAAGGTCTTGACCGAATTAGCTGAAAATTTGTAAAATAGGAGAGAATGGATAAAATCCACCGCCATCTAGAGGACCTTGACATCATTTCTTTGGGAAAACTATTTTAACTCTTTTTGATAACAAATAATACACTGCTTCCTCGATAGTATTTTGATTACTTCTAGGTGGCAGTGCATAGTCACCAGAATTCTCGTGCGACTTTTTGTTGCCATGGCAACGTTACTTTTGTTAAAATGTAATTTCTATCTTCACTACTTGACCGATGTAGCTGAAAATTTGTAAAATAGGAGAGAATGTTGAACTTATTGACCCTGCAAAATTTCATAACGATCGGAACATTTTTTTTTATTTTTTTTATAAGCAACGATCGGATTTTGTTCAAAAACTAAACAGCAACCCGCATAGGTGGTATGTACATGTGTGCAAAATTTCAGGTCGATCAGAGAAACGGTGCGACCTGTACCGAAGCAGTAACAGGAAAAAAAAAAAAAAAACAGACATTCGAGCCATAAGAGTCAAGTGGAGACGCTCGCTACACTCACTCAATCAGGTCATATACCGAGTTTCAAGATTGTAAATATTTCGGGGCGGCGTGTGCAGATAGCTGAAAACCCCCCAACTCGGGTAGGAGTAAACAGGGTCAAGTTAGTCATCGCCTTCTAGCAGTCGCGTAGGCTTGGCTGCGGGCGAACGACCGTCGCCCTAGATTATTTAACATTTTGTTTGTGCTATCGTAGCTGTGTAAGGAAAATGTCTCTAGGTCTAACAAATAAAGAAAAGAAGATAATGCAAAAATAGAACATGGCCTCATATAAAACCAACGGTTTATCATCCTTTTTAGTCTTCCACAGGTTAGCCCCGCAGGGAATTGTTTCAATTTTGGTCATCCTAGAATGGATTTGGTGCGTTTTACCAGCAATTAATATGATTTTATAGATGTTGATAGCCTCATCTTTATGTAATAAAATTTTAATGAAATTGCTGAAAATATGATGTTTTTTTTTGAACTCATAAAGCCAACGGTTTGTAATTCTTTTTTGTCTTCCCCAGATTAGCCCTGCAGGGAATTTTTTTAATTTTGGTGATCCTAGAATGGATTTGGTGCATTTTACCGGCAATTAATATGATTTATTAGACGAGTGAGCAAAGCGAATGAGGATTACTATTCAAGATAAACGGCGCTTATTCTGTGACTGTGCGTGTGTGTGCTAGTGTGTACTATAAAAATCAGCCGAATCGCTGAACAGATTGCGCTTATGTTTTAATTGTTGAACTCATAAAGCCAACGGTGTGTTATTTCTCTTCGCCTCCTCGTAGCGGCATAGCCAGAATTTGGGGAAAAATACACATCAATGAAGAATTTAGTACCTACAAGAGGAATCCGGGGGCCTTCCCATTTGAAAAAAAATTGTATGTCCTAGATCGTTAGATAATCTGTGCATTTTGGAAATCAATTTGGTTATTTTGTTAGTTTTCTCCGTTTATTGGCAGAGCCATTATTTGGAATTTAGGAAAACTACTGAAACGCATAATAATGAAAACTAGGGACTCTGTGGGCTTGCTGCCGGGAAAATGATTATTGAAGGTAATTTGGTACAAATCTGTGAGTTTTGAAGAAACACTTTGTTAGCAATATTTGAAGAGAAAAGATACGATTTTATTCTTTTACGGACAAACTTGATGTTTCGACCTCATTGAAATCAATGCTCTTTTATCTAGAAATTGTACTGGAAATACTTCAGTTCAAATAGGGCCAAGAATGTTCTTCTTATTGCATTCACGACGTCGATAATCCAGCTTCATAAGACGGTAATTTAAAAATAAAAACTGAAAACTCGAAAATGTTCTAGACTTCCTCCATGCCACTAGCTGTTATTTAATTTATAATTTCGTCAAATCAATCTATTCAATCAAATGAAATAAGTTATAGTATAACGAACGTGTCTATTCATTTAGCAGAATTGTTGAATTGCTACCTGTTACTAGTTGAGTTGAGAACTACTGGATGAATATCCATCATGCATGTTGTCTGCACTTTTACTTAATAATGATTTAAGACAAACTTTTACAACAGTCCAGTAAAACTCTTTTAAGTAAGTAAGAGATGTAGCCATACAATTCAGTAGGCGTGATTAAAACTAAGAAAACGCTTAAGTCCCGCCGCGTTGTTGGATGAGCGTAATTGGTGAATTGAGCTGCCATGTGTTTTGCGGATTTTCTGTTGTTCTGTGAAAAAATCAGAACTTTGTTGAAATTTTTTTTAAAATTAAATCAAATTAAATAAACAATTAACTTATTTTTTTTTAATTTATAACACAAATTTTACAAAAAACTAATATTGAAATTTTCATAAGAAATAATTATTCGATTACGCACAAATTTTACACGAATATATTAATTCTTAAAATTAAGGTTCTGTGAAAAAATCATTACAATCGGATAAAGCATGTAGGAGTTATAAGTCGAAGAATTTTTTTTAAAATCGAAAAAAATCGTAAAATTGCGATTTTCATGAGAAATAATTTTTCGATTGCGCTCAAAAACGTGGCAGTTCTTAGTTCAGAGATTTCAAAGGCCTCCATAAAATTTCATCGCAATCGGAGTATCGGTTTAGCCGGAATCGTGTTAACAGACAGACAAAAATACAGGAAAAAAAAAAAAAAACATTCCGGATTTTTTTCTCCAGTGTAGTGAAATGGAATCTTCGCTTCGCTTGCTACGCTCATACAACAATTAAAATAGTCATATAAAGTATATAAAATATTATGTTTCATTAAAAAATAAAAAGTAATGGATGGGTGGGTCCCTGGGGGACCACCCACCCACCCCTTTTGGTATCGGTGCCTGGGCCCAGATTTGCTATGTTCGCCACGCCACTGGAGGGGGAGATGACGAGTCGAAGGTCGCCGTTTGTGCGGGAGCGTGAGGGATCAGACATTTTGTTCCTTTGTCTTTGTTGCCTGTATTGATAAAGGAAAATACCCAACTTGGACAAAGGAACAAAACGGGTAATGAAAAATTGGAACCGTACTCGCAGCACCCGACGGGTTAGCAGGTTAACCCATCGTCGTCCCTAGTTCCAACGAAAGAATGCAGATAGCTTCGAAATATTTTTCCCAACATAACAAACTGTTCTATTCACACTAGCTCAGCAAGGAGTAGGACCTAGCACACGGAGGAACTCTGTGATCTAGCACAAATAATTCCTGCTTGTGTTCTTCTTCACACACAAGGGACATTCCTGTTACTGTGCATTCATACTACCCCACCACTACCACTTGTGTCAAAAGCATCTGCAATCGTTCATTGGAGCTAATCTAGTCAGTACCGGTAAGGGAAAGATTGATTTATGTATTATTTGTTTTTTATTTGACCATTTTCAATTATCTATAAACATTTTTTTGTAATCTGTATACTGTACAACTTTAATTATAGTAGGTAACCTAAGGGACACAAAATACTTTAATTCAACTTGCAAAGTATCCAATTAATAAAAAACAAAACACATACTAGTATGCATTTGTATGATACAACATTCTTCCACACTTAAAATTTTTTCACAAACAAAAAGGAATAATACGTAAATACATTCAAAAATCATTACAACTTAGATACTATCAGAAGAAGAAGAACACAATTTTGTTGTTTCATACAGGCCTAATAATGGGACTATAAAAATCAGTTCAGGTACTGTAGTTAGTAAATTTAAAGAAAAAGAATACTACATAGATAAATTGCATTAAGTGTCTACCCACTCGTCCCAGAACTGATTTGTAGTGGAGCTTTAAATTAAAAGAGTACTACTGTACTACTGAGTCAGCCTGGTCGGTACAGACACCACAGACGAGCAATCATTGGCCAACCCGAAATTGGTAGAACTAATAAACTATAAACCATAAATATGTTCGTTGTAATAACTTTTGTTTGTACGTAGTATAAATGAGTTAATAAGAATGCCAAAGTTGGATGTTACAGAATATGTTGCAAGATCAAAAACAATTATAATAACAGACTGCATGCTTGGCAAAATTACTCATTATCAAAATATTCAAATGAATGTGATATGTACTGTAGGCCTACATATCAAATCAATATTCAATATCAATGGTTATTTATTTTCATTGTGCTGAAAATAGTGTTTCTAAATAATTTGATTAAAAACCGCTATCGAGTAATGGCCGCACCCTTACTTTGACCACTTTTTAAGTTTTTTAAAGGATGTTTTTCTATCAATACATAACGACTGCACATAATGGCAGCACACTCCTTTTTCAACTTTATTTTAATGCATAAATGGTAAGGTAATTTTAAATTACCCCAGAATTTGAATTAACTATTCCCAAATGGTACAGAATATAGTCTATGCCAAATTAATAATTATTATTAATTACCGAAGTTGCTTAGTAGCGGGTACATATAGATTATAGAATAGATCGAATACATTCATGTTAAATCGATCAGGCACACTGGACATAATATCAACAGATAGTAAATTAATTTTAATTTTTAAACAACCACACGCGTTTGGTTGTATTGTATTACATTATTATTTATTACTACTAAGAGTAAATGGGATTATAGGACATACCAGTAGGGCCTATATAAATCTTCTATTGTTGAGTCGAGTTTAAATGTTTATAGGTATGGTATGCGGTTGTGGGTAGATAAAACATGGGATGTAAACATTTTTTTTTCCTTCCATAAAAGTTGCAAACGGTTTTCTTGGTTCAATTCTAGATTAGCTGGATAGTTCAAAGTTCACTTCTTCTGAAGATTTGACTCTGGCATTCAACAAGACTGCTTATTTGATTCTCATCACAAATCTTGATACAGAAGTAGATGAGGCAAGCTAGTCACAAAACAAATGCAACCGTTAAAGGCCATTGAATAAGAAGTATAGGCCTACTGTAGTACGTACTGAAGTAAACACATAGCATATATGTTGGTAAAATTTATAGTAAATACTGAAATATTTTAAACCAGATATAATTATTTTGGTTATCATCACACACTATAGCCAATAGACCATGCCTAAAAATTGAGCAGGTAAGCCAGCATTCACTCCTTGGATACACAACTTGAAACTTTACACTACTAATTTATTGACCAGGTGCAACCTTTGTTTTGTTAAATGCTTTCTGAAAAACAAGCAACAGCTTTAAGTAAAAAAATACAACGGTTTGGTGGTTTTGCAGAATACAAGATTGATCAACTAAACAGCAGTAAAAAATAAATAAAATTATGTACTACTGTAGTAATATACATTGCTGCAGAGCTGGAACGTCCTTAGAAAATCACCAATCA
Source organism: Sweltsa coloradensis (assembly GCA_024449915.1). Classification (NCBI taxonomy): domain Eukaryota; kingdom Metazoa; phylum Arthropoda; class Insecta; order Plecoptera; family Chloroperlidae; genus Sweltsa; species Sweltsa coloradensis. Next base: position 365,324 of record JAMZAV010000304.1, read on the forward strand.
CTTTTTTAGTTCTTCTCTTCTTTCTTCTCTTTCTTCACATCTTCCTCTGATGTTGTTTCACTGCTACTGCTGCTGCTTGTTGAACTACCGCTGCCGCTTGCCGAATTGCTCTCTCGCTCAGCCGCCATCTGTGAAAAATGTTATTGTTAATACTTAATATCTACATACTAGTAAGTTGTTCTACTTACTTCAAAATCTGCCCACAACGTTTAAACTCGGTTAAAGAAGTTAAAGGCCGAGCAACAACAGAAGGGGTCAGAAGGGGTCTTGTTGCCAAGGGTCCTGGTTCGAATCCAGGGTGAGTCGTGGATGTTTTGTCTCCCGAGCACTAGAGTTGGGAGGGAAGTCCCCTTACTGGTTGTAATGACGTTGTGGCTCAGTATGAATGGTGTTTTAAGTAACCTTGCTGATGATGACAACATGCATGCAGAATTTGCTTCTTGCGTAGCCCTACCACAGGTTTGGTTATGTGTTGTGAGTTTTGTTTGCATGTAGTTAACTGATTTTTAGTGGCCACCATCTGCCTGATGAGTTCCAGAAGGACGAAACGCGTCGTGGATTAAGGTAACAACTTTAAATTAGCTGCAGTTGTCATCAGCAGGTGAAAGGTTTTGTCGCCCCCAGCCCTTCAGGCTGGGATTTATGTTCTCTTTGCTTTCCCAACCTGTCAACCCATCTCCAATCTCAGTTAAAGAGTAGTAATAGTAGTAGTGGAATCCAACTACGGATAAGCAAAAATTCAAAATTTGAACTTGAATTTAAAAAAACATCAAACATAGCATACTTTATCTATGTTCTTAAAAATAGTAGCCCTAGTCCTAAAGTATAATGTAAATTAATCAAATTAATAAACATGACATAATTGATAAAATTTACTCAAGTCTACCAAACAAATTATTTTCTCCTTTTCTGTTCTAGATAATGGTTTATCAATTATTATTCACTTTTATTATTATTATTATTATTATTATTTTTTTTTTTTTTTGGGGGGGGGGGGGGGGGTGGTTAACCCCTAGCCTTACCCTACGGTCGAATCGATGACTTGCAATCGATATATGCTGCCGTACCTAGCGGTCGAATCGACGGCCTAGTGCAGCGCTCTGCGTTATCGACTGGAGGAGGGAAGTAGTTCGCCTAGGCGCCAACAGAATGCATGCAATGCCTTCTACTTGTTTCAAGCTATCCACAGGTGGTTATCGATCGCGTCTAGCCCAGTTTTTGTTGCTTTTCTGACGAGTTGAATGGTTTGTTTACAGTGAAAATGGCTGCGCGTAGGCGTTTGACAGAGTACAACTTTGAGGACATTTTGCTAAACAGTGACTCGGACGATTTTGTTGGGACTGAGAGTGATTACAATAATTCAAGTGACGATGACAATTATTCTGTGCCTAGTGCCGTGAGTGATAGTGACCCTGAAAATGCAGAACAAGTAAGTGACAGTGATGAAAACGTGCCGGGAGCGAGTGATGATGATAATGTGGCGGGCGGGAGCGGTGACCGTCGTGTTAGGGGTAGGCCTAGGGGTAGGCCTGATGCCACACGGAAAAGGGCAAAAGTCGACGACTGGAAATGGGAGTCAAAGTGTCCAGCAACAGGTAGGCCTACCAAAATACCTTTTACAGGCAATCCAGGTGTTAGTGACGAATTTGATGACTTGGAAATTACGCCTCGTACCATTGTAGAGAGATTTTTATGCCCGAATGCTTCAAAATTTACCACACCAAAATAAACTTTTAGGTAAAAAACATTTCAATTCACTCAATGCATAGACCATACATTTACCTGATTATTTGTGAACATTTTAACATATATTTCATAAGAATCGGATAATTACTTTAGGAGATATGAATTTTTTTGTAAAGTCCTGTGCTATTCTCATCCCTTAGCAAAAATAAATGGATTTTTAGGGAAAGTTGGGGCCTTTTATAATGGTAAGCGGATGGGTTAATTCGAATTTGCTTTTTGGGGGTCCCGTCTCCTTCGAATTATTGAGGGACTACTGTAGCAACATTGTCAAAATATAAATGACCAACGAGAGCTTGCTTCAATAGGTACCATTCTTGCAAAAAAAAACTACACAGACTGACATCTACAAAAAGGTTTTTCACTTACTCATTTACCCACTGTCTGCCGCGGCTGTGCGCTGACGTGTGAAAGCCTGACCGGAGGCGGCGTTAATTAAGCGGAATTTGAGACGAAAAACAGTCAAACGAGTACCTGACGACTCATTTCTTGCTTGGGCTGATAGGGCTAGAGGCTGGTTTAGTGTTGGGTGGGGAAAGATTGATATGAGGCTAGGAGCCAACAGCTTACCTTGAAAGAGTTTGGCGGCTGTGTAGAGTTGAAGGTCACATAAATAATATATACAGAAATAAATAACATTACAACAAAACGTTTGGTCTTGGAACAGCCTTGTTCACCCGTCGCACAGGAGTTTACTCATTACCCGGGCTATTATCAATGGGCGGGTACCCGTCCGTTCACAGCTCTAGTCGGTGCCAATTTGAACACTTGTTTTATGGGGTCCATGAGAATCGAGTTTATGAACTTGATATTGATAATATCATAATGCATGAAAAATCCCTTCTTACAAAAGTTCTACAAAATAAAAGTGTGTACACTATGCATGCATAGAGAAGCAGAACATTTACCTTTTTGTAAGCCATCTCAAAGAGTTTAAGCGAAGCTTGTTGCAGTGAGCTCGTCAACTTGCGCATTTCCTCAGGGTCGGACTCTTCTTTCTTGGCTACGGCATCACGGACTTGTTGGATCTGTTCCTTCAACTTATCACACTGGAAATAAAAGAATGTTTAGCATAAAGACAAACACAACAAAAAACACCATCTTAACCTAAAATGGACCATTCTAAATTACAATTTACGAAATAAAATACATAACATTGGTGAAAGTAATTAATTAGATATGCATTTCCCAATAGGTCTATCACAAACCTCATACTAGTCCAGAGCACAATTAGCACAAAACTTCAATTGGAAATATACACTCATTAGTTACTTACGGTAGGCCTAGTTAGGGACCTACAATACAGATTTTAGGAAGGTTAGTTAAGGTTGGTAAAAAATATATAATATCAATTGCCTAAATCACATGTAAGGTAGGCCTATCACTAGATCAGGGCTGCCACTGATATTTTTTTCAAATCCTGTTGGAGGACGTTAAATATCCGCAAATATCCGTGAAAAGTCTAAAAACGCTAATTTCATTGATCAAACTATGAAAATGGCTAAATGTGATGTTTATATTTGTTACCATCATAACCTAAAAGTTGCCAAGGGCCTAGGCCTATGCACAGACAAGAATAAATGAGCCAGAAACGCCCGTGGTTGCTTTTATTAAGATTGCATAAAAATGAAAAATGTTATTTATTTACAGAAAATCCATTTTAAACATAAAAATCATATTTTCTGACCTGGTTAAAAAATTCTAGGCCTAGGGCCTAGGCCCTATGAATGTTGTATCACAATTTTGACCTAGGCCTAGCCTAGCCTAGCCTAGGCCCATGTGTTGTGTTCTATAATTTAACATTGCAGAACTAGTTAATAACATTTTAATCATATTCTAATTCCATTTTTCACGTTTAAGATCACATAATCCAAACTTTATGAACAAAAACGAAAGAAAACAATTTTGTAGGCTGCAATCTCCATAGTTTGTTCTTGGCTGTTCAATTTCAGTTGCATCCTCCCAAAAAGAAACTGTGCTTGGCTGTTTCTCCATAGAAGCAGTTCCTACAACGTCTGGGACACGACTCCGCCCCCTATCGAAAGTCGAATCGATTATCGCCCCGCCTTCAATGTTTACAATCGAAATTAGCCCGTGCAGATTCAAATAAACGAAAAGAAGCATAGAAAACTTAATTAACAAAATATCCGTTTATAAGACTAAAAATCCGTTAAAACGGCAGCCCTGCACTAGATCATTAATAAAATACCTATAAATAGAGGTAGTGAAAAATGGTGATAGCAAAATTCGCAAATTTTTTAAAATACCCATTTTATTACCTAAAATGTAATATTGTTGACGAATTACATCATTTAGAGATGAAAAAAACACATGTTGAAAACGCGAATTTCACGAAATTTCGTGTATATCGCGAAATAACGAACAAAATTGTATAAAACTGGTCAAAACGCGAATTAACACGCGAAATTAAACATTTTAGTGCTCAAAATGTGGGGGGATGGTGTGGAAGTACCGGTCCAGAATTTTTGTGAATTTTGGTGGAGGTGCCGGTGCAGACCGAACATTACACGCGCAGCGAGCGGTACATCGTTTCGTGACGTCACGGGCTCCACGGAAATAGACCGCCAAAATAACGAGGCGTATCACAGATTCCGCAGCAATATTCTACCAAAATAATGGTGCGTACAAATATTTATTTTTGCTTGGGAATAGATTCCTAATAGATTTGTGGGTCACAATGATCGATTCTAACTACTGGAATTTTTGTCATCCCTTCTGAAAGGGCTCCTGTTTTTAAATTTTGATAAAAAAAATCTTTTTTTTTCTTTTTTTTGACTATGAAATCGCGAAAAACGCAAAATTTGGGTTTTTATACTACCATTTCTCATTACAGTAAGATCTCTCTTATCCGAGTTGGATGAGACCGGGGGCACCTCGGATTTGCGAAAAACTCGGATGGCGCGGATCAATTGTTTATTTGCTCTCGTAGCATAGCCTGATGTGGTAAAATGATATATGACACATGTAATGGATAAAGGAACATAAAATACACACGATACACTTCATACAGGGTATACTAAATGATTTAATAGCTTGTAATTCAAGCTCACGAACACACGTACACAATTAGGCCTACATGTCGTAATAAAAACGTATGTCTAGGCCTAGGCCTAGGCCTAAACTCGACGCAGTAGGCCTAGGCCTACAATGCAAACATAGGCCTAGGCCTAGCTCTCTTTCTCATGTGGGAAAACCTCTCACTACTATGCCCGCGCTGAAGCTCACGACGCAAGATAAGTCTGGGAAAGAAATAAGATAAGCCCAGGAATAACAATTCAATGCGTCGTGATTACAAATTTCGTGAATCGGTTGAAACATGATTGCATCTAGTTCCACAACGACCATCTTTGAACAGCTGTGTGTGAGATGGCTGGATCGTATGCGCACGCGCAGGCGCGCGACGCACACTGACCTCTATATGCTCAGTGGGTGGCACTGACGCTTACCGGCGATGCGCCCGACGCACACTGACCAATGAACTCTATACGCTCAGTACACTGATGCACACTGCTCGAAAGTCGAGATATATCGCCGATCTATCTTCTTTGCACTCAAAAAAAAAAAAAAAAAAAAAAAAAAAGTGCGGCGCGGCGTCTGTAATTATTTTTATGTTTTATTTACGTATTTAAAACTTTTTTTTTTTTTTTTATTTATTTTTTTTTTGGCGGCTCGGTTAACACGGAACATCGGATAAGAGGAGATCGGATAAGAGAGATCTTACTGTACCTCCACCTATAAAGAAGGATAGGTAACATATTTTATTTTAAATGGCAGGCAAGGCGTATTAAATGATTTCATTGTCATTCAAGTATGTACATGCCGTCCGCGGTGGAGTATTCGGTTAGGGCGTAGGTCTGAGGAATACGGCACCAAGGGGACGTGGGTTCGAGTCCCGCATAAGGCATGGGTTTTTTGTAATTGTCCTTCACCTTCATCTATCACCACTCATCTCTCGAATATGAAAATCGCAATTATAGCATCTTAACTGGCCGAAATGAACCTAGATTTCAAGGCCATTACACCTAATTAAAAAAAAAAAAAAAAAAGTGTGTACATGCGTGCGTGGTGTTACATACCTCTTCCTTGGGTAGCTGATCCTTGAACTCCTCCATCTTTGCCTCTGTGTCGTGAATGATTCCCTCGGCTTGGTTTGTTGTCTCGACGCGATCGCGCTTTACCTTGTCTGCAGCTGCGTACGTCTCCGCATTACGAACCATATTCTCGATTTCATCCTTACTTAGCCCACCTGACGACTGGATCACAACTAGAAAAGAAAAATGTCATATAAACTCTTTCATAGTGGTATGATCACTACCCGATTACTAACGACTACCTAGGCCTACTTATGTATTCCAAACCAATTTCAAGCAATAAATTCCTTCCAAGTATGTGCTTTATGGTCCATGGACAATAGATAAATAAACAATACCAGTTGGCGATGCCATATTCTCAATGTCATACAATTTATCACACTGCATTTTTTTTAAATGGAAGTATTTTTTTGCAAAATCGCTAACATTTCTCCAACGTTGGACTCACTCTGCTGTTCTTTGCCGGTTCCCTTGTCGCGAGCTGAGACATGTACGATGCCGTTTGCGTCGATGTCGAAGGTGACCTCAATCTGCGGAACACCGCGGGGCGCTGGGGGAATGCCCACAAGAGTGAACTGGCCGAGCTGTTTGTTGTCATTAGCCATCTCTCGCTCACCCTGGTGCACTTTGATCTCTACCTGAGTCTGACCGTCAGCAGCAGTCGAGAACACTTGGCTCTTTTTCGTTGGAATTGTTGTGTTTCTGTAACATATGAAGCAAGGCTGGGTATGAATACTATTTTTATCATTAGTTTTTTAACAATAATACCCAACTCAATTGAAGTGATTTGCAAGTGCAACCAAGGCTGCAATGCATCATCTACATAATTATTAGGGACATTATATTTTCGCGGCGAGTGATTTCACGAAATTCTACAAATATTGAAATAATACATTTTTTAATACAAGGAGTTTAATAGCAGTTTAGGTTATTCGATAACTAGAGATGTGCAAAAATGGTTTTTTAAAGTTTGAAAATTCGCGCCTTAAAAATAAAAATTCGCGATTTGTCGCGATTTACCAAAAAAAAACAATTTTCTCATGCACAACTTAAAAAAAAAAAAAAAAAAAAAATTGATTGATTGATTGATTGATTTTAATGATTTAAAAGAAAAACAAGCTCAAGAGAGTGAAGTTCAGAATCAGTTTTAATTTTAAGCTCAATTTCAGCCTTCAGTTTTCAAAGTTTCCGACAGTTTTTACCAGAATTAATTTCGTCTACCCGGCACCTCCACCAAATTTACGAAATTATGCATTTTTTATGTGTCTTTTGATATGGATTTGAAGTATTTTGAGCTTACTCACGTTCAAATGATTATTAAGATCTCACAATCGCGTTGTATGACCCGGCGCCTCCACCATATCTACCAGCAAGTATTAATTTAATTTCGACTTCGACCCGGCACCTTCACCAAAACTTTGAAATTTTTTTAAAATTTCGCGACCTAATTCGCATTTAAGGACATAATTGCTAATTTCGCCACTAGTTCGCGGTATCAACTAAAATTTCGCGAAATTTCGCGAATTGGAAATTGGTACCATTCAATCACAATTCATGAGATTCATGTGCAAACTGAATTTGAAAGGATTATTGCAACTTTAAAAAAAATCGCGAATTTCGTTGTCACCATTTTTGCACATCTCTATCGATAACGTTCGCAACTTTTCACGATTTTTTACCAAATTAGATTGGAGAAGGGTTGACAGGTTGGGAAAGCAAAAAAAACATAAATCCCAACCTGAAGGGCTGGGGGTGACAAAACTTTTCACCGCTGATGACAACTGCAGCTAATTTAAAGTTGTTACCTTAATCCACGACGCATTTCGTCCTTCTGGGACTCATCAGGCAGATGGTGGCCACTAAAAATCAGCTAACTACATGCAAACAAAATTCACTACACATAACATAACCAAACCTGTGGTAGGGCCACGCAAGAAGCAAATTCTGCATGCATGTTGTCATCATCAGCAAGGTTACTTCAAACCCATTCATACTGAGCCACACTGTCAGCACAACAAATTTTTACCAAATTAACTGTTTTCCGCGATTTTTAATGACTATTCACGTTATTCACGAATTTTTCCGCCATTTCACAACTTTTTGCGATGTTTTTTCCGATTGTTAGTGTTCTTCAAATCACAAAAAGTGCAGAATTATTTGAAAATCCCACAAAATTTTGAGTTTCTATATAATCAAGATGGCTGACTGTGCAATCGATTACTTTGCCAAAAGTTATTAATTAATTTTTCGGTCGATAGTCGTTCATTTTAGCAGATGTGTGATGCTTTATGGCCTAAATTGCGGTCATCTTGGGTCTGTGATCGCAAACTGACGATAATGCCAAAAATAATCTATATTTCATATTGCCCGCGTGTTAATAAAGATAAAGGAAATTTATTATTATTTGTAATTTACGTGCTGCAAAAGTTCTTCCAAATATCAGGGACAATTTGTAGATTGAAACAAAATGACAACTCGCAAAATGGCTTTATAGAATACCAAAGAGAAATCCTCGTTTAGTTTCAATCGACAAGTTTTCATAGTGCATTATAGAATAAGGATCCAGAGTCCAGATGAAGGATTAGGCTTATACATGATGCAGAAATTATATTATTTTAAGCTGAAGTCTAGCAGGGATAAATGGATCTAGTGTGAAGGCAATACCTAGAGATAAGTCGTGTGAAAACTCCGCCCAGTGTCTCAATACCGAGCGACAGTGGGGTAACATCAAGTAGGAGAACATCCGTCACATCTCCCGCTAGAACGCCGCCCTGTACTGCAGCCCCCACTGCTACAGCTTCATCGGGGTTCACAGCCCGGCTTGGAGCCCGGCCAAATATCTCCTGCACTGTGGACTGGACCTGGGAATACACAAACAACATGTTATATGGCCAGCTAGGCATACTACACCTTTTAATTTATATCAATCGTCAACACATGTCCAAACAAAATGAAATTGTTCATACTGGCATTCATTGAAGGCCTACTTGGTCATGATTTGTATAGCATCGTTTCTTGTTGTAGGGATGACGAAACAAGACTTTTATGACCCAGATACCCAATCACAATACCCACGGGTTCCCCGGGTAGTAACACAAAAAAAAATTGCGTGTCTAATGCTCTAGAGCAGGGGTCGGGAACCTGCGGCTCCTGAGTGGGTCTAGCCGGCTCTATAGTTTTATTTAGAATAGTATCCAAATCCAAAGTCAACTAAGTCAACCTTTGCAGCTGTCAACATAAGCGACGTAAAGAAACGCGTAAGATCAGATGAAAATCGTATAAAATGATTGGACTGACAAATTCAGTGTTATTGATTGTATAATGTAGTGCAGGGTTCCCGTTTTTATGGATTTTATTCGTTTTAACGGATTTTGAAGGTGCAAAACGGATATTATGGTCAATTCACGGATATTTGTTGATCTTATTTTCCAAGCTTATTTTCGTAAATATGAATCTGCGCGGGCTTTGCATTTGCATTGAAAATATTGAAGGCGGTGTGGTATGTGCAGGGCAGCAGGATATTGCTGGATATGAACTGGCACTGGCTGAGGCAACCGGCCAATCAAGAATTGTGTCCCAGACATTGTAGATACTGAGTAGCAAGAAGTGACAAAGAAGGGAAAATGGTGTCAGTGAATTTATTTTGCTTCGTATTTGTTATTGTATTGTACCAAATACAGTCCGACCTTTTTTTCATTATTTTAGATCTCAAAATCCCTCCTCGGCCTATGCGAGCATTGACATTTTTACGTGCCAATTTCAAACACCAAATTACAGCGTCGTGTGACAACAAGGAAATAGGTATAGTTCACTGCTTCTGTCTGGAGCTGCGCCAACAATACGGCAGGCATAAAGGATGCGACGCTATCTAAACTAAAGGCCTACTGACGAGTGAACTGTGGTGCAGAACAGATGACTGGGCGATAAGAACCGGTCCGCATAGAGATAGCGCTACGTCACCACGGGCTTCGTGTAAATATGCTGCGGGAAAAACGAAGTCGGCACAAGCTCATCGAAAATAGACCGCAGGAATAACGGCGCGTAAAATAAAAATATTTTGTTAAATATTCCTTTTTGTAAATTTTGATGACCAAAGTTAGGGTATATATTATATTCAAGGTCGGCCTATATTCGGCACAATACAGTATATTTCCATAGCTAGAAAAAGCTCACTCGCTGTCCACATTTGCAGCTGGCACCCACATGGCCTTCACAAGCAGCATGCAATTTCACTATCGGCACGTCCTTGCCCTCCGAAGTCAGTTCCAAAACTCCGTTTTGAGAGCAACACATCACATACCGTACGACAAAAGCACTTCGAGGAAGCGAAAACGTGAACCAAACATGGGAAGATTGCGAGCTGCCCCGTGGTAGAGTCGACAAAAGCTGGGCAAGGGGCGGAGCAGGGGCAAAGTCAGCTATCAGCAGTAGGCTATCAAAAGTAGTAAGTAGTTCGATTAAATTCGACCCATCACCGTCGCTAAAGTAACAATCTGTTTTCCCATTTTTTAAACGTAATTTTGTGAAACTACAAAATTTTACATTTTTAAGATAAAATTGTGAATTTTGTAAAGAAAACAATAAATAAAGGCAGATTTTTTGCGACTATTTCACGTTTTTATTCATTGTGGTGAATTCAATTTAATTTTGCATTTTCATTGGTATGTGCCTATTTTGTCCAGAATTGCCAAGACACAAAATATTCACATTTTTCGTGTTTCAAAAACGCGAAAATGCACTGCCCTTACTAATGCATAAAGATAAAATAAAAATATCGGCAATCAAAAAGGGGATAACATCATCGATCCAACAATACGTTCAGTTTTTTGTTTAAAAGATAGCTTGACTGTAGTCACATTACGTACAAAAACAATAGGCATTCTAAATCAACTGGTGAAATGAAGACTTACCTTTGGCATCCTCGTCATTCCTCCAACCAAGAGCACCTCCCCAATGTCAGACTTTGCGCACTCTGCATCTTGAAGGGCTTTCTGGCAAGGGCCTATTGTTTTCTTAATCAAATCACCTACCAAGCTCTCGAGCTTTGAGCGAGACATCTGTGAAGGAAGAATCAAAGCCCTCGCATAAGAACGACTAATTGAATTAATTAAGTTATTGACTCAGGGTATCAAATTATGTAAATGTTGATTTAAGGGACTTTAAATTTCTTTGTTCATAACGGAAAATCATTATAAAAGTAGTGCATTAGAAAGAAGTACAAATTTAGCATTGGTTTCCTACTTAAAAATCCCGGTCTCTAGTTGGCCACTGTTCGCTCGTCGGTGGTGTCGGCGCCTACAGGGTTCACTTGGTCGGCTTTAAATTTAATGTCTCCCACTGAAAATCAGTTGTGGCTGAGTAGGTACTCTAAATACAAATTTATTTTTATTTATTTAATGGGGAAAAGAAGGGACTTCATAAAATTTTAACACTAGATTAGAAACAGAACATAGTTGCATCCATGATTATTAGATAGAAGTTCCACGGTAGGTCAGTGTGATAAAATTTAATCAATATTGAAAGAACAAAAAATATGCTTGAGAGTTCCTATAAAATACTTTAAACACACATACCTTGAGATTCATGTGCTTGGGACCAGATGCATCCATTGTTAGGTAAGGTAGGTTGACATCCGTTTGGAGTGAAGATGACAGTTCTATTTTTGCCTTTTCAGCAGCTTCCTTTAAACGCTGCATCGCCATAGGGTCCTTGGTCACGTCGATGCCTTGCTAGAATGAACAAAAGCAAAAGAATAAAAAATATGCTATCTCTATCTAAAATAAAAAATAAAGTGCAATTGCGCTGCATATTTAAACAATAGAGTTGCACCAAACAATTGACTGAAATGATAACATCGGCCTATGTTAGTTGACATAAAATATTTAAACAGTAGGTAGGCCTACGTTGATTAACTAACAATTAATTAATTAATTAATTAACAATCAATCAATCGATTCTGGCACGATTATAATATAATCAAACTAAATTCATGGAGATGTGGTTAGTTTGGACCAATGGCAAATGATGGCTCGTAAGTCGATGAGAAGAAATCATTTAGTTATTTATCCGTCATGTAGAGACACTACAAAACACTTGTCAAAATGGTCATATTAGTGGAATAACGTCATTCAATTAATTTTCAGCGTGTTTTTCTGCAATTACTACCAATATAGTTGTGAATTTTTCTGATTAGGCAATAAAAACAATAAAAAGCATTTTGTTCCATGTTTTCATCCAAAAGTGGAAAATTTCACCTTTTGGTGAAGTTTCAAACAGCATTTTTTAATATCATATTCATAGACATGAAATCTTATGAAAAACATGTTTCAGATACATTCAAGACAATTCATATTTCCACTGTTTGCGAAATACCTAGATCCCTAGTAATGGAACCATATTAAAACATACCTCTTTCTTGAATTCGGTCACAAGGTAATTGACAAGGATATTGTCAAAGTCCTCTCCACCCAAGAATGTATCACCATTGGTTGATTTTACTTCAAACACACCCTTTTGAATTTCAAGAATTGAGACATCAAAAGTTCCTCCGCCCAGATCATAGACGGCTATACTGAAACAACATTCAAGAGTGTCAACACTAGCACAAATTCTCATGTCTCATGATTTGTTGCTTAAGTAATACATAGGCCTACATAACTCTTATCAAGTGGCACCTATACCAAATTTGTGAACACTTCTTGAGTTTTAATCCAGCCTACGACAGTCAGCATGTCATACATAATCAAAACTTGCAATCAAAACCAACATCAATGTGTCCTTGTCATTATTAATTAAAATAATGCGTAATCGACTTATTGACAGGGGTCCATATCTAAAAAAAATGTGAAAAATGTATGCATTATATTTTATTTAAAATTATTATAATCGTGAGGCCGCGTGCATAAAACAGCTAACTGACATTTTGTTTTCGAGGATCCAATTATTTATTTTTGTAATCTCTGGGAAAACGTTTTTCGTGAAATATTTGCTTAAATTTTTCTCAAACAAAAATAGATCAAAATTTCTTTTAAAAAATTATTTAAAATTTAAAAAAGTTTTGCTCTATGGAAAAATTCTAGGTGGGAAGGCACATTTTTAATAACTCAATTGTCAGTTAGCTGTTTATGCACATGGCCCTCAATTATTATGTATCGGAAATCCATCATTAATCCATTAAAATTTTTGACTTCTTTAAAATTGTTTTGAAGATACATACATACGATGCACTACACCAAAATAAGTAGCAAATGGAGGTATAAATAAAGCCTGATTTAGATGGTTCAATGTTTCCTTCAATCCCTTGATTTCAAAGGTTGAATTTAAGACCCATCAAAGAAAACTTTGTGCAGCTATTTACACAGTTTAATGTATTGAATGGTAGTCAGATGTTTTATTATTATTATTATTATTATTATTATTATTATTATTATTATTATTATTATTATTATTATTATTATTATCTTATTTTTCTTCTTTTCTGCTCTCCTTTGCACCACCGAGCTCATCTCGAGCCAAGATGATGCGAGAGTGCACCTAGCGTGGGGACCCAACGGTGGTGGGGAACGACAGAACTCAGAGGCTGAGGACCTTCCGCACGATGTTGCTTGTACCAAGGATTGCAGCCTTCTGCATGACACGAACGTGCTTGTCCTTCAGATGGAGCTTCTCCTTTGCCGCTGACCACTCCTTGGTGACCAAACCGTTGACGGAGACGACGACAGGAACGATTTCAACGGAGCTCAGCTTGTATATGTCCTTGAGTTCTACGGCGAGCAGCTGGTATTTTCGCCTCTTATTGGCTATTGTGCTGACCACATGGCCATCTGAGGGGATGGCGATGTCAATGATGGTTGCCGTTTGAGCTTTTTTGTCAAACAAAACCAAGTCTGGCCTTTTTGCCTCGACCGCCCTGTCTGTGACGATGACAGAGTCCCACAGCAGCTTAGCGTTTTGGTTGCGTAGGACTTGCTCGGGCCTACACTTGTAGTACGGTCTTTCCTCGTCCACGAGGCTGTGCTCCTTAGCCAGTGCTTGGTGTACCACTTTGGCTACTGCGTTATGGCGCTCAACATACTCCTTAGGCGCTAACTCAGAGCATCCACTTGTGATGTGCTGGATGGTCTCGCTGGCCTTCTTGCAGAGACGGCAGCAATTATTATTATTATTATTATTATTATTATTATTATTATTTATTTTCCACTAAAGCTTAGTAGGAAGGTTGGCAGAAAAGGGCAGTATTCCCCAAGCACAAGGTGTCTGCCAGCCTCTACACAACAAATTGTGATAATAAACAAGCTTATAAAACATACAATATAGAAACATAAACAACATAAACTCAAACATAAAGAAACACGGAAGAGACAAATTAACAAAACAATAACAATTCAATGAATTCATAATATCAAAAAAGCAATCATAATGTAGAAGACTTAATAGCTCTCTTGCTATGATTGCTGGATTCCTCTTGCGTGTCACGATTTTGGAGGAGCATTCATATTTTTTTTTTAAAAATAATAACAAGTACTAATAAAAAATAATAGGCTATGACATAAGTCTATTGTTGTAGGTACCTGAAGGACAGCAAATATTGTGATGACCAGTGGTGTTGACATAAATCCAAACATAACCAGCAAACCAACAATGCCCGATCAACATAATTGCCCAACAATGTTGCTGCGAGTTGGTGTGCATTTGCTAAACAGCATCACTTGATACTTGATCACCAATCACAACAGTAGGTGTCACCACTGTTTCTTTATTTTTTGTGCTCGTGTGGCAGAACTAGCAATAAAGTAAGGCAACTATGTTGAACATTTGGCAGCCACTTTACTCTACAGTACCTCCCATGGCTGGAGCAGTGACGTGAGCAACTTCCAATCAGATATCTACAAAGTATCACTTGATACTTGATCACCAATCACAACAGTAGGTGTCACCACTGTTTCTTTATTTTTTGTGCTCGTGTGGCAGAACTAGCAATAAAATAAGGCAACTATGTTGAACATTTGGCAGCCACTTTACTCTACAGTACCTCCCATGGCTGGAGCTGTGACGTGATGATAACAATAAATTCTGATAACAATGAAATTAATTCCGATTGGCTTTTTTGCTTCAACCTTAAGACGAAAAGTAGGACTTGCTCTAAAACGAAATAAGTTGCATTCAATGCCTCAAACATTGAAGTCAAAGGATTCATTGAATTCAAGATCTTGAATTGTCTAATGGGCAAAAATCCTTGAAGTCAACCCTTGAAATCAAGGGATTGAAGGAAATATTGAACCTCTAAATCAGACTTTAGATTGTAGGTAGGTCCTGGCATCCATTCAAAATAAGGTTTCTCCAGATTACCCTAGAAACATGGGAAAGTTCACCTTACAAATGTTTTGTAGAAGTTTCTTCTAACGCAACAGATGAGGAAAGAATCTCATTGTCTTTAACAAGTTATAGCCACCGATCAATTTTTATATTATGTATTAGCAAGAGCAGAGCAGAGCCGACCGACTAGGCTAAATGGACGAGAGGCATTACGTTCTAAACCGAAGGACGTTGAATCGAGACCAAAATCATTGGTGGAACACCCCTTTACCCAACTAAATTGATGTTAGAATAAAGAGTGGCAATATATATTATATATATACTAAGAAAACGCTAAAGTCCCGTCGCGTTGATGGATGAGCTTTTTTGTAAGTTTTTTGTATGCGTGGGATCTCTTTACTTTCAAGTTCCATTGCAAAATCATTTGAAGTACAGTACCTAGTACTAATTGCTATGGTAATTAGAATGTCAAATATCTAGAGGCCCAAAGACTTGCTTTTTGTACACATTGTAGGTGATTGTTGTCATATTTCTATAGTTACTTGATAATTATTATTATTATTTACCTCAAAAAACTTATATTAAAACTTTTATTTCTATGGATTCTGATTTACTTTTTCTTTCAAAAAGTACTACATCACCATAAGCTTAATGTCCATGTAAAATATGAACGTTGTATCCCCACGCGTTTGGTCATAATCGGACCAAACATCACAAAAATATCGGGGGGAAAAATCGAAAAAATTTTTGTAAAAGTACAATTTCTATAAGTAATATTTCTTCATATGGCCCTAAAATAATAACAAATCTAACTTTAATGATTTCAAACGTTCCCATAAAGTTTCATCAAGATCGGAGTAGCCGTTTGACTGGTCGCGAGCCAAATATCACGGAAATATCGCATTAAAAATTTAAAAAATCGCAAAAAGTGTGATATTCATGAGAAATATTTCTTCGATTGTACCCGAAAACAATACAGGTCTAAGTTCAGAGATTTCGAAGGTCCCCTCCAATTTTCACCAAGATCGCATATATGCCGTTTGCCCGGTAGAGAGCGGACACACACAAAAAAAAAAAAAAAAACACCTAAGCTAATTTTGGAGGGTCAGTGAAATTGAAGTCTTCGCTTCGCTCATCCAATAATATAAACATACAAAATATCTAACTAGAATTTTTGTTTACGTGTTGGTTGTAGTAGATTCTTTGTAATCAGGTTTTTTTATTTTTGGATGAGCAAAGCAAAGACTTCAATTTCACTCTTTGTTTTTTTTCCACTTACGTTACCCCAAGAAAAATAGCTCCGGTGTTTTGTTTTTGTTAGTTATTTTGCCTGTTTGTTTGCTCTCTACCGGGCAAACAGCATAAATGCGATCTTAATGAAAATTGTAGGGGACCTTTGAAATCTATGAACAAGACTTGCCACGTTTTTGGGTACAATCGATCAAATATTTCTTATGATTATCGTACTTTTACGATTTTTCCCCAATTTTTAATGACTAATGAGATATTTTCGTGATATTTGGCAAACGGCTACTCCGATCTTGATGAAACTGAATGGGAACGTTTAAAATCACTGAAGTTATATTTGTTATGATTTTAGAGACATTACAAGAAATATTTCTCATAGAAATCATACTTTTACGATTTTTCCCCTAATTTTTAATATGATATTTTCGTGATATTTGGGCTGATTCTGACCAAACGGGTGGGGATACAACGTTCATATTTTACATTGACATAAATATTATGGTAATGTAGTGCCTTTTGGAAGAAAAAGTTGAAAAAGTTAATTAAATTCATAGAAATAAAGGTTTTAATATAAGCCTTTTACAGGTGAATAATGAACAAGTAATATCAAGTAACTAGAAACAGTAATGGATCCCACTTAAAATCGTAATCTGTCGTAATCATTGTACAGAAAAATATTTTTAAAAAAGCTCATTCATCAACGCGACTGGAAAAAGTGTTCGCGAAGCGGCTTAGTGATAAGTTCACATAGAACAGAAATAACCAACCGCTTGTTTGAATACCGATTTAATACATAGGATTTGAATCCTGGCCCCATTGCATTTGAAGCAAGAATAAACCTACACAACCACAGAGCCTAATATATTGACATCTCATAGTTGTGCCCGAGTGATCATCATTATGCTCAGCCAGAACTGTCATCATTTAGGATTTCTTATCCAATTATCAGAGACGAAAAATAAGACATCATTGCATAACTTGTATAAATGCAGCCTCTATTTGTGGATGCAGGATATGCATAATCTATTTTCCAGTTTCCACTAGACAAAATGTTGAATTAAAAACTTTATTTCATGTGTTTGAAGCAGAAATACATCCATATGACTGCACAGAGCATAGTTTTTGTTTTATACCTAGTTTTGCATCAACACAGATCCAATTTAAAAAATTTGTATATTCAATACCGTAGTCAAAACAAAGAATGAAGTACAATTAAATTTTTTATACAATGCTTTCTCTATTTCCATATGCAGCACAGTAGTATTACATTTCACCCAGCAACCAGGATTAAACTGTTACTATGGGCATTTTGCACTGAAAGCAAAAATAAACTAACACAACCACACAGTGCCTAATAATTATATTGTCATCTCAAAGTTGTACCTGAGTGATCATCATTATGCTCAGCCAGAACTGTCTTCATTTTAGGATTTCTTATCCAATTATCAGAGACGAAAAATAAGACATCATTGCATAACTTGTATAGATGCAGCTTCTATTTGTGGATGCAGGATCTGCACATTATTTCCTCCCAGATAAAATGTTGAATTAAAAACTTTATCTCATGTGTTTGAAGCAGAAATACATCCATATGACTGCACAGAGCATAGTTTTTGTTTTGATTGTTTTATATCTAGTTTTGCATCAACATTATGCACAGCCACAACTGTTCCAATTTAAAAATTTGTATATTCATTAAGATTAATTTTTGGATGAGCGAAGCGAAGACTTCAATTTCACTGACCACCCAAAAAATTTAGCTCGGGTGTTTTTTTTTTGTTTTTTTTGTCTGTTTGTTCGCTCTCTAAATCTCATGAATATCGTACTTTTACGATTTTTTCGATTTTTAGTGCGATATTTTTGTGACATTTGGGCCGATTCTAACCAAACGGGTGGGGCTACAACGTTCATTTTTCACATGGACATTAAGGTTATGGTGATTGCTTTTTGAAAGAAAAATTTGAAAAAGTTACCCAGAATCCATAGAATAAAGGATTTAATATGAGTTTTTTAGGTTTATAATAACAATTAACAAGTAGTGGAGGAGAGTCTTGTGCAGGCTGTAGATATGAAGTTTTTGAGAAGCATTGTAGGTAAGACTAGATGGGACCGAATACGGAATGAGGATATCCGAGATCAAGTAGGCGTGAGGAATTTAATGGAGCAAATTGGAGAGAGAAGATTAAAGTGGTTCGGACATGTCAAGAGAATGGAAAGATCAAGATTACCGAGAAGGATGATGGAATTGGAAATTCCAGGTAGGAGACCAAGGGGCAGACCACGACAACAATGGCAGAATAGTGTAAGAAAAGATGTAGAACAGCGGGGAGGAGAGTGGAATGTGGTGGAAGAAGAGGAGTGGTGGCAGGACAGAAGAAGATGGAGAGGCCTGTCTTCAATGCCGACCCAACGCAGAGTTGGACGTGGCAACAGATAATGATGATGAAGTAACAATACAAACTTGACAACAATCACCTACAATGCATTCAAAAAGCACTTGCAAAGGAAAAGTGGTCCTACGCAAACTAAAAACTTACAAAAAAGCTCATCCATCAACGCGGCGGGACTTAAGCATTTTCCTAGTAATATCAAATCATACTAGTTTAGACAATTTTCAAAGATTAATATTCAGTAAAGTGTACGCTGTACGCACCTGCCCTCCCCATACGCTTGTGGCTGGTTCTGACCAGCACAGGCCTGTCCACCCCTAGTCCCCCCGCGTCATCCCTTACATCCCTCCCTTCGTCTCGATTAGCCAAGTTGCATAAATATGAGACGTTAAGCAATATCCAATCAATCAAAGGCTATATTAGTTTCATTTAATTTATTGTTATTGCGTGTATCATATCAATTGGATGAGCGAAGCGAAGACTTCAATTTCACTGACCCTTCAAACAATGTTGTTTTTTTTTTTTTGTATTTTTGTCTGTTTGATTGCTCTCTACCGGGCAAACGGCATATCCGATCTTGATGAAAATTGGAGGGGACCTTCGAAATCTCTGAACTTATAGGTGTATTGTTTTTGGGTACAATCGAAGAAATATTTCTCATGAATATCGTACTTTTCCAATTTTTTTTACGATTTTAAGTGCGATATTTTTGTAACATTTGGGCCGATTCTGACCAAACGGGTGGGGCTACAACGTTCATATTTTACATGGACATTAAGATAATGGTGATGTATTGCTTTCTGAAAGAAAAAGTTGAAAAAGCTAGCCAGAATCCATAGAATAAAGATTTTAATATGAGTTTTTTGGAGTTTATAACAACAATTAACAAGTACTAACAATAGAAACTTGTCAACAATCACCTACAATGCATTCAAAAAGCACTTGCAAAGGAAAAGTCGTCTTACGCAAACTAAAAACTTACAAAAAAGCTCATCCATCAACGAGGCGGGACTTAAGCGTTTTCCTTGATTGATATAATAAGAAAGTTACAATAGATGATTTCAGGGTCATAACTTATATGGTAAATTATCAGAGACAAAAAATAAGACATCATTGCATAACTTGTATAAATGCAGCCTCTATTTGTGGATGCAGAATCTGCATACTATTTCCCACTAGACAAAATGTTGAATTAAAAACTTTATTTCATGTGTTTGAAGCAGAAATACATCCATATGACTGCACAGAGCATAGTTTTTGTTTTCATTGTTTTATATCTAGTTTTGCATCAACATTATGCTCAGCCACAACTGTTCCAAATTAAAAATTTGTATATTCATTATTCAATACCATAGTCAAAACAAAGAATGAAGTACGATTAATTTTTTACACGATGCTTTCTCTTATTTTCTTATGCATCACAGTAGTATTACATTTCACGCAGCAACCAGGATTAAACTGTCACTATGGGCATTTTGCACTGAAAGCAAAAATAAACTAACACAACCACACAGTGCCTAATATTATGTCATCTCATAGTTGTGCCTGAGTGATCATCATTATGCTCAGCCAGAACTGTCTTCATTTTAGGATTTCTTATCCAATTATCAGAGACGAAAAATAAGACATCATTGCATAACTTGTATAGATGCAGCCTCTATCTATCTATTTGTCGATGCAGGATCTGCAGAATACTATTTTCCATTAGACAAAATGTTGTGTCTCATGTGTTTGAAGCAGAAATACATCCACATGACTGCACAGAGCAGAGTTTTTGTTTTCATTGTTTTATACCTAGTTTTGCATCAACATTATGCTCAGTCATAACAGATCCAATTAAAAAAAATTGTATATTCAATACCGTAGTCAAAACAAAGAATGAAGTACGATTAAATTTTTTATACAATGCTTTCTCTATTTCCATATGCAGCACAGTAGTATTACATTTCACCCAGCAACCAGGATTAAACTGTTACTATGGGCATTTTGCACTCAAAGCAAAAATAAACTAACACAACCACACAGTGCCTATCCTGCCTAATATTATGTCATCTCATAGTTGTACTTGAGTGATCATCATTATGCTCAGCCAGAACTGTCTTCATTTTAGGATTTCTTATCCAATTATCAGAGACGAAAAATAAGACATCATTGCATAACTTGTATAGATGCAGCCTCTATTTGTGGATGCAGAATCTGCACATTATTTTCCTCCCAGATAAAATGTTGAATTAAAAACTTTATCTCATGTGTTTGAAGCAGAAATACATCCATATGACTGCACAGAGCATAGTATTTGTTTTCATTGTTTTATATCTAGTTTTGCATCAACATTATGCTCAGCCACAACTGTTCCAAATTAAAAATTTGTATATTCATTATTTAATACCATAGTCAAAACAAAGAATGAAGTATGATTAATTTTTTTACACAATGCTTTCTCTTATTTTCTTATGCAGCACAGTAGTATTACATTTCACCCAGCCAATACTGGGATTGAACAGTTACTAGACTCATCATCAGCCTAGATTCAACGACCTTCAAAATGGTCACGTGATGACCTCATTACAACCAATGCAGAAAAACTAAAAATGCTCTCATGTAATGGCCGCCTGATTTTGGAGCACTGGAAGTACTTTGACAGCTGAATTATTAGGTCATATTATTGACGTTGTTGTTCAAATTAAAGTGGTAGTTTTTTATGCCTACGGCTTAACTACTTCCTAAGCTAAGAATCAAGTAATGTTGAAAGAGAAGTTGAGAAGATTTCTAGGATGAAGCGCATACCTGAAGCAGGAACTCTTAGGCCAAGGCCTATCCAGTGACAGCTGAATGAAAAACTTTTTGTAGATGTATATTGTCTGCCAAGTAGTTTTTTTTTGGCAAGAATGGTATTGATTGAAGCAAGCTCTCATTGGTCCCTTATATTTTAACAATGTTGACAACTGGATCAATTGTTGATGTTTCAAAAGTTTTTATTTGTTTTAATTCAAATTAATGTATATAGGCCTAGTAGCCTAATAAAATAACTTTTAAAATAATAATTTTTGCCTTGGAGATTATTAAGCATCATTTATAGGTACGTAGTTTATTAGGTAAGAAGAAGGCTTTCAATTAACCTACCATTTTTTTTGTGTGGTCCACATGGGAAATGGCCGCCGAGAAGTGTTGAAAGAAGTTGTGTGTATAGTACTCTATGGGCATTTTGCACTGGAGCAAAAATTATAACACGACCACACAGGGTCTAGTAGGGCTTTTTTAAGATAGGACAGTTTCTCAACAATATTATGCTCTGACGGATCTGTTCTCATTGTAAGATTTTTTATCCAATCAAATGGAACTTTGTACCTTCTGCCATAGAAGTAGGAATAGGGACCACACATGTCCTGGTATCTGTATTTTAACCATTTCCACTCAAATTCTTTTGTTTATTATTAGACGAGTGACGCAGCGAAACGAAGTCTATATAACGCTACTCGATCGGGTCTTGGTAGTGACTATTGTCTGTATGTTAAATGTTAAATGTTTGTCTGTTTGTTTGTCCGGGCTCATACGGCCGAACGGCCAAATAGATTGAGCTGAAATTTTAAACAGGCATCCGTGACCAGGTAACTTAGAACTGCTAACAAAATGAGCAAAATCCATTTCGATTTAAACCTACAAGAAATAATAAACTGAAAAATAGGCCTAACATGTGTAGGAATTCTTTTAACGACAATGGTTTCACTTTTGAAAAAATCACTGCCACTTAGATGTTACTCGGTTGCGATGGAGGCAGTGGCAAAATATTTGTAATGCAGTAACCAAAGAGTATCGAAATTTGCACGCTCAAGGTATCCCCGAATCCCGCTGGGAGATTGAGTAAACCTTGCAATCTTTACTCATATTTCGTACTGGCTGAGATTGAGTAAACCTGGCAATCTTTACTCGTATTTCGTACTGGCTGAGATTGAGTAAACCTTGCAATCTTTACTCGTATTTCGTACTGGCTATGTTTTCCATAGTATTGTCACAGTTGATGTAGACTAAACTGTGTTATATGCATTTCAAAACATGATAAATATTTTTTTAAATAGTCCTACAATCCATATACTACAAAATCTTATCCGACCAGGGGATTGAACCCAGGTCTCCCACATTCCGCATATGAGGGCGCCTTATCCAACTAGACTAGGGAAACTCCAAAGCCGTTGATAGACGAGTGAATGAGCCATGTGTTGAATACCCGGTATCATTTCCATACTGGGCTAGATCCAGTCTTAGGTAAAGGGGAGGAAAAGGGATGTTCCCGGGTACTCAACACATGGCTCACTCACTCGTCTATCAATGACTTAGGCGTTTCCCTAGTTTTGAAGGCGGTGTAACAGTTTACTATATTTAAGCCCATTTAAGACTTGAAATATTGACAAATATATGAAAAGATACAAACAAAATGTAAAAAATAAAATAAAATTTTGAATTTTTTTAGTGTGAGGTAATAGTAAAAAAGTGCAGAAAAAGCCATGTCGGCAGCCGACATACGAGTGCAAAGGGTTAAGGTATACTATACTGTACTTTGGTAACCGGTACATCATTATGCTCAGATAGAAATGTCCTCATTTTAGAAATATTAATCCAATACTCGGAGACGAAAAATAAGTCATCATTGCATATTGGGTAATCCAGTATTAATTTAATTTCAATTCAATTGCCTTTCATAGTAGGCTTATTGTATTTGAGCCCCACAGAGTAGAATCTGTACCTATCTACTGCCGTTCAAGTAGGAATATGCTACTGAAGGGCCCATATAGTGTATACCAATTGGTGGGTTGGGTCTGATATATTTTTAATATTTTGAAAAGACGACATTCTTTTGGTTGATGCATAGGCTTATATGCCTATTTCTGCCATTGCTACTTTGATGAACGATTTTGGGTGCTAGGTTTTGCAAAAAGTACGAATACAATTTGGATGGCTGATATTTTTCTTTAGCTTACACTCACCTTTGACTATGCAATGAGGTATTATGAAAAGTGTATCTTTTATACCTTGCATTCTAAAGTGCTTTACATTTCCGGTATGTACCGCCAAAAGAAGAATTTTGTTTCTTAAAGGCATTGTCCGAGTTTCCAACAAGTACGGTATACTTTAAATAATTTATATTTATGAAAAGAGCGTATTTGAAAAAAATGACTATTGAGGGTGGTGTGGGTCGTACGGGACTTTCTTTTCAACCCGCGCGAAATAGTTGTGACCTCAATGCTGGTGCACAGTCCTTGCTCTTGCTACCTGCTACGGAGCGAGCTATTCAGTAAACGTCGAACATTTGAACTCTTTAGTTTACCATTTAGTTTTGTAAATGAGAATTGTAATTCCATATTATACCCTACGTGTTTTATATGAATACTAGCGCTGATCATCTTTTATGTCACGTGATTTTAGTTATTAGCACTAGTGTTTTAATTTGACATTTGAGCGAGTTTTTAGTGGCAATGTTTAACTTTGTCAGCATGTGTAATTGCAAGTTGTAACTTGTAATAATTACATATTTACATTCAAAACAACTGTTTTGTGTTTTATCGACTAAATCAAACTGTCCAAAGTGCCCCGCTTGCTAGCCAAGATGCAGCGAGCTTGAGCGAGGCCTTCCTCAGCTGGAAGGCTCAGGCTCAGCCCTATGCGCTATGTAGGGCTCTAGTAAAAGCGTGATTATTTGATTTCCACAAGTCTCAGCGACCTGGAATTTTTGGTATTGTTCTTGAATTGAATCAAGGCACCTTCTGAGGAGCTTGTTATGCTAACGAGACAATTCCTTAAAGATACGAACGCTATTTCAAAATACTTCATCGCATAGTCAAAGATGAGTGTATAAGCTGTACAATAAAAATATCAGCGATCTAAACCGTATACTTTAAGCAAAACTTAGCATCCAAAATTGTTCATAAAATAGCAACAGCGGAAAAATGCAACACAAAAAATCAGTCCCTTTCAAAAGACTGTGATTGATGAATGATAATCAATGATCATTGAACCACTTGTTATTTCCCCCCAGCCCAAACTAGGATTTGAACCCTGGACTTTCTGCATTGGAACCAAGGACATATCGAATAAAACAAAAATCTATTGTTTACAATAAGGACTTAAGACGATCCAATCAAATCATTGCGCTGTGTGTGAGAGAGAAAGGCGAGAGAACCACATGACCACACAGGGCTTAGAAAATCTTCCAGATAGGTCGTTCGGAACTTTTAACAATTTGCTCAGACAAAACTGTCATCTTCATAGGATTTTTCTATCCAATAATCAGAGACGAAAAATAAGTCATCATTGCATAATTGACACAAAATGCAGCTCTCTGATGCGGCATTAATTGCATTATATTTCCCCAGTCCACACTGTGATTAGGTAGAACACTGCACATCTGCAATGAAGTAAGAATAACCCCAAAGGACCACACTGGGTAAATTTATTAGAGCTGCAGTCAATTATTGATTATTATTACTAGTACGTAGGTACTGATATAATCAATTATTACTTATCCGTAGTATTGAATTACTTATTAACTATAGCCATTAGATTTAAATCAATTTAGTGAACCTAATCTACATGGATCTCCTTTCCAAAGATAAAAATATAAAGTTCATGAGCTAAAAGAATAACAGTCTCGCCTGCCCCCCTACACTATCATTGTGGGCACACATGATGACAAAGAGCACATCTAGTCCCGCTTTAAGCGTAGAACCAAAATTCTGTACAATAGAGCTAAGCATAGAATAGAACCAAAATTTTGTACAATAGAGCTAGGAAATCAACATGAGATTTTTCATTTAGGGTGTATAGGCCCTAGGCCTACTGTAAAATTTGGATATCTGTAAAGCAATTAGGTAGGCTACTACTATAATTAATGTGAATGAGTATTAGGTCTAACGATTTTTGATCGTCATCCCAAGATAGATAAGACTACATATTTATTCAATTATAGGCCGCCCTAGAGTAATGGCCGCACCCTTATTTTGTTGACCTGCTCAGATTTTAAAGACCGATATAAATACTACTATTGATGGCTTCACACTAGGAAGCTTCGCAAACGCTTTTTCAGGCGCGTTGTTGGATGAGCGTATGTTTTTTAAACGAAAAAAGCGTAAAATTGCGATTTTCATGAGAAATTATTTTTCGATTGCGCTCAAATTACCTACACACAAATATATAAATTCATAAAATTAAGGTTCTGTGAAAATATCATTACAATCGGATAAAGCATGTAGGTGTTATAAGTCGAAGAAAATTTTTTTTAATCGAAAAAAGCGTAAAATTGCGACTTTCATGAGAAATTATTTTTCGATCGCGCTCAAATTTCCCACCGATATATAAATTCATAAAATTAAGATTCTTTGAAAAAATCATTACAATCGGATAAAGCATGTAGGTGTTATTTGTCGAAGAATGTTATAAAAATAAATCGTAAAATGACGATTTTCATAAGAAACATT
Source organism: Sweltsa coloradensis (assembly GCA_024449915.1). NCBI lineage: Eukaryota > Metazoa > Arthropoda > Insecta > Plecoptera > Chloroperlidae > Sweltsa > Sweltsa coloradensis. The sequence goes on from JAMZAV010000304.1 coordinate 391,601, forward strand.
TTTTTCTATTGCGCTCAAATTTCACACGAATATATTAATTCATAAAATTAAGGTTCTGTGGAAAAATCATTACAATCGGATAAAGCATGTAGGTGTTATAAGTCGAAGAAATTTTTTTTAAATCGAAAAAATCATAAAATTGCGATTTTAATGAGAAATTATTTTTCGATTGCACTCAAAAACCTGGCAGTTCTAAGTTCAGAGATTTCGAAGGCCTCCAGAAAATTTGATCGCAATTGGAGTATCGGTTTAGCCGGAATCGTGCAAACAAACAGACAAAAATACAAAAAAAAAAGAAAAAAAATCATTCTGGATTTTTTTTTCTCCAGTGTAGTGAAATGGAATCTTCGCTACGCTCATCCAATAATGGCCACAACCCACGATTTGAACTTAACAATTTCAAATATACCCAAGGCCTATACTTGCATTCATGCAGTATTACATGAACATCTTTTATAAACTAGGAAAACGCTAAAGTCCCGCCGCGTTGATGGATGAGCGTAATTTTTTTAACGAAAAAAGCGTACAAGTGCGATTTTTTAACAAATATTTTTCGATTACGCTCAAATTTCAAACGAATATATTAATTCATAAAATTAAAGTTCTGTGAAAAAATCATTTAATCGGATAAAGCATGTAGGTGTTATAAGGCGAAGAAATGCTAAAAATTGAAAAAATCGTAAAATTGCGATTATCATGAGAAATGATTTTTTGATTGCGCTCAAATTTCACACTCATATATGAATTCATAAAATAAAGGTTCTGTGAAAAAATAATTACAATCGGATAAAGCATGTAGGTGTTATAAGTCGAATATTTTTTTTTTTAAATCGAAAAAAATCGTAAAATTGCGATTTTTACAAGAAATAATTTTTCGATTGGGCTAAAAAACGTGGCAGTTCTAAGTTCGGAGATTTCGAAGGCCTCCAGAAAATTTCATTGCAATTGGAGTATCGGTTTAGCCGGAATCGTGTTAACAGACACACAATAATACAAACAGATTTTTTTTTTTTTTCAAGTCATTTTTTTTTCTCCTGCAGTGCGATTCTGTTAAATAGTCGCTATGATAGCGATAGCGATCACGGTTGATATGAAATATCAATCGTTATAAATGATCGTTATCGACCTGATTCTGTAAAATAGTCGCTACGGCCACCATTTATCGTATCTTGATAGCATGGCATAGCGACTCCTTTTTCATTCTCGTTATCATAGCGATCGCTATCATTTTTACAGAATCAGTCGACACACAAAATTGTCGCTAAAGTGCCGGATAACGATCGTTATCTTCCATAACGATTTTACAGAATCAGACCGCTGTGTAGTTAAATGGAATCTTCGCTACGCTCATCCAATTATATTATAATCAATTATCAGAAGTAGGTAGCATTGAAGGGCAAATTTAGGTGGTTTGGCAGGATAAACATTATGCTCAGACTGAACTGTCCTCTTTTTAGAATTTTTCATTTCTAGTTATCAGAGACAAAAAATAAGACATCATTGCATAATTATTGATAAAATACAGCACCTATTGCTAGGGTGTCCATTCGTCCTGTTAAAAACGGGACAGCCCCGTTTTTTAGGGACCTGTCCGGGTATTGTATGAAACTGGTAGAAATGCGAATTAATTTGCGAAATTGAACCTTTTAGTGCACAAAAGGAGGGGGAATGGTGGAGGTGCAGGTCCAGAATCTACGCAATTTTTGATGGAGGTGCCGTCTAGACAACATTACACGCAACATCGTTCCGTGACGTGCAACGGAGTGGGAAGTCATCGCGGCCTCCGACCGCAAAAGAAAATAGAAAAAAAGAAAATAAGGAAATAGACCGCCAAAATATGGCACATATCAAGGACTCCACGGAAATAGTCCACCAAAATAGTGTTGCATACAAATATTGTTTTTTTCCTGGGAATCAATTCTGAATCGATTCTTAGGTCACAATGATTGATTCTTAACTATTTTTAAACAGTGTCATCCCTACTTAATATGACGTATTAAAAAATTATAATAAGTAGTGGGATCCGTATTTTTATTTTTAGCAACGTTTTTTTTAAGTTTATGTGAAATTGCAAAAACACATTTTTTTTATTTTTAAACAAAATTGGGTTTTTATATCACTTTTTCAGTAGGCCTACCTCTATATTTCATAACTAAGACACAAAAGTTAAGCCTTAAATTGTTAGTGTTAGCCCCATATAGTATATAGCCTACCTTAACATAATAATAGTCATCACATGTTGGGATTAAGCCTATGCCTACCTACCTATAGTAGGGATGACATCTTGGGAATCATTCATTTTGACCTTAGAATCAATTTGGAATCAATTCCCCAAAAAACTTTTTAACTGAAGCGCCATTATTTTGGTGACCTTTTTACGCGGCGCGCATGATAAACGACCATATTTAGGTAGGTCTTTTACCGCGGAGCCCGTGATGACACCTTCAAGATACAGACTTCTCACTCTGAATTCAATCTATTGGGTTGAGTTTAAATCAAATTAAATTAAATTTATAAAAAAGGACACCTAGACCTAACACTGGTACCTAATTGATCCCACATTGTTATGTAAGTCATCTGATTTATATTATTGTATTGCTGCATGTATTTTATAACATGTGCAATTTGTGTTTATTCTGTTGTGTCAAATGCATTAAGTTTACACACGACTAGGCCTATGGCTGTTTAGTTTAAAGGTGACAAAAATTGTTACCTAATATAGGCCTGATGTAGACTATTGTATAGACCTGTATACAATCATGTAGTATATATTTATTTAATATCTTATCTTATTGCATGATTCAATTATTTAGATTCCTCCCATAAACCCTGCTAAAACACCGTGCCTAAGGGTATTAAAAAAAAACAAAAAAAAACACCATGTAGTACAGTGGTTCCCAACCGGTGGTCCGCGGACTAATTGCTACCGGTCCGCGAAGTGCTGCTGCATATTTTTTGTAATTTTAATAATATTTTAGAAATGTGTAAAAATTCAAAAATTTTGGTTTAACACTTTATTATTTTACCTGTACTCGGGATGGAGACTGAATTATATTTTCTTAGGAGGGGACACTTATTTATAAATCAATCAATACCGATTACAAACACCCACCCACTTCTACCGACACAGAAAGTTGAGAGCATTGACGGCAATGACAGGCGTAACGACGAGGGTTTTCTCCGAACGTCAGCTAATCCGGAAACAGCCACATTTATGGCACTTTGCTTGGACCCCCTCTGTAAGGCGGCACAAACTGCAATTTCATAAATGATTTTATGACGGTAAAAGTTCACAGATGCGACTTGGTTTGTATAGGAAATAGGAATATCTTCAGGCCCCATCCTTGTGTAGTTAGTTGTGTAGTTCCTCGTTCTTGAAGCCCGTGTACGAAATTATAAATTATTTGTGAAAGTGTTGTGTCATTTGTTGTGTTAACTGTTAATAGTTAGAAAATAAAATATGTTGGTTTTCGTGTAATGTTAGTGATATCGCCGAGAAAAACATACGAAAAAGTTAAGAGAAGACCCTGTGAGATGTTTTTATTAAAAAGTACGATAGTATGACAGGCTTGTTGCGCGGAAACCCGAGCGTAGAAACAACCACGATTGTAAACGCGCAATCCTAAGTTAAATTATATTAGTGATACGTACATAATTATAATCAACATCACTAAAAAAACAATCAAAATTTATTAATATATTTTTAACGATGATTTGAAGGATGTTTCATGTGTACACTGTCTTCTGGTTGCCTCTTCCCTTCGTCTACCTTTTGCTCAGATCGCTGTACAGGCCATCTAGGGGTATAAAAACACCCGAAAAATTTCGCCTCCGACGGCTGGGGCTGTGCCCCAGACCCCTTGTAGCCGCGCCAGTCCGTGTAATTCACTTTAACATTTTGCCGGTCCGTGAGATGAAAAAGGTTGGGAACCACTGATGTAGTATATAGGCTACCTACATGTACATTTTGATTTTATGTGGAAATAAAGCATGCATTCCTGCCCGCCGGCCGCACATCATGGAAAATGTATTACTGGTGCGCAACACTGCGTTATCATCTTTTGACTGTACCGCCTGCCGAGGTGTACGATCGGCGTCTGGCGGGAAGAGGGACAGTGGACACATGGTTCAACGCTCTGCCACGCCCAAAAACACGACGCGTGAATGTTTAAACTGTCGAGTAACAAATCGATTCCTACAAATTGGAATCGATCCAGACAGGAATCAATCTGGAATTGAATCAATTAAGCGATTCCTCCATGACATGCAAGTCTAGGGATGGGACGTTTAAACGTTTAGTGGACGGTTAGAGGTTATTAAATTCGCAAAACGTTTAGTAAAAAAAAAAAAAAAAAAAAATTTTTTTTAATGAAATGTTATTTTGTTATCACTTTTGGAGCCTACACAAACACGAGCTAACAGATAAGGCCGATAATTTTCTAAAAATGCTCAATTTTGGTGGAGGTGCCGGGTCCCAGGCTGTATTAAGACATCTTGTATGTTACACATGGTGGAAGTGCCGGGTCATTTAATGCAAGAGTGAGAATAAAACCGTTGTTAATTATTCGTCGGCCGGTCATAAGTACAAAATTACGATTTTTGTTCCTAGGTCTTTGCAAACCTAAATTTGTAAAAAAAAAAAATTTTTTTTTTTTTTTTTAGAAAATAGGGGTTGAACGTTTAAACGTTTAAACGCGATTAGTTCAAGGGGTTAAACGTTTACGAAATTAAACGCTTTTTCCCATCCCTATGCAAGTCAATAAAATTTAGGAAAAACATAGCACTTACACTCTGTCTTCGGTTTTGTCCATTCCGTAGGCCAGAGCAGCAGCTGTGGGTTCATTGATAACTCGTAAAACATTGAGGCCTGCAATCTGACCAGCGTCTTTTGTGGCCTGACGCTGAGAATCATTGAAATATGCAGGAACAGTAACAACAGCATTCTTCACAGGGGTATTCAAGTATGCTTCCGCTGTTTCTTTCATCTTGACAAGAACAAAAGCGCCAATTTGACTTGGTGAATACATTTTTTTATCAGTACTTTCAACCCATGCATCGCCATTTGATGCACGCACAATCTTGTAAGAAAGGGTTTTCCTACATTAACAAAATACAAACAAAAATTAATTAAACACATTATGAAATAAACAATTTAAAAAATGGTAGGCAGATGACAATGGTAACCAATCATAAATATCTGCAATCAGATTCAATTACTCACATGTCCTTTTTCACTTCAGCATCTTCAAATTTCCTACCAATTAGACGTTTGGTTGCATAAAATGTATTTGCCGAATTGGTTACAGCTTGCCGTTTAGCAGGCATGCCTACCAACCTTTCTCCATCTGAAAAGAGCAAAGCAAGTAGAGCTACAGTACTGTACGGTACAATGATTATTCTAGTATGGTAGTACCTTCATTCCAATGTTCTAGTTGTTTGTAGGAGGCCCAATCAATCAATCATGTTAAATAAACAAATCTTTTTTTGCAACTAAACAGGTAAGTCTAAGCCATAAGCCATTAAAAATGGCAGATGCCTTTACACATCTTCATAGTGGTAGGCCTCGACATAACTAATTGATTCAATAAGGTGGGTAACTAAAGTGTATTCTGCACCAATATCTGCAGTTAACCACAAGCCATACCATCAATTGTCAAGCGCTCAAAGTTTGTCGTCTACAAAGACAACAGGCAGCCATCGTCGCATCGAGCATATCGAATTTCGTGGTTGCGCAGTCAGTTAGTGTGACAGTAGCTTGGTAATTCAATTCTAGTTTCTCCTTTAACTTACGGCATCATTATTTCTCAATCACAATATGTGGTGGTTTTAACTTTAATTCATGCTGCAGTAAAGATTAAAATTAACAGCTAGTTCCAAACGCAACATTGAGGCAACGTTGCAGTTGCAAAATGTGATGCCTAACAAATGTAAAAATGTTATGAATTGTGTTGCAATGCAAGTAGGACAAAAGAGCATTTTTTAAATGGTATTTTAGGGTGGGCCTACCGTTATATTATTCCACTCGGGAAAAAAGACAATCTCAACCACTAGAATGTAAAAGAAAAACAACCAACCTTTTGAGAAAGCCACTACAGAAGGTGTAGTCCTTGATCCCTCAGCATTTTCAATTACTTTAGCTTGTTTGCCTTCCATTACAGCAACGCACGAGTTGGTTGTGCCAAGATCAATTCCAATAACAGCTCCTTTGACTCCATCAGACCTGTCACAATCAATTATAATAATACACATTTTAAACACATCCTTGAGTGAGTCTAGTCCAGAACTTCCCAACTTCTTTGTTTAAATATTGGCACACCTGGGCAGTGGCGTAACTAACGGGCGCAAGGTCTGCGGCGTAGGGGACCCAGCAGAGACTCGACTACATTATATTGACCTCATTTACGAAAGTGGTGCAGTATTGATGGCAAACAGTTGTCTTCAAAACATTCCCAGAGAATTGTTTTAAAAAAAAAAAAAGTTTGTACCCTCCTTAGCTTGTAACAATTCTGTGTTCATGCTACACTACACCATTATTTACACAAAAGAGCTATTTAAGTTTATGTCCCAATTCCTAGAATTTGCTAGAATACTATGCAAAAACGCATCTAGGCTATCTTCTCCATTTCATTTAGTTTGAAAGAGGGGTTGCTCTCATGTGGACGTATGTCAGTGTCAGTGTTAAGAGTGCATGTGACTGTGCCGAGTGAACCAGTGTGACCATTTATTTTACATTGCACGTACGTAAGTAAATATGAAACCTTTTAAAAGTACGGTTTTAAGTGGTTCTAAGGTAGTCAAGTAGGGGTTGAAAAAGACAATGAAGATTTAGGTAGAACCGACAGTTGTGTAGAATCGAATGGTAGGCCTAGTGTTAGTGAGTCAGATGAAATCAAACCATATCGATTTTTGATTTCCGATAGAGGAGACTATAAGCGTAATTTGAGTGAGAATCCCTTGATACACAACATAGAATGACATATTAAATTGTGGCCCGTGTAGGCCAACTGGACCATTTCCAAAAAATGAACAGAAACGTTCATTTTCTTCTGCGTATTACAACACAACGTTGAAAACAGGGCAAACATTTCAAAGGAATGGCTTTGTTATTTGCATATTTTAAACAAAGCCTACTGCCTTGCTGGCTGTTCGGTGATGGAGGTAACGTGAACTTTCATTCGGCGTGGTCAAATGGAGGGGATAATTGGCAAAGACTTTCAAAAAAAAAAAGATCAGCATCGAAAACGCACGAGCTCATAATCTGAATAGACACTTTTTTAGTGACACAGTTTGCTAAAAAAATGCTCGAAGACAAGCCAATCTTAAAACGCCATGAATGAATTTAATAAAATATGAACATTGTAGCCAAACCCGCTTGGTCAGAATCGCCCCAAATATCACGAAAATATCGCATTAAAAATCTAAAAAAATCTTAAAGTACAATTAGGCTAGGCCTACCATGAGAAATATTTTTTTCTTTTGATTGTACCAAAAAACGTGGCAGGTCTAAGTTCAGAGATTTTGAAGGTCGCCTACAATGTTTATCAAGATCGGATAATCCGTTTGCCCGGTAGAGAGCGAACAAAACAAACAGACAAAAAAATCAAACAAAATTGAAGTCTTCGCTTTGCTTATACAAAAATGATGCTTTGACCTTGAGATAATAAACTGAAACTGAAGATTTTTCATTACGAAATGAGAACTTTTTATTTGCTATTTCTCAGGGTCCCTAAGAACTACTGATGAATTTTGACCCTGATAAAAAATTGTCATGACTCAAGGTAGGTAATTTGTTTAGGAATAAAATTTCCAAGATAACGCAATTAATTTCACACCCACTAATTAACCTTTTGACGAGTGAGTTAGCTTTCACCTTACTACACCCCTGGAGTGGGTTATTTTTTATATTTAACAACATACTGTTTTTTGGTCATTCCTAACTAACTAGGCCTAGGCCTAGCACTTGAAAACCCAAATTAGGGCTTACATCACTATTTGAGGCATTGAAATTAAAAATTGTGGGGTCCAGTTTCGGGGGTTGACAGTACGTTTAGGCCTAGCCCTAGCTGTAGGCCTACGCCCACCTGTTGTAGCGGCAACGGGAGCTAGCCCCTACTTGACTTCTACATTTTATTAGTAGGTATCAAATCAAATACTTTACTGTCTCTTATATCAGATTCATCTATTTTATTTGTAGTTAGGCCTACCGTCGTAATTCCGTCTCCTAAATCAACAGGCCAGCGTTTGGCGGCCACAACAACTGGCAAACACAACGTGGTACTGTCAATTTCCATAAACACTCGCATTTAGTTATTTATTTACAATAAAGTTGGCAGCACTATACATCGCCTCACAAATAGTTCTTACTTTTGCCGAGAGGTAACGCTACACGTCTGTTTTAAAATTATCCAAAGAACTTGAAACGGAAAGACAACACACTCGACCACACAAGGCAAACGTATGAGATACGGGCGTACTCCTGGCGCCATTTTTTAACTCCACGTATAAGATACGGGCGTACTCTACAAAAGGTTAAAAATTATGACTTCGATTTACACAAATTTTGGATAATTATTTGCATACCTAGGCGGAGGCCTACCACAAAAGTAGGTAGCAAAAAGTCAAGATAATTTTTCATACAGGGCCTACAACCTACAATATTTTTATAAATAGTTTATTAGCCTTTGGGATATCCTATGCATTTTTTTAAATCTCAAAATTTTTCAAAAATACCTAGGCCCTACTGCTATCAATTATAATATGCTATTAATGGTGTTTTCCATTGGCATGCACTCGGCGAGCGCATGGATGTCATTGCTGTCAACCTCCACTTGAATATTCAAAATTACTAAACTGAACAAATGAAGAGACAAGTGATGATTCGGTGTGCACTAGGGTGACCGGAGTGCGGCCAATGGAAAACACCATACCACAAGTTGTTTACAAAGAAACAGACTTCTCTTTCTAAAAGATCGGAGAAGGGTTGACAGGTTGGGAAAGCAAAGAGAACATAAATCCCAGCCTGAAGGGCTGGGGGCTACAAAACTTTTCACCTGCTGATGACAACTGCAGCTAATTTAAAGTTGTTAAGACTTCTCTTTCTATTTTTTTTTTTCAATTTAAAATTAACCTATATTTTTTTATTCGATAGACTCAAAATAGATAGGCCTACATTACTTCAAATAGATAAATCTCCAATTTTACTAAATTTAAAATTTTGATTTTTTTGATTTTTCAAAAAGTAGGGCTTAGGGTGTGTCTGAAAATTATTCAAAGTCTAGGTCCAGGTCCAGGTCTAGGTCCAAATTCAAGTCCACGTCTAACAACGTAGAAGGTACTAATTATCTGTCGATGGCGTGTGAAGTACTGTCTGAAAAGTCCAAGTCTAGGTCCATTCTTGGTCCAAGTCGACAAATAGATCGAGCAATCGAAAGTGTACACTCGTTTTAGGTCCGATTCAAAATGGCCGTCCGCGACAACGAGGGAAACAATAAATGAATGCATTGTTAAATAAAGGTAAACATTTAAGTTTTGTTTGTTTTTATCACGTATTTAATTGGTTTTACTAGATGTAATGTACAAATACTTTTTATAAACAAATACTTTACAAAGGACTATCGAATGCACACCTAACCTAACTTTAGGTAGTGTTGACTTTGCCCGGCAGGCAGCTCTACTGTAGGCTAGTATAGCACTTTAACATTGAGTTGGACTTGGACCTACACCTGGACTTGGACCATAATTCAGACACACCCTTAGTACTAGTTTACGAGTTCAGTAATTGCCCAACGTAGGCTATCTAATACGTCCATAGCACACAGACAGCGTGAACGTATTAGATGCATCCATAACAGAGAAAGGGTTGTGGAGAAATCCTTGTTCATATTGACAACGCTGTTTGACTATCAATATAGCTCAACTTATTTCATCTTGTTATTTGATTGCTAGAACCGTTATTGTAATTCTAGTTAAATTGTAAGTTGCCTTTCAGTGGAGAGTGATTTCATTGGCTGTGGCGGCTTCTCAATTTTGGTGGGATTGTGGTGAGTGTTAAAAAAGTGTGTGGACTAATTAGGGACCCTGACTATAAGTTAAGGAAGTTCACACTTAGGTAGGAGCATTTATTATTTACATAGTGAGGGGTTAGCCTTAAGAGGGTATGCTGAGGCTAGAACGGAGGCGAGTTTAAGCGCTCAGCTTTCTGGTTTTTTCTGGTAAACGGTTTATAACACCATTATCAAATTTCACACTAACGTTTAAAAAGAATAAATCTATGTTATCCATTATGCATATTCCTAAATTAATTCATTGATTTTGAATTAAAATTTAGTGCAATCACCAAAATTTACTAAATTTTGGTCAACTTCGGGAATTTATTCCAAGTGTACAGATTTTTTTAACTCAAATTTGCATAATGGATAACAACTAGGGTTGCCGTTCGATGTGAAAATCGTGATCGATAATCGGAGGCATCGAATCGATTATCATATCGAAATATATCGATATCATAGACCCAAATCGATTATCATATCAAATTCCAAATTGAGCCTAGGAAGCAGAAAAAACGCAAAATTGTAACACTAATACAAGAGATCATTAAGGATTAGAATGTTTAAAATAAAATTGAGGGCTGAATTTCAATTACACAGCCTATATTTTAATACGTCTTGACTTGCATCGGGTGTCACTGTTTACGTGTTCCAACAGTACGCGCATCTAGCGAGCGAGAGATAGTGGCGAGATCTCATCGACATTCGAGCTCACAGCCTTATCTCCTCCCAACCTCCTCGTCGTCGTTCTTTGAATAATAAAAAACTGCCACACTTGACTCATCTTGTTAGGCAGCGTCAGAAGTAATGGCAAATATCTTCTTTGGGTTTGGGACGGAAGAAACATCACGAATTCAATATAATTGGGCAGACTGACGCTAGAGAAGTTCACAGCCACAACACGTCGAGCCGTACTGAATACATCGCAAACCGCAATCGGGCCGGGCGATGTTTTCGTATCGCCTTGTATCGCGCTGCGAGCGCATGCGCACTGGCGGCGGTGGGCGTGGCATTATACTTGAGCAGCGATTGGCTACTCCGACAACCAATCGGCGCGTTGATACGACAGCGCGGCATTTTTAAGCATGGTAAACCGCGAAAACATCGATGTCACTATTTAAATCGATAATCATATCATATCATATCAAAATACTTGAATCGATTATCATATCATATTACTGATATCGATAATCGATCGATATTTCGATTATCGACGGCAACCCTAATAACAACGTTTAAATCAATGTGAACGCATAGGTTAATTTGGTTTTATTGTAAGATAAACGGTTTGGTGGGAATTTCCAGAATTGCAATCCATGTTTTGGATTTCCCATTTTTTCACGTTTTGGACTTATGTCTCGCAATGGATCTTTAAGACTTATTTTGTGCAACCAATTACGGATATCAATATAAAAGTATTTTATTAACATCCATTCAAAATTTGGTTATGATATTACCAACCGTTCAGCAGAAATCATCAACACCTGTTTGTGCGCATTTGAGTTGGACCAAGCTCAGCGTACCCTCTTAATTGGTCGTTTTATTTTCAAGATATTTTATTTCTCCACGAGTTTAATTTATGTGATCATTTTAATTAGGCAGTCTAGCTCCAAGTAATTATCAAATTAATAAAACTTTCGATTAGTTTAATCGGTTGTTTTTGTGTTAGTATTTGTGAGCGCGCCTAACGTGGTAGGCTTTTACGAAAGTCTGTGGAATTTGTGGAAAGAATCTAATTTAATCATTTGTTGCTGCTTTGTTTGTGAGTGACGTGGACTATAGGTACGTTTTACCATAGACCAGAGGTCTGTACGGTCACACACACACACCCTCCACCACCTTCAGTGCTCAGGCCACAGGCAGGACATACCCCATTTGACAATTTAACACTTGCAAAACCAGCAATCTGGTATACCAGCTCAAATGCAACCAGTGTCCTGCCGAGTATGTAGGCCTAACCAAGAACACGCTCAGGTCTCGCATGAATGAACACAGGCAAGACACAAAAAACGGGACAATTGACAAACCAGTGGCTCGTCACGCAGCATCCCACAACTTGGACTTAAACAAGTGCTACACAACCAGAGTGGTTAAAGCACTTCCTGCCAGCTGCAAGCCAGGGGAACTCAGAAGATGGGAGTTAGCACATCAGTGGATTACCCAATCCAGACTTCCACCTAACCTGAACTTCCGCTAGGCTCCTCCCCTACCTGTCACAGCCACACCCACCTACAGCACCTTGTAAATTCGTCCATATTTTCTGACTTTGTTTATTTTTAGCCTCCCTTTTGTTTTTTGATTGTTGCAATCAGTAGCATTTTTCCTTTCTCTCTTGAGTACCTAAACAAGACTTCGTGTCGAAACGTCTCGTATTTTTCTGTGTTTTGTATTTATGTTACTATTCTTCAATAAACTCAACAGCCACCATCATTTTTCGAAGGGAAGCTGTTGGATCCTATCTGACACCAATAATACAATATCTAGGTAAATTTGTCTAGCCTACAACTTACTTGTGTCTTATATGAACATCATATATGGATAAATATGGTGAAATCGTCTGAAACAAGAAAAGGAAAATCCATGTAGCTTTGTAATATAAAATTATTAGGTAGGGCCTACCTAGCCTGTGAGACCAGTTTGACTACCTACTAAAACTTAAAATCCAGGCTTATTTTAGTTAGTTATTTATTATTGATAGCAACTTGGGGCAATGGTTAACATTAAACAATACGTACTAGGCCTAACCTATGATTGAGGCCTGTAGGCCTACAACTTAGCGAAAAGGCTGCAGTAATTTTGGTAGTGTTCTAGTTACAGATTTCGCTCTCACGATAAGGGAAAGTCATAAAAACTTTTCAAACGTCAATAGGCCCCTACAGTAATAATTGCTGCTCCAAATTTCCATCAAGTGTTTTATGAGGTGGCAAGCAAAAACAAGTAAGACCTGGTTTATACTAGGGAAACACCAAAGTCATTGTTAAACGAGTGAGTGAGCCATGTGTATAGTACCGGTACCCGGTATCATTCCCCATACTGGGCTAGATCGAGCCTTAGGTACCTATGGGAGAAAAGGTGATGTTCCCGGGTACTCAACACTTGGATCACTCACTCGTTTAACAACGACTTTGGCGTTTTCCTAGTTTAAATTGAACATTCAAAATGCGAATCGTGTTCAAAACGTATTAGAGTGAAAAATTAACAAATTTCCAAGATAAAACAAAATCACCTAATTTTTATTTCCCATTTAACACCTTTCAAAAATAATATGCAGGTGTAAAAATATAAAAAAGTTCAAACTAACGGGTATCGAACCCCAACCCTCTGTGCGGTAGGCTAAATGCTTACCACTATGCTATGCTAGCCACGTAGTACATCTTGTCCTGCTAGCTGCTACTAAACAAATGCTATCGATATTTTTAAAATCCCATTTTTATTTATTGTAGGATTCAATCGCAATGGATCTAGCTGATTTTGTTAACAGTTCTCAGTGAACTCGTGCCGGATGTCTGTTTAAAATTTCAGCACAATCTGTTCAGCGGTTCGGCTGATTTTCGACGTACAGACAGACAGAATCACAGAATGAGAGCCGTATGAGTTGAATGGAGACACTCATTCGCTCCGCTCCCTCCTTTAATTACTACAGTTGTAGGCCTACGGAAGTTGATTTTACTGGGGTAACCCACTTGCGTTTACATTAATTTCTATTAAGGTACTCTCGTTATCATGTGGTTAACAACCTTCACACGCGGAGCGCTGCTTCTTTTGGCTTTAAATTTCGCTTGGATTTCGGGTTGCTCAAAGATTTGAATAAGTAGGCGGCTCTTGCTGTCCAAAAATGCCATTTTAACACCTTAATTAACAAAGCGAAAGCGAAAGCGAAGCGCGTATGTTTCACAATATTATTATTAAAACATACGCAGTTTGCGCCCGCCCCCACTACCACTATCCTACTTTTCCCCTAAAATCACAGTGTTAACAAATTGTACATACCAAGCAAAAACGTACTGTAACCTCACGGTAGGCCTCCGCCTACGCAAGGCACCTTAGCTACGTAATGAGCAAGATTAAAATGAGGTGGTGACCTTAGGTAGGCCTACTCTTTCAGTTGGTAGCCTCCAACGGGGAAAAGTAGGTTAGGGGAAGGGGTGGAGTGGGCACGAAGCGCATATGTTTTACAATATTAGGGGAGATTGGGGTAATTAGGAACAAATTTGTGTAAGTTGACCTATGATCTCAATTTACATATAACTAGAAAAACATGTTATAAATGTTTTAGTGGTATCAGATACATTGAAACATTGGCTTTCTTAATAAAATTAAATATTTTGCATTCATGTGTTATTTTAGATGCAATGATTTTTTTTCTACACGCGCATATTGTTCCTTATTACCCCAACATTTTGGGGCAATAAGGAACAAGCATTATAAGAAGCAAGGTAGGTGCATTAAAAATACATGGGGCAAATAGGAACATAGGTATTTGTAGTATAATTAAGTAGCAAAAGAATTCATCTTGATATCTTGGGAAGAGGTTTAATAGACAGGATACAAAGTACATATCAAAGGAGTGAAAGTTGTGTACAGACAGATATGGGTAGGTCAGAATGGTTTCAAGTGAATGAGGGCTTGCGACAAGGTAGTGTGTTATCTCCAACACTCTTTACTGTTGTAATGGATGAAATTATAAGAAGAGTGGAACCAAATACAGATGGAAGGGACACAAGAACATTAGTGTTTGCGGACGATGTGTTGATTTGGGGTGAGAGTGCCAGAGAAGTGCAGGAGAAGGTGGACAGATGGAACGAAGTTACTACAGAGTTTGGTCTAAAAATCAATCAGAAAAAGAGTGAATGTTTGCGTATGCAAAAGAAGACAAAGGGCAGGCCTAGAGACATAGAAAATATTGTACTACGTGGAGAAGTCTTAGAAGAAAAAGAAGAATTTAAATATTTGGGAAGTATATTGACAAAAGATGCAAAAGTGTGTAGGGAAGTGTCATCTAGAGTGCAAAAAGCAGAAGGGTTTTATCAATTGGTGAGAAAGTTACTATGGAATGAGTTGTTCCCACAAAAATGTAAAATTTTGCTGTATAAGGCATATTTTGTACCTATATTAACATATGGGGCAGTAACATGGGCAGTGGGAACAAAAGAAGAGAGTCAGCTGGAAGCAGCAGAAATGAAGTTTTTAAGAAGTATCAAGGGAGTTACAAAGATGGACAAGATAAGAAGTAATGAAATAAGGAAAGAACTGGGATTGGAGAGATTGAAGTTTAAGCTAGGAAGAGAACGTCTAAGATGGTTTGGACATATGAAAAGGATGGGCAGGGAGAGGATTCCAAGACGAGAATTTGAAGCGGCAGAGGAGGGGAAAAGAAGAGTAGGAAGGCCAAGAGAAAAATGGGAAAGATTAATTCAAGAAGACGTTGGAAAACGGAATGAAGTGTGGGAGCATGTGGCAAGAGTAAAGCTGTGGGAGGACAGAAGAGAGTGGAGTAAATTGGTGGAGAAGAAGGAGTTGGATGATGTGGAAGAAACACTAAGTCTGGCAAGCTTAGTATCTACAGTTTCATGCCCTTGATAATGGTGGAAAACCACCACTCAACCCGACATAGTTGGAACTGAGTTATGATGATTATTATTATCTTGCTTAGGCCTATTGACAAAGTTAGAACAGATGCAAATTGTAGTATTTTTTTAATAGCTAGAAACATGACATAACAGTTTTTTTTAAACTGTAATTTTTGTCTTAAAACTACACAAAGCTTCTCATAGCATGATGTTAATATTTAAAAAAAGTATTTGTATCATGAAAAATTACAAATATAGAAATTGTTATGCATGAATTACTGTTGAATAGGAAAAATATACACTTTTTAAGTGGGGGCAATAAGGAACACTTCCCTCACATTTAATTTATTAAACCAGATTTTCATCAGGGCCTACCAGGGTCCACTAGATACTTATGCTAAGCTGCTGTAAGCTGGGTCTTCTCACCTGATGTAAACAAACCGCCATTTTATATCTTAGCGTGTGTTTTAAAAATAATCTGGAGCGCTCCGAACACGCTCTGTAATATTATCCGTAGCAGAATGTGCTATGTTTTTGTTTTGTTTTGACAGATCATTGGGCATTGTGGATTATTACCAACTTTGTGTTTAGAATGAAGTTACAACTCCACGATAAAAGATTTTATGCGCATAAGCCTAGGCTAGGCCCTAGTGTGTGGGATTTTTCAAGACCCTTACCCGATAAACCTTTCTTGTAGAAGTCGACGTCGAACTTAGGTCTGGAGGTTACCCGCGTTCTTAGGGCTAGGCCCTAGGCTTAGCTCAGATTCATGTTCAAGTTTGATTAAAATTAATCCGCATTAGGTATTGGTTTATACATGGTGCAAGTATGGACAAGTGCAAGGCTTGGGCTCATCTTTATCTTACCAAACACATCAATGCTAATAGGCCTTATTGCCATAGGCCTACCGGTATCTGGACAGTTTTTCCCGGGCCCTAATATCCAAATTAGTATGCAAATGAAAATTGAGATATGAAGTTGAAAGATATAAAAATTATTTACATCATAATGTTACCTGCAAATATAAGAATCAAAGATTATATAAATGGTAGCCTATTTATGTATTTATTGCATTAAAAAAATAATGTGCAACCGATTTCTGAAATTGACGTCCAGCTGCAGTCTGCTGTTTGTTTACAAAATCTCTTTGAGGTCCGTTGGATAATGTGTGCGTGCACTCAGTAGACACATTATCAAGTGGGCCTTGACTTCAAGATATAAAATGGCGCTTATACATTGTGGAAGTACAAGCGAAGACCCACCTTACAGCAGCTGCAGCAGCTGTTAGGTATCTAGTGGACCCTGGGGCCTACTTGTTGTGTTTTAAACTTTTCCCAAAATGATTGAATTATTTTTGGATCTGGTTCTAAATTAAATTTAGTGACCCCAATGAGCTTAATTGGGCCTAGGAAAAGATTTGCCTCTTGAATGATGTCAAAGTCATCCCTCAAGGGCCAAGCAAAGATATTACCTCTCTACGCTCTAGGAATTTTACTTCAATTTCCAGTGGTTGATGATTGTGGATTCTTATTACCCTACCTGCATGACGAGACATGTTTGTTCCCATTTACCCCTATGATATAGCATTACACTATATGACTAATTCCTATTTTCCCCTAGTATTCCTATTTACCCCTCATGGGTGTTCCCTTTTACCTCAAAAATTACATTTTTGGGGCAAATAGGAATTACCCTCTACTTTTAGGAGAGGAAAGAGATAAAAAATTACAAAAATCAAAATAAGGCACTCTCATAATATGTAAGCAGTAAAATAAGCATACAGTCTTTACTACAATTAATTCTTATAAGAAAGGAAAATTTGATTTTTAAAACATTGTTAGAAACATTTTACACTTTTTTTGCAGTACCTTACAAGAGTCCTAAAAACACCAATCAAAAGTTATTGTTTTCAGTAGAATTGATTACATTATCAAAGAAGAAGGTATGTTCCTTACCAAACAATTTTTCATAAAAATTTACATCTTCAAATTTCTTAATTATAGGGCTTGTTCCCAATTACCCCAATTCCTTATTACCCCAATCTCCCCTATCATTATTAATATTATTATTATTAACAATAACAATCAAACACCCGGTTCCAACATAAGTCAGGTCGGGGGTGACGTATCACCAGTTTCTCGGACTGTGGACTTTCAGTGCTTGCTAGCCAGGCTCAATACCTCATCTACTTCAATGTCTTCTATGACAGGCATTTCTACCAGTTCTCTCCATTTCTTTCTATCCTCCCAGAGCAGGGTTGCCACCAAGAAAAAATAAAAATTCTGTTTGAGCACATCAAATATCCTTAGAAATCCTTAGGCCTAAATGAAACACCCAAATACTTAAAAATCCTTTTAATGATTGAAGTGAAGTGAAATTGAAGTCTTCGCTTCACTCGCAGCGTGTGAGTAGCTGCTACGCTCATCCAATAAACTTCAAAAAACTCATATTAAAACCTTATTAGGACCTATATGGATTCTGGCTAACTTTTTCAACTTTTTCTTTCAAAAAGCAATAGGCCTACATCACCATAACCTTAATGTCCATGAAAAATATGAACGTTGTAGCTCCACCCGTTTGGTCAGAATCGGCCCAAATGTCACGAAAATATTGCACTAAAAATATTTAAAAAATCGTAAAAGTAGGCCTACGATATTCATGAGAAATATTTCTTCGATTGTACCCAAAAACGTGGCAAGTCTAGGTTCAGAGATTTCGAAGGTCCCCTCAAATTTTCGGCAAGATCGCATATGCCGTTTGCCCGGTATCGTGCGAACAAACAGACAAAAAAACAAACAAAAAAACATTGGAGCTAAATTTTTAGAGGGGTCAGAGAAATTGAAGTCTTTGCTTCGCTCATCCAATAATGCAATTGAATAAAATAATAATGTAAAACATACGCACTTCGCACCCTTCCCCCCCCCCCCCCCCCCAACCTACTTTTCCAAATTGTCCCATCCCAACCAAAGAAGTAGGTAGGCCCCTAGGCCTACCAAAAAGTTGGGGGCTACCAACCGAAAAGAGTACCGTAGAGCCTAGGTCTAGGCACAGTTTACCGATAATATACAGTAGCAAAACTCGCTAGCGTAACACGCTATCAAACGATCACGCCTGCCCCTAGCGAAAGTGAAAGTCAACTAACGATGACTGTTGGGCTGCGATAATATTAGGCTATGGTCTGACAAAAGTTTTGTGTGAAGCTGTTATTAATTTTATTATTATTAGGTAGGCCTATATTATTATTATTCCCACAGAGCTAGTAGTACAATTGTATGTAAATCACTGACTTTTAGACGGCGGAGGCTTTTAGTTGACTCTCACTTTCGCGGTACTTTTTCGGTTGGTATGGACCGGTTTTTTAACACTGTTTTTTTTTTTCAATAAAAACACTGAAAAACAATTAGGCCTAGGCCTAGGCCTACCGGTAAGTAGTTTTGTAACGAAAAGGATTTCGGGTGCGCTCTTAACGATTATATCCTAGAACTAGCGCGGCGCAGGGTAACCAGCTGAAAGTTCGGCTAACCTAACGCAAGTAGTTTTGTAAAACCGGTCCATAGGCCTACCAACCGAAAAAGTTCCACTTTCGCTATGGCGCGCTAGGCCTAGCTAGGCCTAGTGTCGCGGCGGTACGCGCAGCCGACAACGACAGCAATCACCCTGCAGGCAGTGCATTGAAGTTTTGCTACTGTAAGAGATTGTTATACTATGTGGTCTAGGTCCCCAGGCTTGTTGTCATTGTCCGTGCCGGCTAGCCTACGATAAGCTTAACCGTTGCTTGAGGAAATTGTGTTGGTCTGTCAGTCTTCGTGTCAGTGCCAGTTGTCAGCAATAGACTAGGGCCTAGGCCTAGGCCCCACATGGCCATTGCTTACGCAACCGCCCTTGGCTAGCAAAACCCTAGGACTAGGCCTAGGGCCTAGGGCTAGGGTAGGCCTTGGCCTAAGATTGAGGTCTAATGTAAGCCTATCTAGAGCCTAGCAATTTAACCAGGCCTGGGGGCCAGTCCTTTGAAGCATGTAGGCCTAGGCCTAGGCCTAGGCTAGGCTGATCAGTTGCTAAGCTTTAGCTATGCCTAGGCCTAGGCCTTAATTAGCTAGGGCCTAGGTCTAGGCTTAGGGGTTAGCTAAAACAAAGGCCCTAGACCTAGCCTAGCCTAGGCCTAGCCCTTACCAAGGACACAAGATTTTTTTGGTTCTTACCTTGTTCAACAAAGTACTAAAATGTTGTTTTGTAACAATGTCGTGTGTAATGCTCGAATAGTCGTAAGCCCGTCGGCCGATAAATCTCGTAGCTGCCAACATTTTGAGGAAAATATAAACTTTACTTTTAAAACCAATTTAGTTAGCGGCTTCACGTGTTAAATGATGCAACTCCACACACATTCACGTTCATGCAAGGAAAGGTTGACGAATGACGATTCTCAAAAGACGATTCTCGAACAACTGCGCACTCTCTTTGCGCAAGTCACTGCCGCCTCAACACAAACAGAATATTCTCGAATCAAAAAAATACCCACAGCACAAATCGCTCGAGATTTGAAAATGTGCACCGGGTAAAAACTTTAAATACACTTCGTATGGGGTATTATCTACACACACATAACAAAAACTTGTAAAAATACAGCCAAACCTTACACACTCAAAAGAAATGATATCTAAAAAAGGGCCAAGCTCATCTACCCTTTCTCCTTCCACATTTGCGCATTCTTAATTCATAAACTAACAGTGTCCCATAACAGCATGATATTACGTTTAAATTAATTAGAAAAAAAGAACTTGGATGAACTATTACGTTTAAATTAATAATTGCAAATTCTATTTTGCTAAACTTTTTAAGGATGCTGTTACGGGACACTGTACGTTTATGCGCAAATGTAGAAGGGTAGATGAACTTGGCCCTTTTTTGGATGAGCGTAGCGAGCGAAGCGAAGATTCCATTTCACTACACTGGAGAAAAAAATCCGGAATGTTTTTCTTTCTCAACTCAGTATTTTCAAATACAAGATACTAGGAAGCTTCGCAAACGCTTTTTCAGGCGTGTTGTTGGATGAGCGTATTTTTTTTTAACGAAAAACGTTAAATTGCGATTTTCATGAGAAATAATTTTTCGATTGCGCTCAAATTTCAAATTAATATATTAATTCATAAAATTAAGGTTCTGTAAAAAAATCATTACAGTCGGAAAAAGCATGTAGGTGTAATTTGCCGAAGATTTTTTTTATACCGAAAAAAGCGAAAAATTGGGATTTTCTTAAGAAAAAATTTGTAGATTACGCTCAAATTTCACACAAATATATATATATATATTCAAAAAATTAAGGTTCTGTAAAAAAATCATTACAATCGAATGAAGCATGTAGGTGTTATAAGTCGAAGACAATTTTAAAAAATCGAAAAAATCGTAAAATTGCGATTTTTATGAGAAATAATTTTTAGATTGCACTCAAAAACGTGGCTGTTCTAAGTTTAGAGATTTCGAAGGCCTCCAGAAAATTTCATCGCAATTGAAGTATCGGTTTAGCCGGAATCGCGTTAACAAACACACAAAAATACTAACAGAAAAAATAAGAAAAACGAAAAAAATCGTAAAATTGCTATTTTCATGAGAAATAATCTTTCGATTGCGCTCAAAAACGTGGCAGTTCTAAGTCCAGAGATTTTGAAAGACTCCAGAAAATTTCATCGAAATTGGAGTATCGGTTTAGCTGGAATCGTGTTGACAAACACACAAAAATACAGAAAAAAAAACAATCTGGATTATGTTCTTCAGTGTAGTAGAATGGAATCTTCGCTTCGCTCCCTACGCTCATCCAACAAATTGTGGTATCACTGGGAGGTTAATCATAAATGTGATATACTTCAAAATAATTACTGAATTAATTAACAATGTGTGTAATTACTGTGATAGATGAATGAATTGAAATTCTTTAAAATATTTTAATTTGTTTGTTGTTAATAATCTGTGTAAGTAAGTAATGACGTGTAATGTGCCCTGACCATGATGTGTGATGGTAATCAAGTACCTTAACTACAGAACAAGTTCTTCAAAGCATTGCTGATATCACAGCGATAAAAATTGCTGCAACTCATATTTTGGCCGACAACTTTTGAAACTCTTTGTACTCCTAAATTTGATATAATTTTAAAATGGTGTGATAACATTGCATTTTTGAGTGGTTTTATTCAATTTTGTTGGCAATTTTGAGCAAGGGTAACCAATGTTTATGCAAAATTTCAACATGTATGCCTAATTTCAGTTTTGCAAATACTATTTGCACTTGCTATAACTTCATGCATTTATCTTTCAGATGTAGCAACACTATATCTGAGCTACACAAAAAATTGTGTATCTTACTATTTTACCGCTTCATGTTCATAGTGGTGTGCAAACACCGTACTCGATTTCCCAAAGTTAAGCTTCCATTATAAGCTTGGAGCAAGACGATTTTTGTCTCGATTTTATCGAATCAGGTGTAACAAATGTTTAGATTTACACCGCTTGATTTCATCACGAAGATCATTCAAGACAAGGGGAACAATGATGCCCATATAAAATATAGACAAAGAAAAGCACTGTGCTTTGCAAGAAAAAACATGGGCCTAAAAATGGACGAAAATTTGTCAAATAAGTATATATTTGTAAAGCCATTAACCAATAGCCATAGACAATAGGTTTGTTTGCAGACATACCTAGTGTGTGCTACAGTGTTACACTGAAGCAAATGGACCAGCCAGTGTATATACCTACACTTTCACATCAGTGCAAGCAAACAAACGAACTGAATATCAAAAAATTTGTGCAAGTTGAAGTACAAATTACCAGCCTATCCTAACAAGACATCAACTGGAAATAACTGCTCACTGACTTGAAAAGTTATTTTCTCAATATATTGTGTATAGGCCCTACTGTCCACAAAAGTACATAGCGGTTAAAGGTTAAAAAATCGAGCAGAGTATGGGAAAAAGGATGGATTTCGTAGCCAATTTTTCAAAATGTCCTTGATCGGGACGTAAGTTGTATTCTGTGCACTTAACTTCAACATTTGCGCTCACTTAATGTAAACATGAAAATCGCGGCCAATGTTCGACTCAATGCTGCTGCATGTGCATTCCTGTATGAAATAAGCGCTACCCAGTAAGCCTACAATCAAGCCACGCTGGAGCACACACATCGTTTGCTAGCCAAGTCTCGAAGCCATCACTGCACCCTGTCCTCGCTTCTCTCATCCACTCACTCTTTTCGCCCGCCGGGCAGACGCCTTAGCGACCAGCTGCTTATCCATTCTCGTCTTGTGACGAATGGGGAGATACAGACTAGACAAAGATACTTCAAAGTTTTAAGTATGTTTTTAGTAGTACAAACAGTTATGTTTAAAACTAAAAATAAACTTTAATCTAAATTATTAATTAAAGTGTCTTATAAGAGTTATAACAAAGTTACTTTATGCTATAGACTACTGATGACGACGTGTTAATGAATGAAATGAAAAGTGAAGAGATAAGCAAGATCCACTCACGAACCAACACATTGGGCGTTCATAGGACTGTTTTAAATAAATAGATAGTTCAGTAAAATGTGCATCACGGCCCTAAACCAACCCTCAACAATTCTATTCGCAAGCTCGGAAATTGCAAGTGAAAATTGGTTGCTTGCGAGTTGGGCAATTTAGTTTGAATGGCCACGCTTGCAATAAAACTCCACAAATGAAGAATAACTTGGTTGCACCCTAACCATGGCAAGCTACGAACCACTTGCCAATTACGTAACTAACTACTAGACCATCAGGGTCAAGTTCCTTTCCGCTATCATACATACAATTCTGAAACTTATGGCTCTACGAGGACATGAGTTTGAGTCCCGTATACGGTATAAGGCATGGTTTTTGGTATTATTTGTCCTTCATTGTCTTCTTTCACCACTGATCGACTGGAATAGCTAGATAATTGTGGCCCTACCACAGGTTTGGTTGTGTTGTGAGTTTTGTTTGCATGTAGCTAGCTGATTTTTAGTGGCCACCATCCGCCTGATGAGTCCCAGAAGGACGAAACGCGTTGTGGATTAAGGTAACAAACAACTTTAAATTAGCTGCAGTTGTCATCAGCAGGTGAAAAGTTTTGTCGCCCCCAGCCCTTCAGGCTGGGTTTTATGTTCTCTATGCTTTCCCAACCTGTCAACCCTTCTCCAATCTATACTGTTAGTTAGTTAGTTATTGGGGTTTTAGGGTAGGGCTGCCCAAAACATCATATCGATATCGAACTTTTCAAATCGAGTATTGGTATTGTTTTTTTTTTGAATATTTTTTTTGATTTTAAACGTGTTATTACGTTCTTTGGGCTTAGCCAAGGCCCCGCCGGCAATGCAGACATGCCACTGACCGTCCCATGAAGAACAATCACAACAATACTTGCGGCGGCCCTGCGAAGAGATAGAAGCTAACTGACTTCTCTGTCTCTACCTCTCTCTCCCTGACTCTGTCTGGACACTACTGTAGTGTAACAACTTGAGCTGCCTCTTATGCTTTGCTGATATGAATGAGATTACACATGTGGTCTTGTTATCTTATCTCACAACATAAACAAAACAAAGCAGCAAGAGTCTTGGCCCGAAGCCAAACTGACTTATCAATATGTAGTTGGTGGCGTGGGAGGGGGGGGGGGGGGGGGAGGAACAGCGCTGCAGAACCATAACTCACTGCCACACCAACCATTTCTTGGTTTAAAAAAAAAAAAAAAAAATCAAAATCAAACGATATACATTTCCATATTGATATCGAATTTTTTTCGACATATCGATATCGTATTGAATTATCGATATTGTTGGGCAGCCCTACAAAACAGACTACGTTTATCAAGCGGGCTCAGTCCGGACTAGCCGGTCCGAGCTTCACCCAGTGCGCACTTAATTTCGCTGATAAACACTCTGGCTCGCTCTTATTTCAGTTTGGTTACGATACCGCACTAGCTCGTTCCAAGCGAACTGAAAAGTAGTTGATAAACGGTAGCGTGCTCAGATCGGACAGGTTCATTGGCGACGCTCCCTAATCATATGCCATGAAGTCATTGATATTAAACATCTATAGGTGTTTAATATCTAAGCATGTGTAGTTAATAACCACTGCCTCTAAAGCTATTTTCGTAATATAACCGGCACTGACTAAGTGCGAGCTTATTGGGAGTCCATCTTGGATTTTAAGTGCGATCTAGAACAGTGTTGATAAACAGTTGGCGGACTCGGAGCGCATTAAAATATATCCGGACTGAGCCCGCTTGATAAACGTAGTCACAGTAAAGTTATCAGTGCCCATGCTGGAATAGCCTTAGAGCAATAATAGAGATGTTAAGTAATAAATAAATCATCATCAAGTTACAGGCTGCCAAGGTAATTAAGCGAGCAAAGCGAGCGTTTCCATTTGACTCTGCCGGAAAAATTAGTCACTGTTTTTTTGTTTTTTGTTTGTTTGTTTGTTTGTTTGTTCGTTTGTTTTTTTGTTTGTATGTCTCGCCATAACGTTCGAACGGAGGCTCGGATCGAGTTGAAATTTTGACCATCCGCAAGCTTCGTTCTCGATTGAATGCCATTAGTTTTGTGGCAAAATCGTTCAAAAAGTTAAAAAGTTACATTAAAGTTAACCGAAAGTTTTTTTTTTCAAACTAAACGGCGACAAAATCTGAGATAGCCAAATCATTTAGAATGTCCGTCCGGTCACGAATATGTTAATTTTATTTTGATCCAATAAGTAGTGTAGATGGAAATTACATTATAACAAAAGTAACGTTGCCATGACAACGAAAAGACGCGCGAAGTTTCTAATGCACTGCCACCTAGAAGTAATCAAAATACTTTCGAGGAAGCAGTCTATTATTTGTCAACAAAGAGTTTAATTAAATAGTTTTCCCAAGGAGTCAAGGTCCTCTAGATGGCGGTGGATGCAATGTGGGTCTAGCTATAGCACGTGCTCGCTTATCAACGCGTCCAACAGAGCGTTTCCTAGTGTATACAAAGGCAAATTAGCAAGGTAAGGATGCAAATCGAGGGTGTCGACAAATTTCCCACTACAAAATTCCCCGACTAATCCAGGTTTTCCAGATGGAAAATTATATTTTTCCAGGCTGCAAATTTGGCTTTCCCACACATTATAATGGAGGTAAAATAGTTTAAAAATTTAATGTCGATTTTAGCGGGAATTTTAAACACCAGACGAGGCAAAATAATTTAAGAATTGTTTTTTAAAATTGAGAATTTTAAAATTACTAAAATATAGATTATTTACATTTCTAGTAAAATTCCAGAAAAAAACAAAATTCCTCGACTTTGCCAGATTTATTAAATTCCCCAACTTTACCATTTTTCTTAATTCTTAGTCTTGTAGACAACCTGAAATCTATTCTGCAGTTTCACTATAACTGAAATTATTGAGAAGAGAAAGATTAGAGTACACACAGACAAACCTAGATCATGTGCAACATACACCTGGTAAAGCCGATTTTGATATTGCATGGCAAGCCAATTATAATAATATCGTGAAACTCGTCAAGCATCTCGTAAACGTCAGATGCCAAGTTGAGATCAGAGTGTGTATTTTATTATTCTAGTGAATCAACTAGCAAGTACAACTAGCTGTTGTAGAGGTTGCCACTTGTGTCACTATTTCAATTGCATTTTGCAAATGAGCATTTAGTTTTGTGAATCATAATAAATAAAACATTTGAAGAATAGGATACTGCAACTTTGCGCACCTTCAAGAAACAATAGACGTAATTCCAGCAGGTGAAATTGCAACTCTCAGATTATGGAAAGCGGCAGCTGGCAGACACAAAAGGAGGAAGTTGTTGGCGGCTGCGCTAGATCGTAGGCCTCTACTTTACACTGACAATTGGATAGAACTCCCATCACGTAAAGTCATCAATGCATATATTGGATATCATGTTTTTAGTAAGATATCACCTCAAAATGCATTTTAGGTCATCAAACATAATGCACACACAAAAAATTTCAGCCTGTGGCATTGTGGCTATAAAATAAGGCATTTGGCCACTGTTGATTACTAGTAACTTTTAGGTAACGCATTACTTTTTTCACAGCAGTATCTTTAAACATTTAAAGCTAATAATATTTATAAGGAACATTCAAGAAAAAATCAAAATCAATTTTTGAAATAGACAATTAATTTAAAGTATACCAACAGCAAAACTTTCAACATGGCCGTTTTCGGTCAATAATCCTCTTTTCTAAACTACATTACCCTTTCTTACAGTGATAATAATAATTTTGATAATAATTACTAGAATTCATACCGGTACGCTACCAGCCAGCAAGGATTAACTGGTTGAATTAAACCTTGTTTACCGCACTTTGCGATATTTCCTAAAAGTAACTTTGATAGTCACTTTTAATAGTCAATATGTACCTTTTAGTTAGTTACTGTACTTTTTTGACAATGAACACTTTTAAAAGTAAAAAGTAGCTTACACAAGGTGACAAGACTGCCTTTGGCGACCGACGATTAGACCCCAGTTCATCTGTGCCACCTCGTCACGAATGGACTTAACACCATGCGACAGCATGCAGCAGTTACTAATTACTATAGTGGATTACCTATTATTTATTTTGTCAACGTTTGGCCTACATGTCTATTTTCGAGTCAGAAAACTCTTTGTGAAAGAAGGCCAAGGGTGTTTTGACAGTTAAAAAGTTAACCGACAGGCGACAATGAATTTTATGAAATTCTTGCTCTAGAATCGGCATATATATACGATCGACTGTGTATTGTGTTGTGACGTTTATCAATTTCTTTTAAAGCCTTAGGTTATTATGCCCAAACCTTTAACATGGTATATCGTGAGTTTCAGTTATTATAAAGAGTTTAATGTAAAAGGAACAGAGAGGGATTAAATGTGAGATAAGAATGCACACATAAAAGTCTATTTCTTTTTTCTTGTATTGTCACACCGTAATGTGAAAGCACACAGTGCAAGCTGCCTCGCCTATCCCGAGGCGGCGTGCACTGTATGTACCTACAGCAGAACATTACAATGGAAAATAAACCAAACAACCTGGACTGGACAAGAGGAGAAATGACACACAACTACAGACAAAAGAGCCGTAAAAATACACAAACTGCTGGAACAGAATCGTTTTGAAAAAATACCGAAGTCCAGAGTCCCAGTACAATTACATATTTATATTAGAGCTTTCATTCCAACACCAACACGAAGATTGCTGTCACACAAGATGTGCATTTAAAACAATTTGCAAGGACCTTTCATACCGGCAGCACGTCGTTCAATATAGAAACATTTTGTGTGGAAGTTGGGCATCTTTGCAATATTATTACATACCTAAAAGAACGTTTAATTTTACATCTTTCTGGAATTTAAAGACTTGGAATTCAATCGGAGCTGCAAAATGCAGATGTACGTAATGCACTTTCCAAAAAAGACAAAAACATAATATATTAAAAAAACTATGCAATAGTTTGGTCGATTCACAACACCTGATAGTGATAAGGGGGAGGGTGATGTACCACTATGGGGCAGTTTTGAAGTTGTTTCATTTAGTTTAAAAACACTCGTCACACTTCTAGCACAACAGATAAGTAGTTCATTTGTCAATATACAACCATTAAAGTTTGTTTCATGTCATTAGGTTGTATGTTAAGTTTGCACTTTTCCTTAATACCATGTTGAAATACCAGAAGTTCACTGCTTTAGCTCTAACATGTCTTCAATTATTTTTCATTCATTATGAAAAGAAATAACCGAAAGTAGTCTCAGTACTTATTATAAGCACATATTACCTACATCATGATTGTGAGCTTTCCGATTGTTCGCGATCAAGATGAACAAGTATTTGGGTATGTATCGCTTCCAGACAAAATTTCTCACACATCAGTTTTACACAGTTCTATCAATAATATTATATCTATAGAAGTATTCAATTTTAAATGTTTGTAATTATTTGATTATCAAGATATCACAGTCACAAAATGATAAATAATACCAATTATTACTAATTAACTAGCTTCTGTGTTCTTTAGAGAAGAAAGGTAAATTGGATACATATCAAGTGCAAAGTCTGGGAGAGAACCTGTCAGTTCAGGATTACAACACAGAGCCGATAAAATTATAGTCTACCTACCATCATGCTAGTCGAAAATGTGTAAGTTATCTGCTGGAATATCTCACCACCCAAATACTTGGCCATCCGTGACCAAAACCGCACTTTATAATGCATACGCGAGCGACACTTTATCACTGGCTCACTGCCGGAGACTTCTTATCAGAGTCTTGACTCGAGGGCGTGTTACCCTGGGGCGGACCCCCAGGTCCCCGGTCGGGGCCGGGCCCACCTCCCCCCCACGAGTTGGGGCCGCCCGTCATTGGCGAGTCCGAGAAACCGTGGTTATCGTGGTCTAACGAATTGGCCGCGTCGTACTGCGTGTTCTCGAGTCTCGTGATTAGTCGCTCGTCCTCGTCACCAAACTCTCCACCCATCAGCGAGGGCTCACCAACCACCATCACATCCTGTCAGCAAGACACAACTCTAAGGTTACTTGTTCCAGAGCATTATTTGCACACAGGGTTTGCAGGATAATGTGGGTACAAAGGAAGAGTAAGTGAAGAACAAGATATGCTACAAAGAAAGGGACTATTAAAACAAGAAGGAACACGAGTGCTATCAATACTGGTTATCATGACATGATAATATGGTAGTACCGTACTAGTATATATGTCAATGTGGGCATAAGAGATGAAGTTGGCAGTAATGGCAACACAAAATCTCAATGATGTACATGGGACATGGGTAGGCCAAAGAGTGACCCAAAAAGATCTGAAAATAAAATACACAACAGAACAACACACAGATTATACAGTAGGGATGTGCGAACGTTCAAAATTCGAACTCAAACTTTTTTAAAGTTCGAGTTCGGTTCAAGTTCGAAAAAAGTTTGAAGTTCGAAAAAATGTCTTTTTAGTTTTTATACTAATTTGTAGTGGTGTGCGGTCACATATTATTTGACAAGTCAAAAAATGGTTCTCAGTTTACAGGTACAAATTTAAAAACAAAAAAATGGATGGTGGAGGTGCCGGTCCAGAAGTTAC
This sequence comes from Sweltsa coloradensis, assembly GCA_024449915.1. Taxonomy (NCBI): domain Eukaryota; kingdom Metazoa; phylum Arthropoda; class Insecta; order Plecoptera; family Chloroperlidae; genus Sweltsa; species Sweltsa coloradensis. The sequence continues at coordinate 421,319 of JAMZAV010000304.1, forward strand.
ATACTTTCTCGGTGGAGGTGCCGGTCCAGACTTATCACTATTTTACCTATTATGACGGTTTGATATATACCTTTAAGTTGGGTTCGAGTTCGATATAGTTCAAAATTTTTGTAGTAAAGTTCGAAGTAAAAATAGTGGGTTTGCACATCCCTATTATTAGTGTTGCCCAACGATATATTTTTCAACATCGATATCGGCGCCACTTTGACGATGTCGTATCGCGATATCGAAACCTAAAAATCGATATCGATCTTTTTCGACTGCAATACAAACCAACCAAATTTTTAAAGGCATACAAACTATGACGCAATAAGCCCCATTCAAAGCAGGGGTTATGCATGATATGTAAAGATATCACAACTTTAGTCTCATGAGCATGGGCCATCACAGATAACTCATGTTAGTGTAATAAAAAGTTATCTGTGGCGACTGGCGACTGCGTTGCTGAAATATTTATTTCCAGTTTACTATGGTATCGCTTATAAAACGATATCGCGATATTTCCGATAAGAGGCAAGGATATCGATATCGAAAATAGGCTCTATTTCCCCGCGATATCGATATCGTATCGAATAATCGATATCGTTGGGCAACACTACCTATTATACAGTAGTGCTGTACTACAAATTTTCAACCAGGTTAGGGTACTTTGAATTTTGAAATGTAATCCACGCTAAATATTGGGGACATCTGGTAATAACGTACAATTCAGACCTGCTCTGGTTATTTGGTTAGCCATATCTCTGTAACTACATGTTTTGACGGATTGCAAATAGTAAGATAGACATTTTTTCATTTCAAATGGTGAAAATGCTGTAACTATGCGAGTTACAAAACAAACAAACAAACAACATAAAATAATATCTGACCCTCTAGCGATTGCTAATGAATTTAATAGTTACTTTTGTAACATTGCCCATAATCTCACTAGTAATTTAAAAATGAAGGACAACAGCCACCAAAAACACTTAATTAAGTCAAATAAAGAAGCAGAAAAATCATTGTTCCTAGCACCAACCTCCGAAAAAGAGATATCGGTAGTTAAAAATTTAAAGAACAAAAATTCTTGTGGGCCATACGGCATACCAATAACACTGATTAAAAAATGTATCCACAACATTGCAAATCTGCTATGTTTTGTTTTTAACAATTGCATTGAAACTGGTATCTTTCCAGAAAAACTAAAGGAGGCCAAAGTAATTCCACTCCACAAAAAAGGCAAAAAATCCCTAGTAGAAAACTATACAGACCAATATCTATTAAACCCGCATTTTCAAAAATTTTAGAATCTATATTAAACACTCTATTGTAGCATTTCTCGAAAAGAATAACTCAATTTCTGAATGCCAGAATGGATTCAGAGCAAATAGATCTACCCACAACACAATCGAGCGTTTTCTTAAAACAATTGTTAATTGTATTGAAAAAAAGACTCCGGTAGCAGGAATTTTTTGTGACCTCACTAAAGCATTCAACTGCATGAATCATAACATCCTACTGGACAAATGCAGTAACTACGGCATCAGAGGCATCCCGCTAGCTCTTATTAAATCCTATCTTAGTAACAGGCAACAAAAAGTCGAGGTAACCCACACTAATGAATTCGGGACTGAAATCAAGTTTCTCTCCGATAATAAGAATATCTCTGTTGGAGTTCCTCAGGGTTCAATAATAGGTCCTTTATTCTTTCTAATATTTATCAACGACTTTCCTTTTAATATACTAGACTCGGAAATGTTTGCCGATGATGCAAACATAATAGCCATAGCAAATGACATATCAACTCTAAAACAAATATCTGAAATAAAAATTGCTAATGCCACAGAATGGTTCAACGATAATGGACTGCTATTAAATGAAACCAAATCTATAATAGGGAATTTGCATAACGATATTTTATGATTCTACTGGGTTTAGGCCACCTTCCTTTATACAAAAATATCTTATTTTCTTGATTTTGAGAATATTTTCATTTATAAAATAAGGGTGAAAGTTTCCTACATATTTTGGCGGGAAAAAACGGGTCATACGTCACCAGCCTTCATGATGCCAATCAACCAATCACGTAACGATATATCAAGTTACTCGCTTTCGGAGATTATCTTGGCTGTGGAAGCATATTTTGACATCTAGTTTGTTCTAATATGATTAATATTTTATTTTATACATTTAGTAATATCACAACGTAAGCTTTAACTGCATTTTAATTGATAATAAGTAAAAACGCAATGTTGATTATGAAACTTGGAAAAGGACATCAACTTCTGTTTATTGTTGCCCATTGTTGTAAGAAGCAAAGACTTTGGTAAAAGGAGGGAATTTCGTTGTTTATCTAGGCGGCCGTGTTCGTCATGAAGGCCGGTGACGTAGGCAGCCGTTTCAAAATAAATGTGCGGGAAATTTAAAAGGTCAAACTTTGACCCTCAACAGATATTGAACGATTAACTTTAAAAAACCTGAAATTAACGTTTTATCATTTTTAGACGAATATCTATAAATTGCACATACTTTTATCGATATCTGGAACTTATGCAAATTCCCTATTGTTGAATTTCACAAAGACCCACGGGTAGAAATAAAAACAGTATACAATAGTACAAATAATACCTCAATCAAAGTAGGGGCATCAACAAATTTTGTGGGACTCATAATAGACAGTAAACTCAAGTGGCACAAACACATCAAAGTGCTAATTAAAAAACTTAACTCTGGCTACTTTGCAATCAAATCAATCAAGTCTGTAGCAAACATTGCAACAGCCAAACTAGTATATTACTCTAACTTTGAGTCACACATAAGGTATGGAATTGAATTCTGGGGTTGCTCTCCCAGTACCAAGAAAGTTTTTATAATTCAAAAGAAGGTAATCCGGTCAATGCTAAACAAGTCTCGAAGATCACACTGTAAACCTCTCTTCATCAAATTAAATATTTTAACACTCTATTGTTAATTCTACAGGCAATCCTTAAAGTAAAAAAAAACATAAAAACACTTTCAACAAATAACAATATCCACACCCACGACTAAAAAACAACATACATGTAAATTATTTTTCAAAATCTTCAACCCAAACAAACTCTGATTACATACACATAAAATTGTTTAATAAACTACCGATGAACTAAAAAACATAGGCTCATTAGACCGTTTTAAATACTCTGTAAAAAAGTTCGTTATCTCAAAAGCTTATTACTCCATAAACGAGTATAAGTTGAGAACCTAGTATAATTAAGGTTAGTGTAGACTCAAGATTATGAAAGTGTAATTCATGAACATATTTCTTGTCTATTTATTTATATATTAATTTATAGCTATCCGGAGAGAAAAAGGTCCGATGGAGCGCTAGTGAGCAATCAACTGTTTAGCAAGATGGCCGGGTAAAAAGGGGATAGCTGCCGTCCACACCCTTGGCTAACATTGCATGGACCCAAGCTTGAAACCTACTTTTTCTGTTGAAAACGTCCAGTTACATAATAGAAAATGATTCAGAACTATAGGTTGATATCTTGTGGTATAGTTAAAGTTTAAACATAATGAAAATCTGTAAAGAATAAGTGATTTTATATAGGGTACGTTCTTCTCACGTACTGCATTTCAAATTACTAGCGCCTATGATTTGTTCGCCCTAAAACAAAGAGCATCAATTACTAATCCCAGAGTATAAAATATCCTTGTAGTATAATATGCTAAAGCAAGCGTGGACTAGTAATTTGACAAAATGTTAATGGCCTAGAGCTGTGATAAACTGAGAGAACAGCGCGGAAAATTGACGGCCGCCTAGCTTGGCCTAGGGCCTAGGCCTACTGCTTGCCAGTTTCAACCATCCCTAGGTGTCAAATGACTCGGCTAGAAGAAAAACTAATAATTTTTGTTACTAAAATTTAAATTTAGAAAATAATTAACCAGTCTGTATCCCAAAACTATCAATTTATTTCAATAAATTGGATAGGCTCCGTCAGCTGTGTTGTCTAGGCGTCTCGCATTTACAGCCAAGTCGCTAGCCTAGGGCCTAGCAGACGTGCAAAACTCTGCTTAAATAATAATATTCTGGCCAGACTTAATTTCGTATGTAGGCCATCACACCCTTTCGAGCTTCTTATATTATTATTTAATGAAGAGCCTACACTAAATAATAAACATGTAGGCCCTAGGCCTACTTTGACACCGCACCAAAGGAAAGCAAATCTAGGCCTAAAATCTCGCGTGAACGGAGCTGACAAAGGCATTTAAATGTGCAAAACGAAGGGCGATATGAGGTTGAATCCATTTTCAAACATCTGGTGTAATCTGCTTACATATAAACACAGACATTAATCGGTAGTGTAATCGGCTAGATAAAATAATGTCTCAATTATATGCTTCATTCAAGAACCTGTCAACATTCACTGCCGAGACCCAAAAGTCAAGTTTAGATAATACCTTTCAGGTAGTTTTGTAGAGAAAGGTTGAATGGATGGAATCTATTTGGTTACTGTATTTTATGCTTTCAAATTGCAATTTTGGTGAATTAAAAAAATCATAATATTTCTTAGTTTTGTAGATGACACGATTCCCATGCGTTTTCTATCGTACCTATCCCGATTCTCTGTCCTCACTCGCGCGCCAGAGGCCATACTGTTGCCTCGGGTCTTTCTGAGGACGTAATCTTGAAGCGTCAGTTATGAGTTTCCCTTGTAGATTGACATTTTCGTTTGCTAGATTGAGTGGAGTTAATGATTTGTCAGCTAGCACCACAGCCCTATGCAGTGTTGATTGGTTGCTCTTTGTAAAAAAATATTTTCTTAAAATGTCTAGTTGTTTATAATACAAGTTGTTCAGATCAATTAGGCCTCGTCCTCCTTGTTCTCTTGGAAGTGTCAATCTCTCTATTGCTGATTTAGGATGATGCATTCTGTGTTTAGTAAGTGTAGTACGAGTTAATATTTCCAGCGCGTGGATGTCTGTCTGTGTCCATTTAATGATTCCGAATGAATATGTCAGTACTGGTATAGCATATGTATTTATTGCTGTGATCTTGCTTTTACCGTTTAGTTGCGTCTTGAGGATAGATTTTAGTCGCTTCTTGTATGTATCTATCAATTTTTTATTTATTTATTTATTTATTTTATTATTATTATTATTATTATTATTATTATTATTAAACCAATTTTAAATTGGTTTAAAAATTACTTAACAAATAGGAGAATAAGAGTTAAGGTTGGTGATTTTTTAAGCCACGAACGTGATGTTATTTCAGGAGTTCCTCAGGGTTCTATTTTGGGTCCAATTCTATTTCTGGTCTACGTAAATGATTTGGTTAAATGTTTTAAATATTGCTATGTGTTTATTTATGCCGATGACATTTTGATTGTTTCAGTTCATAAAAACATTGAAATTGCACAGTTGTTGTATTTACAAATAGATTTTATTAACCTACTTAACCCGAGAGTAGTCGCGCCCCTGTTTGTAACGTTAGTAGTCGCGCGCGGTCCTTTAGACCGCATTATTTATTATGGGCTAATAACGTTAGGATGACGTTTTGATTACAAATATAAGGTAATTTATAATATAAGTAACAGCATACCTGGTTATATTAATCAATTATCAATCAATAATCAATAAATAATCAATCAATAATCAATCAAACACAGAAAAGTAGCAAACCTACAAAAAGGTATAAAAATATGTTTTGAAACACCCTGTAGTTCGTATTATTAGTAAACCAAGACAGTAATATTATGCCAACACTGTATGTTGAAGAATAATCAACCTACAATAACAAAATACATGTCTCATAATAGTGATTGAATATGCATATTTTTGCCTCCCTTAGTAGTCGCGCAGCGGTCGAAAAGACCGAGCAACCAAACAGGACCTCTTATCTTAGATGAAGTTCTGCAGAAAACTGAATCGCGTATGGCACACTGGCTTCACAAATCTATTTTGGGAAGGTAGGCGGAACTAGACAAGCCACGCATGCGCGCTGTGCAAATACCAACTGTTGAAAAAAAAAGTCGGTCTAAAAGACCACACGCGACTACTCTCGGGTTAAAGAGATTCATGATAGAGATAGAGTAATTAATGCAAATAAAACAAAAATAATTCATTTGTGTGCACCTCAAAATAGAGATTGTCTCCGAGAGGTCAGGGTGATCACTCATTCCAATGAATGTTTGCATAATCAAGTAGATCCACAGACGTGTGCATGTAGTGATTTACTCGAGAATGTTGACTCGCATAATTATTTGGGATTGGTGATTGATAAACATTTCAGCTGGGTACTTCATATTGATTCCATCTGTAAGCGCCTAAGAGCCTGCCTCCGGCAATGTTTTTTTCTTAAATACGTTTTACCATTTTCAGTGTTGCGTAATGTATATATCGCTCTTGCAGAATCTATTATATCTTATGGTCTACTAGCGTGGGGGTATTCCACTGACTGCCACTTAAATAAAATTCGAGTACTACAAAATAAGCTTTTACGCGAAATAAGACCTCGCAATTGTCAAACTCAGTCGACTCGGGAGACATACAGTACCTCTTTTGCAACCTTCTGCCAGTTGACGGCCTTTTCACGTACCAGCTGTTAATAAAATATTACTTTAAAAATGATTATAGAATTCTTGTGCAGAAATACAAATGGACACGTAGTCAGGAAAAACAAAAATTTGTAGTTCCTAGAAGTAATAATAAATACGGTCAAAGGCGCCTAGAGTGTTTAGTCCCCGAGTCTTTACCTGATCAATTATTAAACTTAACAAAAATTTCCGAGGTCAAGCAACAAATAAAAAGACATTTGTTGTCTCAATTGAGTGCTCTTACCTAAATCTGTTTTGCTAATACCTTGTTTTTGTAATCATCTTTTAGCTATATTTCTGTCAGGTTTCTGAAATGCCTATGAAACTTAAAAACCTTGGCGTTGTGTTGTGTTTCATTTTATTTTAAGTAACGGTCATTCTACTTCGATTTGTTTATTTAATGATTGTGATTTGTTAATGTTTTTTCATAATGATTCCTTCCTCTACGGTTGTTTTTGTTTTAGTTTATTTGATGTTGTTATTCCACAGATGAGCCCGCATAATGGGCTTTGTGGGTTTCATTGAGATAAAACAATGTAATATGTGTTTTGTGAAATGAAATAAAATGAATTGAATTGAAAAAAAAAATAAAAAAATTATTATTATTATTATTATTATTATTATTATTATTATTATTATTATATGCCTCGGGTATATTTAAAAATTAAAACTATCAAGTTCAAAAAGTTGGGTGTGGCCATTTTGTGAAGCTATCTGTCAATAGTATTTATTTAGTACCGGTACACCATATTCTTAAATATTTGAGTAGACAAAATGACGGTGTGGGCATTACTCGATGGCGGCCTATAATCGAGTAAATAATAGGGATGTGCGAACGTTCGAAATTCAAACTCAAACGTTTCGTAAGTTCGAGTTTGGTTCGAGTTCGAAAAAAGAGTTCGAAGTTCCGTAAAAAAAGATTTTTTTTACTAATTTGTTGTGATGTGCGGTCACATATTATTTGACATGTTACATATTGTTCTCAGTTTACAGGTACAAATTTAAAAACAAAAAATGGATGGTGGAGGTGCCGGTCTGGAAGTTACATACTTTCTCGGTGGAGGTGCCGGTCCAGACTTATCACTATTTTACTTACTAGGAAAACGCGAAAGTTCCGCCGCGTTGATGGATGAGCTTTTTAAAGTTTTTAGTTTGCGTGGGATATCTTTACTTTTGCAAGTGCTTTGTTTTGCTGCCTACGCATTGTAGGTGATTGTTGTCAAGTTTCTTTTGTTTCTTGTTAATTGGTATTATTTACTGTAAAAAACTTATATTAAAAGCTTTATTTCTATGAATTCTGGCTAGCTTTTTCAACTTTTTCTTTCAAAAGGTACATCACCATAACCTTAATGTCCATGTATAATACTAGGAAAACGCTTAAGTCCCGCCGCGTTGTTGGATGAGCGTAATTGGTGCATTGAGCTGCCATGTGTTATGCGGATTTTCTGTTGTTCTGTGAAAAAATCAGAACTTTGTTGAATTTTTTTTAAAAATTAAATCAAATTAAATAAAAAAATAACTTAATTTTTTAAAATTAATTGTAATTTAAGAAAAGGAAAAAATCATTATAATCGGATAAAGCATGTAGGTGTTATAAGCCGAAGAAATAAAAAAAATCGTAAAATTGCGATTTTCATGAGAAATAATTATTTGATTAGCTTAAAATTTCACAGGAATATATCAATTCATAAAATTAAGGTTCTGTGAAAAATCATTACAATCGGATTAAGCATGTAGGAGTTATAAGTCGAAGAAATTTTAAAAAAATCGAAAATAATCGTAAAATTGCGATTTTCATAAGAAATAATTTTTCGATTGCGCTCAAAAAGGTGGCAGTTCTTAGTTCAGAGATTTCGAAGGCATCCATGAAATTTCATCGCAATCGGAGTATCGGTTTAGCCGGAATCGTGTTAACAGACAGACAAAAATACAAAAAAAAAGAAAAAAAAAAAAAAAACATTCCGGATTTTTTTCTCCAGTGTAGTGAAATGGAATCTTCGCTTCGCTCGCTACGCTCATCCAATGAACGTTGTAGCCCCACCCGTTTGGTCAGAATTGGCCCAAATGGCACGAAAATATCGTACAAAAAATAAAAAAACTCATATTAAAAGCTTTATTTCTATATATTCTGGCTAACTTTTTCAACTTTTTCTTTCAGAAAGCAATACATCACCATTACCTTAATGTCCATGTGAAATATGAACGTTGTAGCCCCACCCGTTTGGTCAGAATCGGCCCAAATGTCACGAAAATATCGCACTAAAAATCAAAAAAATCGTAAAAGTACGATATTCATGAGAAATATTTCTTCGATTGTACCCAAAAACGTAGCAAGTCTAAGTTCAGAGATTTCGAAGGTCCCCTAAAATTTTCATCAAGATCGGATATGCCGTTTGCCCGGTAGAGAGCAAACAAACAGACAGAAAAAAAAACAAAAAAAAAACAAACAAACAAACAAAAAAACACCCGAGCTTAATTTTTTGGGGGGTCGGTGAAATTGAAATCTTCGCTTCGCTCATCCAATTATGACGGTTCCAACCTTTAAGTTGGGTTCGAGTTAGATGCAGTTCAAAAATTTTTTGTGAAGTTCGAAGTGTGTGAAGTGTGAGGTGTAGTTTTTTCAACTGGGAAAGTTCGAGTTAAGTTCAAATTTCAAAAGTAAAAAAAAAAGTGAGTTTGCACATCCCTAGTAAATACTAATTGGATGAGAGAAGCGATTACCGTACTTCAATTTGACTTTGTGTTTTTTTGTTTGTTTTTTACTTACGTTACCCCAAGAAAAATAGCTTGGGTGTTATGTTTTTGTTAGTTTTTTTGTCTGTTTGTTCGCTCTCTTCCGGGCAAACGGCATATGCGATCTTGATGAAAATTGGAGGGGACCTTCGAAATCTCTGAACTTAGAGCTGTATTGTTATGTACTTTTACGGGTTTTTTCTCGATTTTTAGTGCGATATTTTCGTGATATTTGGCAAACGGCTACGTACTCCAATATTGATGAAACTTTATAGGAACGTTTAAAATCACTGAAATCATATATGTTATGATTTTAGAGACATTTGAAAAAATATTTCTTATAGAAATCGTACTTTTACGATTTTTTCTCCGGTTTTTAATACGATATTTTCGTGATATTTGGGCCGATTTTGACCAAACGGGTGGGGCTACAACGTTCATATTTTACATTGACATAAAGATTATGGTGATGTAGTGCCTCTTGAAAGAAAAAGTTGAAAAAGTTGGTCAAAATTCATAGAAATAAAGGTTTTAACATAAGCCTTTTACATGTGTATAATGAACAAGTAATATCAAGTAACTACAGTAAACCCTCGTGACTTCCAATTCGGTTATTTTGAAAAATGCTTCATTTCGAACGAAAACATCGGTCCCGACGGTCAGTATAGGATTTAACAGTGTATTAGATTCGGTTTATTCGAAATTCGGTTTATTTCGTAATTCGAAAGAATATCTTGGCCTTAATGGTCAATTTACGTGTGAAATAGTGTGGTTAATTCGAAGAACTTTTCTGAGAATTTTTCCGATGTTCGAATTCGGAAAATGTGTTTTGAACGGTCTGTAGTACGCCGCACGAAAACAAACCGATGGCTAGCTGCAGTGACGACAAAGGAGATGCGCACGCACCACGTGACTGGACTGGCCCAGCCGGCCGGCAGCTACTGCAGCCCGGCGACATCAGGCGACGCGCCCGTGGCATTGCACAGTACGTCTCAAGCTTTCATGACAGTTGCATCGCCAAGTGTTTGTTCCGTTGTTAGCCGACTACGTGTTTTGCGAGTGTTTGTTGTGAATTGTGACCAAGATGAAGAACCAGGGCTATCCGATAGGCCTAGTACCAGCACACCTATTAGCGACGATGAAGATGAACCCGACGAGATCGAGCGCCCTGCCCCTACCAGGCAAGAAGTCGGCAATGCGCTTGCTGTGTTGGAGGCCTACATCGCGACAAAGGACACCACAGAGCTGACCTTGGAGCAATTTGATGGACTTGCGAAATTCGTTCGGGAGACTTCGAGACAGAAGTTAGTGCAGAGGATGATGGGAGACTTTTTCCGACCTTCAAGTTCGACGTGAGGTATGTGAATTTAAATCCAATCTTTCTTTAACAATGAAATTTATAGCTTTTCCTAGGCCTAGTGCTAACCACGGTTTTTCTTTCTACATGAATGACAACTTCCTCGAGCCTAGCCTAGCCTACAGGGTACACAAGCAACAAGATGTAAATAATGTACATATTAAATACTACTGTACATAGAACTGTAAATTTAGAAAAATGACATAGCCTTCAGCACAATATGTAAATGCACATTAATTAATAAAATTTGTGTAGGTAACACATTTTTATTATCATAACTTGTGTCAGGTAATAACATTATTAGCCTTTTCCTAGCTCCTAGTTTAGCCTGTTTTTTTCCCATAGACAGTTGTAAAATCACAAAAAAACTAGGCCTAAGTACAAATCATTTGAAACAAATTTTTTCTTCCCAAATTTTTTTTTTTTTTAAATAATATGCTTAGTTCGAATTTTTTTATTTCAAAATGCCTTTTTCGGGGTCCCTTCAATTTCGAACTAACGAGGGTTTACTGTATAGAAAAAGTAAGGAGATTCCACACCAAAACGTAATCATTGGACAGAAATATTCCAAAAAAAGCTCATCCATCAACGCGACTGGAAAAAGAGTTCGCGAAGCGGCCTAGTAGTAAATTAAAATACGTAGTAAGAAATATTGAAGGAGGATAACTCGGGATATGCATAGATTCAGATGGCAGCACAGTTGGAGGACGGTTGTTCACTCCCAAATACCTACTAGTATTACTATGCATCAGCATCAATCATGTCACATCAAAAATTGTGTGCCTATATGAAGTTCAATTCGTAGTCAATTGTATTTCAATTCGTAAGTTTACTAATAAATATATACCTAATAACATGTTGTTAAGATTTACTATTAGTGAGGATTCCAGATGGTTGGCAACCCTAGTTGAGCAAAACACATAGCCAGGCCTAAAGATTTAAGTCAATGTAGACCAATTTCATTAATACTGGTCTGGCAATGTTTTTACTTTTTACTATGCTACCCAGTGAACCCACATGAAAAGTGGCAGACGTGAATTTTATGAACTGCAAACTAAAGACATGTCATTGTTCTCTGTACCGGTAAGTAAGTATCAACCACATTTTGGTATAGAAATGGGGGGAGAATTAATTTTATGCCACATAAATTGAGTAGGTTCAATCTGCAAGTTCTATTTTAGTTTTATCAACAGACTACTTAGGCCTTGGACGGTAACTTATTTTTTAATTTTTAATATATTTATTTAACGTCTATCCTATTCAGTTATAAAAGCTGATTTACAAAGGAGGACAACTAAATAAATCTAATTACATAGATGGAGACACAACAATGAACTACATTTAAAAGTAAATATTTGAAATAGTAATATTACAACAATAATGCAATTATAACACAACAATTTTGGTAACAAATAAAATGATATTAAAAATGCAATTAATGAATCAAATAAAAAAAAGTGGTGGAAAAAAAAGAAAAAAATGAAAAAAAGAAAGAAAAAAAGAAAAAATCATTAAAAAATAAAAATGAAAAGAAAAAACTGATTAGACGATTCTACTCAAACAAATACTTACTTGTGACGCTAATGAGAAGTTGGGCCCCGGTGATCGCTTCTTGTTCGGAGCAGGTTGAGCATTGTTGGCTGCACCTCCGGACTGTGAGCCTTTCCGTTTCCGCCGTTTGTTGGCTGGCCGCTGGGATTCTGCACAAATTAATCACAATCGACAATCGTACAGTTAACACTAAAACTTATTCTTCAATTGGGCAAAGCAATTATAATCAACTAATAACTTGGCATCTGTGGTCACTAAACTTTAACGAACAACATCTAAAGGAAAAATTTGAAAGTGAACAATATAACTGGTACATACAATCAACCCTCTGCAATACAACTAGCTAGCTCACAAGTACTACGAAATTTGGAAAGGTTGTACGTGTCAACCGAAGGCCGGTTTAGTGCTATCTCTCTATCATTTGTGAGATTTAGAGATTCATTCAGATTCAAAGATTCATCTCATTTTGGAAACATGCCAAGAAAGATGGGGGCAAAATGCAAAACCAAGTTTAACTTTGATATCAATATGCTCATCACTAGAGGTACAGGAAAATAGAGTTTTGTGAAGGTAGGTAGGTACAAAGCACTATTTTTCACTTTAAACCAAGGCTTCCCAGTCCTCTATTTTATTTTATTTGCCATAGTATCCATTATTTTATTATTTTGTTTATACACAATTTTTTAGCCAGTTGATATCAATCTAACCATGATTACATAATTTTAAAATAAAAATACAGTAAGATCTCTCTTATCCGAGTTGGATGAGACCGGGGGCACCTCGGATTTGCGAAAAACTCGGATGGCGCGGATCAATTGTTTATTTGCTCTCGTAGCATAGCCTGATGTGGTAAAATGATATATGACACATGTAATGGATAAAGGAACATAAAATACACACGATACACTTCATACAGGGTATACTAAATGATTTAATAGCTTGTAATTCAAGCTCACGAACACACGTACACAATTAGGCCTACATGTCGTAATAAAAACGTATGTCTAGGCCTAGGCCTAGGCCTAAACTTGACGCAGTAGGCCTAGGCCTACAATGCAAACATAGGCCTAGGCCTAGCTCTCTTTCTCATGTGGGAAAACCTCTCACTACTATGCCCGCGCTGAAGCTCACGACGCAAGATAAGTCTGGGAAAGAAATAAGATAAGCCCAGGAATAACAATTCAATGCGTCGTGATTACGAATTTCGTGAATCGGTTGAAACATGATTGCATCTAGTTCCACAACGACCATCTTTGAACAGCTGTGGTGAGATGGCTGGATCGTATGCGCACGCGCAGGCGCGCGACGCACACTGACCTCTATATGCTCAGTGGGTGGCACTGACGCTTACCGGCGATGCGCCCGACGCACACTGACCACTGAACTCTATATGCTCAGTAGACTGATGCACACTGCTCGAAAGTCGAGATATATCGCCGATCTATCTTCTTTGCACTCACTCGTAAGGCATGCCTACAAATGTATGCGAGTACATTTAAAAAAGTGCGACGCGGCGTCTGTAATTATTTTTATGTTTTATTTACGTATTTAAAACTTTTTTTTTTTTTTTTTTTTTTTTTTTTTTTTTTTGGCGGCTCGGTTAACACGGAACATCGGATAAGAGGAGATCGGATAAGAGAGATCTTACTGTATGACAAAACTTCATAGACCCACACAAGTTTTTGAAGGTGGCCAAAAAATAGATGCTACAAACCACTATCAAATAAATATAAAAAAAACATCCAAATATACAAAACAAAAACCAGCTTTGATTCAATATTGGTTATTGATTGTATATTATTGATTGGTGTGAGATAGGATCCAACAGCTTACTTTCGAAAAGTAATGGTGGCTGCTATATTTCTTCATAAATTGATAATAAATAAATGTGTTTTGTATACCGTATTGGCCGAATATAGGTAGTACGGTATCGAATATAAAATGGAAATGGGTAGTGATTTTAAGAAGAGAAAACGAGATAAAAAATAAAAATGAAACTGACAAAATAAAAATAAATCGATTAAAAATGCATTCGTTGTAACTTGTTGATTGTTTGTTGACCTTAGTATGGTGAGTATTTTCCCTTATTATTAGAGGTAGTGAAAAATGGTGATCAACAAAATTCTTGAATTTTTTTAAATGTCCATTTTATTGCCTAAAATATAGGCCTAATACTGTCAAAGAATTACATCATTTAGAGATGAAAAAACGCGAATTTCGCTAAATCTCTTGTATAGCGCGAAAAAATGAACGGAATTGTATGAAACTGTTTAAAATGCGAATTAACTCGCGAAACTGCACCTTTTCGTGTGCAAAATCCGGGGGGTTTAAGGAGGTGCCGGTCCAGAATTTACGCGATTTTAGGTGGAGGTGCTGGTGGACGACAACGCAACATCGTTTGGTGACGCGGACTCCGCAGTAACAGACTGCCAAAATAACGGCGCGTATCAAGAACTTCGCGGAAATAGTCACCAAAATAAAAGCGCATACAAATATTTTTTCTTCTTCTTGGGAATCGATTCTAAATCGATTATTAGGTCACAATGATCGATTTTAACTTTTTGGAATCGATGTCATCAATGTAGGAAACTCCCGTTTTTTTGCGGTTATTTTCTTAAATTTTTAAATTTTTATATATTTTTTTTTGTATTTGTGTGGCTCGTTGGTGTGGTTAGCGTATCTGCTTCCAATGCAGAAGGTCCTGGGTTCGATTCCCGCTAAAGTCAGAAGTTTTTTAACTTCTGATTTGGACTTACGTCCATCCGTTCTTGTCTTAGGAGTTTGTAAACGGTGACTTTGGAGCCGTCCTAGCAACGAGGCATATAATAAATTAAAAAGTTGTTATGAATTGGCCTTGTTGATTCTGGCATTGATTTGCGGGTGTTCACACTGTCCATACCACTGATTGCTATATTTCCTATTTAAAATATCGATCTTTGGTTGGTTATCGCTCACTCGTCGATTGCGTCGGGGCCTACAGGGTTGCCTTGGTCGCTTTGATTTACTGTTCCCCACTGAAGATCAGTTATATAACTGAGTGGGTAGACTCTAAATACAATTTATTTATTTGTTTCTATTCACGTTTTTGAAATTTTTTGGGAAATCGCGAAATTTGCATTTTTTAAAACGAAATTTCTCATTACCTCTTCTTATTATTGATGTTTATTGTTTAGGCCAAGGCCAAACAACAGCCTAGGCCCTAGGCCTACGAGAGTACTGCGACAGCAAAAAGTATTTCTAGTTTTTGTTTGTTTGTTTTTATTTGCAACCTTGTAAATTACATACAATACAATAATTATATTTGTAATATGTATTCTTTAATTCATCAGGCAATTTATTAAAAAGGATTTTACCAGCACCACTGGGTGATTTATCGTTTAGCTTAAGCCTATTCCTGCCCATGTAGATGTTTTGTTTTCTACGCATGTTATGGTCATGTATTTCACAATTTCTTACTAAAGTGCTATTGTGATGTTCACACAGTCATGTAGATTATGGATTAATACACATATTGAGCCGGGACAGTGAGAAGGCCCATTTGTTTGAAATGCTTTCTACATGATCTCCTTCTTTTCAGACCCATTATGACCCTCACTACCCTTTTTGGCAAACTAACGTGCTAACGGCGAATTTTATTATCCAATTCCGAAACTTCATAGTTTTTTAACCGATTCTTAGGGACACTGAAAAATGGTAAATACAAACAGTTCATTTCGGTATATAAAATAGGCAAAAACGGTGCAAAAACTTGACAATATGGTAAATAACGGTAAATAAAAATCCACTTTTTTTCAATTGCAAACAAATAATAATGTACTTTATTTAAAGTAGGTTGAAGGCTACATTGTAAAATGCAATTTTTCTGACAAGGCCATCCATGGTTGTATGAAATTTAGTATGCCTAGGGCCTAGCTAGGCCTAAAGGTGCTTACTCTAGCTCAGGGCTGCCACTGATATTTTTTTCAAATCCTGTATGAGGACGTTAAATATCCGCAAATATCCGTGAAAAGTCTAAAAACGTTGATTTCATTGATCAAACTATGAAAATGGATAAATGTGATGTTTGTATTTGTTACCATCTTAACCTAAAAGTTGCCAAGGGCCTAGGCCTATGCACAGATGAGAAGAAAGGAGCCAGAAACGCCCGTGGTTTCTTTAATTAAGATTGCATAAAAATTTAAAATGTTATTTATTTACAGAAACTCCATTTTAAACATTAAAATAATATTTTCTGACCTGGTTAAAAAATGCTAGGCCTAGACCCTATGAATGTTGCATCACAATTTTGACCTAGGCCTAGCCTAGGTAGGCCCATGTGTTGTGTTCTATAATAACATTGCAGAGCTTGATAATAACATTTTAATCATATACTAATTCTATTTTTCACTTTTAATATCACATAATCCAAACTTTATAAACAAAAACGAAAGAAAACAATTTTGTAGGCTCTTGGCTGTTCAATTTAACTTGCATCCTCCTCAAAAGCGACTGCTTGGCTGTTTCCTTGCTGTTTCTCAATGGAAGCAGTTCCTACTACATCTGGGACACGGCTCCGCCCATGCTCCGCCCCCTATCGAAAGTCGAATCGATTATCGCCCCGCCTTCAATGTTTACAATCGAAATTAGCCCGCGCAGATTCAAATATACGAAAATAAGCATAGAAAACGTAATTAACAAAATATCCGTAAATAAGACTAAAAATCCGTTTATCCGTTTTGCACCCTTAATATCCGTAAAAACGGATAAAATCCGTTAAAACGGCAGCCCTGCTCTAGCTAGCTACACTAGGGCCTAGGCCTAAAGGAAATTTTAAGCACGCATCTTTAAAAGGTTAGCAACAAGGAATTATCTGGGGTCTAGGCCAAGCCTAGGCCCACAATGGATTTTAAGCACATCTAGGCCTAGGGCCTACGTGAACAACGAATTATATTGGGCCTAGGCCTAGGATGGAGGCGTAAAATCCATGTTCTCGAAACTCCGATACACGGACAAAAATGCTTACAACTTTTAGCATTTTGACTTTAATGCAACGAAAATGCAAGAAAAACGAATTCTGTTACGAAGTGAAGCCAAATGTGGCCTATTCCGAAGTGCGTTGTGCGTATATTGACTAGTCGCGGACGTGCATTCGACCTTGGTCACGTGGTGCGAGTGCGACTCGTGGGTTCGACTAATCGATCTAAATTAGGCAACTCTCGAAGCTCGACACGACCATTCGAGCTGTGGGCGTGATACGCGAGAAATTGACTGTTTTGATTGTCGAAAATAAAATACGCAAATTTGCTTCAAATTATTAAAAAAAGTGAGAATTTCGCGCATAATTTCGTGAATAATCTTCTTTTTGGTCTATTTCGTGTGAAAACATAAAATAGCTAAAATTCGCGAAACTTCGTGAACGCAAAATGCCTCCTCTAACCTCAAAACATGTTCCTATGTTGTCAAAAATACTTAGAGTTGTGTTTTTTAAAATTTCGTGCAAAAACCATTCACGAAAATTCGGTGTCCCTACCGATTCTGCTTTTGTGATGATTAAAGCTTTCTAATTTATTACAATAAACAATAACAGGACTTGGATTTTAGAACCCGGAGATGTAAATACATGGCGTCGAAAATAAACATCCTTTATTGGTTTTCTTGCGTCTATATCACTAATATTTCCGATCAACTATCCTGAAGAAAGAATGTAGAGAATATTCCATTTAAATACTTTATAGTTTTTACGTCTTTTAAACTCGTAGTTGGCGTGGACTGACATGTTCCTTCCATCTTTGCTTGCACTGAAGATCAAACTCACGAGTTTGCCATAGAGGTCGCTAGTGAGCGTACGCGTGGTGCGCTCCGACGGCCATCGTTGGAACTCGTTCATTCAAGATATAGGGCGCGACACATGGCACGGTTAATTCAAACGTGCTGAAATAGCATTGGAAATGTCTAGTCCGCGTCTACAATACGAGTACGAATTTGGAGGGATTTTTTTTGGATAAAAACCCCATAGGTATTATATTTGGGCCAATACAGTATATAATATATATTAATGTCTCTATTTATCAAGAAATTCAGCAGCCACCATCACTTTTCGAAGGTAAGCTGTTGAATCCAATCTCACACCAATATACTCTAGCCAGTTGGTTTTCTATCAACATAACCAATATTGATTGTTGATGAATAATATCGATTATTGTGTGCATCACTAGTTATTACGACCGTTTGGCTGTGCAACGCGCTCTCAATCGCAGTTGCAGCCCTACTGACGAATGAAGAGTGGTGCAGAACAGCCAATTTGGCAATAAGAAGCGGTCTGCAAAGAGAGGCTAGAGGCAGAGCGGCATGCTACGTTTTCACGGGCTCCGCAGAAATAGACCGCTTGAATGAATGCACAAATTTGTGCATGAAACAGGCCTGATAGAGGAATGGGATCTTAAATTTGGACCCGGATACCTGATATCAGCCCTAATCTAATAGCCTTGCGTTATCGCAGTTTAAATAAATGGTTATTTATTACTATCTTACAAAAATTAGACAGATTTTATTGGTTAATGTTAATGATCAACAGTTGTCATCCTTAGTTGCCGCAACAGGGTCAACTGCATGCGTAAATTAAGAGCCACTACACTGCTTGCAGCGCTCCGTCATACGGTCTACCACTCATTAGAGACTTGTTAGTTAAACAACATGCTAACATGCTCCCCATAAACCAGCCAGCAAGACTCGTCTACCTCGCTTACCCGGCGGCGCAACCATCCTCTGCCACTTCTGAAAGAGCGTCGTCTTGAGACAGTCTCGTGGGCTGAGCGCGTACGCTTTGTGACGAGACATCAGCTCTTGCATCGGCTCCAGAATCACACATAGCTGAAGCAAACCACAACACTAGGTGTTACACACTTGTTTTATGTCAGTCCATATAAAAATTGTAGAATGGTAAATTTATATATGGGGCAGACTTGGTGATGTACTAATTAAATTTTTGGTGAAATTCTTTCAACATTGTCTTAACTGAAGATGAAAGGATTACCATAAGCCTGGGAGACATTCAAAATTAGCTAAGTTAAATGATCGAGTGGGTGTTTTAAGGTAGACCTACCAAGCAGTAGATTGCCGCTGATTTCTTTATCAATCGATTAATATTTGATCAGTATATATATAATTGATTCATAAACAAAAATAGATTATAATTGATTGTTTTACCTACTTCTCCCCTTCAAAATATGTTTTTAAATCAAACATAAGTTCATGCTTGTTACAATAGTGTGGAAAAGGCCAACCGGCTAGTTTAGTTGTTTTCTATGATTTGATTTCCTAATCTGTCAACCGTTCTCCAATCTAAACTAAAATAAGTTCATGCTTAAAGATTTAAGTTCCCTAAACTTGACTCCACTGTAATCTTGGACCACAGCATTTAAATAAATAAATAAATAAATTTTATTTAGAGTCTGCCCACTCAGTTATATAACTGATTTTCAGTGGGGGACTTTAAATCAAAGCGACCAAGCCAACCCTGCAGGCCCCGACGCAATCGACGAGTGAGCGATAACCAACCAAAGATCGATATTTTTTAATAGGAAATATAGCAATCAGTGGTATGGACAGTGCGAACACCCGCGAATCAACGCCAGAATCAACAAGGCCGATTCAGAACAACTCTGAAATTTATTATGTGCTTCGTTGCTAGGACGGCTCCAAAGTCACCGTTTACAAACTCCTAAGACAAGAACTGATGGACTTAAGTCCAAATCAGAAGTTAAAAAACTTCTGACTTTAGCGGGAATCGAACCCTGGACCTTCTGCATTGGAAGCAGATACGCTAACAACAAGACCAACGAAGGTTCATTACATTACTACATCATTACAACACGCATTATATTTTAAAAATTATGTAACAGTAACGCGTTACGCTACTAGGTACCGATAACTAGTTTGTCTATATAATTGCAAGAACACAAGTTGGTTAAAAGTTGATACGTATCAGCAACTCGTCTTTTCATTGATGTACTATTTGTGTCTGTGCAACCCACCTAATGTTGTTAATGTTGTCATTCTGAATCATAACCCCCCCCCCCCCCACACACACACACACAGAGAAACATGTTTATTCATGTTCCTAGTTTAACTATTGCAATCAGGGAAATTGGAAATTGGGATCAGGGATCGAAATTAGCGCTCGCCCGAGGCTAATAAAACTCTGCACAGGCTAGTAAAATTCTCATTCACTAGCCCAATCGGCGATGGGCGAGTACTTTTTCCAAAGTTCCCAATTGCCGTTCAAAAAATCACAATATTTCGCGCCGCTAACCTAACGAGTTTCCAGTATTTGTGCGCTACATTGTATGGAAAATCGTTTCAAGTACACAAAATTCAAATCTCATCATTAAGGTTAATCTTATTGTTATTATGGTGAAAAATTGTTTCTGGTCACTTCCTAGTCCCCCACACCCACAAGTATGATTGTTTTACATCAATATAACCTATTTGGTTGCGGGCTAGTAAAAATGCTCTCGGGCTAGAGAACTATTGTTGCCACTAGCCCGAAGGGTTGGTGGTTGGTGGTTGGGTGGTGGTGGCTGGTGGTGGGGGTGGTGACTTACAGAATATTTGAAAAAAGTTTTTGATTATGCACTAATTAAGCAGAAAAAGAAGATTATTGCCTTCTTTCGCTATTGAATAATATAAGTCATATTTAGCATAATTTAGTAAAAAAAGTCATTCACGAAATTCCAGGGTTCCTAGGAATAAGCAACAGCGGAAAACCATAAAAAAAGTTACAGCCCATTTAGGTTTGTAATAATCAATACCAATCAATAAGACCTGGTTTTTATTACGAGCATTATATGCGGGTTGGTCAAAAATGAGGGTAATTTTTGTGATGTAGGGCCTAAACACACAGAGTTTCAACGCTAGTTGGAATTTCAACACGCGTAAAAACTCAAGAGTTACCGTATTGTCCCGAATATAGTGCGATGTTTTTATCCGAAAAAATTTCCTCCAAATTCGCACTCGCACTATATTTGCCGCCTAGGCATTTCCAATGCGTTTTGAGCACGTTTGAATATTCCGCGCAACGAGTTCCAGCGATGGCCAATAGAGCACGCCACGAGTGTGTTGTAGTAGTACTGGTTTCTAGCTCTGTTATTGGCTAGGGTCGTCTTGTTTCTATCCAATAGCAACGCTCGGCAAGGATACTATACTATTATACACTTCGGTTGCGTTCCGTTAATTGCTGGACATACTGAACCAGCAGCCAGCTTTACTGACGAATACTGGGCGAAAAACCTCCAGCACTTCCAGTAAACTGAAGGCGCTGGGCCAGCAATTTACGGGACGCTCAGCACACTGCTGACAGCAGTTAACGGAACGGGTCCAGTACAGCTGGCAGTACTTCCAGCAGTTAACGGAACGCAACCTTCGTTACGCTCGGTGTGGTGAAATGAAGCAAATGCAAAGATGGAAGATGGAAAATGTCGAGCTACGCGAACTACGATTTTAAAATACGTAAAAAGTGCTTAAGTGGAATATTCTCCGGCATTCTTTCTTCACGATTGTTTATCGGAAATATTAGTGATATAGACGCAACAAAACCAATAAAGGATGTTTATTTTTGACGCCGTGAATTCACGCTCCCTGGTTCCCGCATCCAAGTCTCTTTATTTTGAAAGCATTTCTGTGCTTTTACACCCTTTTGACAACATACAAAGATTCGGAATTGAATACACTTGCAGACTAGTGCCTAGGCCTACTTTTTGCCGTCACATTACACACGTAGTAGGCCTAGCATCTGCATAGGTAATCAATGATGTGACGCTCGGGCCGAGGCCTAGCCTAGCCTACACGTACGCTAGGGCTAGGCCTAGCTAGGCCAAGGCCAAGGCAAAGTCCTAGGGCTATCCTAGGCCTAGGCCAAGTAGGGACTCGGTCTAATTAGGCCCCCATCAATAAAAAAAGAAAAATGCTTGCCAGATTCAGGTAAAAATCAAGATATAATGCCTTTTAAAACAGTTTATTTTTAATTTATCAATTTTCATCATTTTTTCATTTTTTCTTTTTCTTCATTTTCTATTCGCAGCCGCACTATATTCGGCAATTATTCGCAGCCGCACTATATTCGGCAATACGGTACTCGAGTAACGTTGATATTAGGGTTGGGATTCGATTATAAATTCAAAATCGATGAAAAACCAATAATTTCGACATCACATTGAAAAAAAAAACTAAAAAAAACGGCAATTTAAAAAAAAAGTTTTTAATGTAAAAATACTAGGGGTGTCAACGGTTACGATTAAATCGATTCGATTAATCAAAATTAAAAGATTAATCGATTTTAAAAAAATAATCGATTTTAAATTTTTGCGTCGTTTTTTTAAATTTAGTTTTCAAGATCCGCCGCCTATTACC
Organism: Sweltsa coloradensis; assembly: GCA_024449915.1. Classification (NCBI taxonomy): domain Eukaryota; kingdom Metazoa; phylum Arthropoda; class Insecta; order Plecoptera; family Chloroperlidae; genus Sweltsa; species Sweltsa coloradensis. The sequence continues at coordinate 443,903 of JAMZAV010000304.1, forward strand.
CGCCAAATATGCCGTGATAACCGCCGATTTAATGTCTTGCTCGCCCGTGAGATACGTTTCCATCAATTTCTAGCACGCGAGATTGTTCCCGATCCACATTTGATTGAAGCGACGTCGCAAAATACATCGTTCGTACCAGCCTTGCCTTGTCATCATGTGCGCATGCGCTGGCCGTGCAAGGTCGGAAGGAGTAGGCGGAGTTAAAGCTGCATTCTGTTGAAGCGTTCCACGCGGCGTAGTTGGCGCGGCAGTCAATAAACACAGTAAACGCACTCAACGCGCCTGAAACGCCGAGCAGTAGTTGCACCTTTACGTAACATGGCGTCTTGAGTGTGACAAAAGTGATTGCTCTGGTGTTGTGTTTCGGCCTAGGCCAAGAGTTTTCGACAACATGGCATCAAACAATTGAATTTGATCACAGCATTGATGCCAATTTCATCTCGTATGCTTTATCTACCCCGCCACTTCCTCTTGATTATGCTCCCGACTGTCTTCTTCGAGATTGTTGTGCGTGCTCAAGTCCCCGCCACGGCGCCGATGCGAACTCATGCCTTGCGCGGGCGATTCAAACGTTTGAAAGAAACTTGCTACTATACCGACATTGTACAAAACGATTAAAATCGATTAATAATCGATTATGGAGGTGAAAGTGAATTCGATTATCGATTATAATAATTTAATCGTTTGACATCCCTAAAAATACTAAATAGGCAACGAAATTTTTTTTATTTATGTTTTTTGTTTTTTTGTTGTCGAAATCGATGTCGAATCGAAAGCCAATTTTGCTCCGACATCGATGTCGAATCGAATAATCAATATCAAGTCCCAGCCCTAGTTGATATGGTCGATCATGTAAACGACAACAAGTCAAGTCCACATGCCTTTTAGAAGGCGTGTGCCCAGCAACGCTACAGGTGTAAAACTTAGAAACGACTACCTTACGACGGTATTTGTATGCACATTAAAACGCGAGTAAGTTAGTAACCCTCCTTAAACTCAAGTTGATTTAACTCCAGTAATAAAAACCAGGTCCAAGAGATGTGTCCTTGCTGCCAAAAGTCATCACCTAATGTCCAGTACAAAGACATTGTTCTCCTGCATTAAAACTTAATTACTAATAATTATCATGCAAGCATGGCAAATTTGTAGGCAAAAATTAAGTACTATCTGTATGAAGGTTAAATGCGATAGGTTTAGGCATATTCATTTTTTCTAGGGAATATTTTATTGTACCCATACAATGTGATATTACACTTTAAACGTAGGCCTATAGGTTTTTAGTTTTTACAACTCAATCATTGTAAGTAAATGGAGCTAATGAAAGGCTTGAAAGTCCGCTATTACCTATTGAAATCTTACAAAACAGGATCAACTTATAGGGCAACGGTCAAACTAATCTCCCACCAGAGTGCAGAACGATCAACGTTTGGTCACCGCCATGAGTAAGTTCTACTGGAACCACAATGTAAAGAGTCTTGTGACCAAACCCCGATCATGCGAACCTGGCGGAAAATCCGGGCGAACCAGCTTGGCATTGCCCTATTATCACAAAAAAAAACTGTGAGTTAAATTCTGAAAAATCTGGACGTTATTGTTGGCATTGTGATAAAATATAGGCCTGGTAGACCTATCCCAGATTATTCAAAATAATATTCAATAACAACCATCAAAAATGTCAAAACCAGCTCATTCTGAGATTCAAGTTGCAGATAAATAATGCATACCCTGAGGTAGTTAAGAGTGGAATTAGTGATGCCCTGTCTTGTGATGTTCTTGGACAGCTGATCCAACATGGCTGGGTCTTGTTGCGAATGCATGCCAACCACCGACCGTGGAACAAGCTCACGGTGCGTTCTGACGGCAAAGTGCCACGACTTTATCCGCATCAGGTCGTCGAAGGTGAATTCCAGAATCAGTCGACCCTCAGTACACACCTGCAACAAATTGGCATGGATCAGCATAATAGAAACGAAGTATTTGTGTTAAAGACACATAAATTAGTGAACTAAGAATAACAAAAATATGAATTGACTCGGACCACATTATCGATACAATTATTAGGTTGATACATAATGGTTAAGCTTTTTAATGCAGTGCCTACAGGTTGATAGGCTATACTTGCAAACAAAAAAAATTATAGAGAGTAGGCCTATTGACATTTCTTATGCGTTGTAATTTGCAAAATGTGTCATTACTCACTAGAGTTATTTTTAGCCAATTCCAATGTGCTTGCTATAACTACACATATTATAGGTCAGCATTGTACAAGTAGCTGTACAACCAGTGATAACGTTGTGTTTAGCAAGCTATATTTTCATTGTTGAGGCTGAAATTGATTTGCTATGTACAATGCTTGCTAGTTGCTATTAGGCCAAAAGCCTTAAATAATAGGAAAAAATGGACAGGCAATAAGCCTGCAGTGTTTCCATAAAATTTCTATGAAATAACTCAATTTAATTATTTGTTCGTTAAAAATGATTCGTTAATAAATCATTTCAATCATTTCAATTCGGTAAGATGACTGGTTTATGGAAGAATAAATCATGCACAATAAAATATGAAATATTTTTTTGCAAATTTTGCTACATAGAAATGGGTCAAGCCCCCAATGGCACACAAAAACCGATACCAGTAAAATATATAGGCCTACCAGTACTATATAGTTTGAAATAAGTCTTAAAGCAAATATTTGCAGTAATACCACAATCATTGACATACTAATTACTTGTGAAAACACTGTCATCAATTACAATAAAAAGGCCCTTATTTTATATAAAACACAACTGAAGAGATCTAGTACAGGCTTCCGCTTGGTACAGACTGGAAACATATTTTACTACCCAGTTCCTTCCACCAAAGCCTATTTTTATTCTTATTCTTACTAATATTAAGAATCAGTGGAATTGGTATCGGAATTGGCCATCTCTATAATACTATATAATAACCATTTTACCACACACAAATAAAAATACACTACAACCATGATAAAGGAAATCAAATGTGTAGGCAAATTAATTACTTAAATCTCTTTGTGGTGTGATGAAAGGAATGCCAAAAGGCTGGATCATGTGAGAAACATGTAGAGATAGGATAGGAGACCAACAGCTTACCTGAAGTGGAGTAGGCGCGCCGTGATAGAAGACATAAACACAAATAAACAAATAACACTACATTTCAAACGTTTCGGTCTACGTGACCTTCCTCAGTGAGTAGAGAAGAGTTACTGAGGTGAAAAACTAAAGCTAGGTAGCCGTTGGCTAGGGTGGGGGTGGGGTGAAGTGAAAGATGAGTTGTGTTTACATATAACGAATAATGGTTTTATGATAACATTAATAGAGAAAATGTCAACAATGAACTATTGTTTTAACACAAGCTAGTGAACGGCCGAGAGGTGAATTTAGCTCCGTGATCTAGAAGACCGTGGTCAATTTCATTCATAAACAAGGCTGTCTACATGGTTATGACATCACACGTCTTTTCACAATTAAATCGCGGGAAAAAGTAAACGTAAAACTTTGTAGGGCTACCTCTGTGGAATAGACAGTTTTTACTTAAGAGTGTTATAAACTACGGCGATAGTGTTTTTAAGTGAATATCTACCGATTCTATACACCAGCGCTAATAACTACGACTGAGGAGCCTTCCCTATTGTGTTGCTTCTAAGAGGGTTATCGAGAGAAACTCAATATGTAAATGTTCTGTGTTTTTATTTAGTATTGAATCATTTTCTCGTGAAAAAGAATAGCTAGGCTAAACAAAATGAAAAATTGGTTGTTTGTGTTTGACGATGATTCCGATCGTGTGGTTAAGGTAAGTGATAACCCCAATCAAAACAGAAAAACACTGATCATAAAAAAATACTGCAATATAGGGGTGTGCGAGTAGCACATTTTGAATTCGAGTCGAGTCGAGTATTCCTTTAAATACTCGAGTATCGAGTCGAGTCGAGTATTCATTTCAAATTTTTTATTTTTTTATTTAGTCGGTCCACTTGGAACACAATGATTTTTCTGTTGTACTTTGTAACATATGAAAAATACATCATTGTACTTGTATTAGGCTATTGAGGCCTTCCTGCCTTTTGTGCTGGTCAATTTCAATAAAATTATAATTAAACAGTATGTTATCAAGAGTTCCTGGCCCCATAACAATACTGCTGCGATGTTTTAATCCAAAAAAAAATCCTCCAAATTCGCACTCGCATTATAATATTCGCGGTCTAGGCATATCCAATGCTATTTCAGCACTTTTGAATATTCCGTGCCCTTGAATGGAACGAGTTCCAGCAGTCGATAAAGAAGTCGATAAAGAAGAACCTTCTTTATCGACTCTAGTTCTAGCGATGGCCGACGGAGCGCGCCACGCATCGTTCGCGTCATCAAACACTGGCATCAAAGCAAAGATGGGAGATTGAAGGAAGAGACATAAAACATGTCAAACTACGCCAACTACGATTATAAAATACGTAAAAAGTGCAATAATGGAATGTTCACTGGCATTCTTTCTTCTCGATAGTTGTTCTGAAATATTAGTGATATAGACGCAACGAAACCAATAAAGGATATTTGTTTTCGACGCCGTGTAGGCCTAGTCCTATTCCCGGTTCCCGCATCCAGTCTCCATTGTTGTTTATCGTAATAATTTTGAAAGCACGCAGTCTCTAGGGCCAAGGCCTGCTTTTTGCCGTCACAGTACACACATAGTAGGCCTAGGTCGTAACAAGCCTAGGCCCAGGTCTCTGTCTAGAGGTCTCTGTAAGTAGGCCTAGCCCTACTGTGACGATGTTTTTTTTTCAGTTTTTATAGAATTTCATATGTTTAAAATTCGACTCGAAAACTTCGAGCCTAAAACCAAACTCGACTCGATGTCGAGTATAAAAAAAAACTCGAAAAAACTCGACATTTCGAGTACTCGCACACCCCTAGCAATGTAAGAAGAAAATTAAAAATATTCTACTCTACGCAGCGTGCGCCGTTGCAAGTACTTCCAAGATCCAATAGATCTAGGCCTAAGCCAAGATAGCCAGCAGTAGGCCTCGACTAGGGCTGGGCAAAAACAATCGATATTTCGATACGATATCGATAAGTGGAAATATTTTTTATATCGATATTTGGCTTTATATAGACATATCGAATTTTACACAAAAAATACAAAATTTCGTAATTTTGGTGGAGGTGCCGGGTAGGTAGTCGAAATTAAATTAACCTGGCTGGAGCATATGGTGGAGGTGCCGCGTCATAAAACGCGATTGTGAGCTCGTAAAAATAGTTAAAGGGGTTTATGGTGATACCTTATCAATCCTATTTGGCCACAAAATAAATAATTTTTTGATTTTTGAAAAAAAAAATACATAGCCTACAATTACATTTTGATATATCAATTTCATATCAAAATTTTTCGTGTGATATCGATAATTGAATGATATGTCATAGCCCAGCACTAGCCTCGACCTAGGCGTACAATAGCCTTACTTAAACAAATATTTATCTCGACATCTCTCTCATTACTGTATTTACCTTGCAATTTTATATATAGCTTAGGAATATCCTAGCCTTGATCCTGAACCAGCACACAATTAATTAAATTTGTGAAATTTACAAAAAAATCTATGGACTTGGAAGATAACATTTTTTTAAGTAAGGCTAGGCCTAAACCTATCCTAGGCCCCCACATAACACTCACAAAAAAGGAAGGTTCGAGGTTTGTAAACCTTATTATTGCAGATTCAAAGTTCGGTTCGAAATTTAAAAATCCAGTATCAGACAACCTTAACCTGCGGCCTATATTTGCATAAATATGGTTCTTACCTTAGTGAACATGGGTTTGCCATGATGAGTCACCATTGTACATTGATCACAGTCCAGAGTTATACTTGTATTGTGGAAGGATTCCTTGGGATGCTTTAAATTGTAATATAATTCCGTAACACCTCCTTCGAATATGCTCCTGAAGTACCGGGGTATAAGCGTTCTTCCTATTGCTGCAAGCACACAGAAGAACGGCATAAGTTACAATTATTCGAATGAAAATATGTCTAGTGTGGCATAAAATAACTTTCCCATGGCTTATGATTATGAATTAATACTAGGTACCAGTACACTATATTATCTATTATTATCTAGGCCATATTAAATGTTCTCAGATAAAAAAATCGTTTCCTGACCATGGAGTTGGCTCAAGCACATTATTTGAGAGATGACAAGCCAACTCCTGATAATTATGAACAAGATGAACATACTCCATCCATTAAACTCTCATCTTATTATTGCACAAGTTGCTCTTTGTAGAAAGTTTGAGAAATTAGTAGGCAAGGGACTAAATATTCACAACACAAATTAACAGTTATTGGTATGGTACCCATTAAATGGCACCTCAGTATAGTATGTGCAATAATATGTCTCCCTCTCTCTTGCTCAAGCTTTGTTGTTGTAGTTAATCATTAAAAACTATTTACTAAAAAATAAATCGGTATCAAAACATTTCATGAACTAACAGCTAAATCCGGTGCAGCTTGCTAGCAGCACAGGCACAGCATAGGAATACCCACGTCGTGTAGGAAACTGTAAACAGCATTATTCAATGGGGCACCGCATATTGGAGTCAGGAAAGGTGAGCTAGTCTCCCTAATCAATAACAAGAAGTGGTAAAAGTCCACTAACCCAGTGGTCTCTGCCTTACCCAAGCCTCTGTCTCAATTTGCAGCTGGCTTAAGAGTGGGTGCATCGTTTATTGTACTATACTGGGCCAATGTACAAAGCAACAATAGATCCCTAAAATAGCAGACTTGCTTAGGAAACAAATATTGTTATTAAAACACACAACCACTTTAAATTAAGATGTCAGCATCTAGAATTGAATGATGTCAAGAGTATTATGTACATTTATCTCCCTATTGTATAGGTCAAATGTAAATAGGATAAATGGGTTAAGGGTAAAATGGAAATTTTAATTTTCTAAAACAATTGACGACTGGTTATGTGATAGGCGGAGCTTAAAACCATCGAGAGGGCACGTGACGAGAGTTGGGTAGATTAGATTCTCATTTCCCAATTTTATGTTGGTTGCATGGCGCAACAAATATTCGCTCTCTAACATTGATTCTATTCATTATTTGTACAAAACGTAAGTGAATAATATTTAGCAAACATAAATTTCCTTCTAATAGCGATTATTTTGAATCGGAGTTCGACAAAACCTCTTTCAAAACATGCATCCGACTGTTTAGACAAGAAATAAATTAAATTTGAGGTCAGAAAGTGCACTGAACAAAAATTTTCAGCATGTAGTAATATGCAGCGTGCAGTTTTTTACGGCTCATTCGCACGTCAAAAGTGTGTATTTTAAATGAAAACACATATCCTGCATATTAGCGTGTGCTGTAAATTTTCGTTCAGTGCACTTTATTTATGGAAAGTTAATTTATTTCTTGTCTAAACAGCCAGATGAATTTTTTGAAAGAGGTGTCAAAATCCGATCAGTACTTTTTTGTCTATAATTGAAGTTGAGAAAACTTACACTCTGATATTTGTTTCAAACATAAACGTACATCGATATAACAAGCTAATTGCCGTGTCTAAAAATTCAAAATAAACGCTATTAGAAGGAATGATATGTTTGCTAATATTATCTATTTGAGTTTTGTCCAAATAATGAATAGAATAAAAGTTAGAGCGTGATAAGTGTTGCTCCGTTCAACAGATTTCAACTTGCGAAATTAGGATCTATCCCAACTCTTTCCACCATATTGCTTCATGACGTCAGGAGGCAAGTAAAATTCTAGTCGTCAATTCTTCTATAGCCACACATTGATAATATTCCAATGACTGACCCATGATTGTTTTTTATCATTTACCGGTACATATTTACAATACAAATTATTGCTGTGCCATTACGGGTCATTCCTACCGGAATATTGGGATAATCCTTGTTTTTAGTAGTACTGTACATATTATTCTTGTCCCGGAAATTCGGGAATGTCTCGATTTTCAAATCCTACTTAATACTTCCCAACTATTGATTTTGAAATAAATCTTGAAGTGTGGCCCGTGAATACGTTTTGTTCATTTTCTCCTCAATGCTTAGGCCTATATGTCTAGTGGCCATTTGATGAAGCTATCGGATTAGTTGCTGTCACCATAATTATCATAACCCTTAAAACATAAATGTAACACTGCAGAGTTTTAACTTTGATCCTGGTTTCTAGTCCCAACGCAAACTAGCCAAATATTATTGTAATTAATTAAAGTTAATATGACTAGGTAATAAATATTTAAACAACAAACAAGGAAAATTTCATGCTTAATATTTGTTTTCCTGCACTAATGTCAAATAAGTTATCAACAAACATTTTGACTCTAGGGGTTCAAGAACCAGCTCTTCCTACCACCAAGTCTACATTATGTCCTGAATTTGTCCCCATCCTAATGTCAACTCAACTAGATATTTCCTAGTTTCAATCTAATCTATGTAAAAACAAACAAACAATAAATAAATCAGTACATTTGTTTTGAGTCTACCCACTCGAGTCACATAATTGATTTCCAATTCATCTAGGGGCCTAGTAAACAAGTAAGTAGGTAGGCCTATAAGCAAAGCAAATGCATTACAAAGTAGATGGAAAAACAATTATTCTGTTCAAGAACTAAAAACTGTAGTAATGAATACATTATACATTACAATGACATTAAGTACCCGTCGGCTACCAGAAATATTTAAAGATTCAGTACTTCTTTCAAGTAAATTTTAGATGTATATCATTCTACAAGTCGTTATTTCAAGCGGTACGTTGCCACGGAGCCCGTTATCTATGCAGTATTTTGTATTCCATCATCTATCCAATTATAACATTATTTGGTTGAAAAGGCATACACATAATATATTTACGTTTACTAGCTTTAAATGGATTCTGACACTAAGGCCATAGCTTTGGGTAGGCCTATAGGTGATAGAGCTAAGATGGACAAACAATCTTTGATTTGTGTTAGTACTTTAGACAGAAATTAAAAAAGTGACTACATCGGGGTCTGCTCGGCAGGGTTGTCAAATCTTTGATTTGACAACCCTGCCGAGCATTAGGAATCTAATAGCACAGTCCCAGCATGGTCACCATCTTGTTTCGTGATACGAGAACCAAATTCGAGTAACTGTAATCCCACAAGAACTGGAATGGGTTACAAATTTTGCTACCTAATGCCATCCCAAACACAGAAGTTTTGCATCTTGGTAGAAAAAATACGATGATATGCAGGTGTTGACTTACTGTATCTTTTGGGCCCATCTTCTAAGCAGAATGTAAGAGTTAGATTAGCATCATCTTCAAAAAATTCTGTTGCAAAAGCATCCCACCAGAGATTATCACTCTCCTGGAAACAACCAAACAATCACAAATTAAATGGTGAATAATGCATTTTTTTTTCATAGGACTATTATTCAGTAAAATGCAACAAATTGCAAATAAGAAGAAAACAAGGCCACTCAATCACTCAACTTTACTTTTTTTACTAACTGTAATAAGTGTGATTTGTCTGGATGTGCAAAGTTATGATTGATTGATTGATTGATTGGCATCATTAAAAGACCACTAAATCCCATTAGTGCCAATACAAGCAAATATACTTAGAGATACCCTACGTTTTTTGGCATTTTATATTTTGTAAGTTACTAAAAATAAGGTTTTCCTATAGGGGTCTACATTGAGAACTAGTTTATCATTGTATTCAAACATTTTATACGTGTGAATTAAAATGGTCCTATTATTCCTTAGTTGCCAATAAGAAGTGCAAAAAACACCCACATGTAGGGTTTTGGTGGAAAAAGGAAATTAAATGCTACAAAATGCTAAAAATGGAAAAAAAATGTTGAATATTTAAAATTAATACTATTTTTACATATCTCTAAATATTTTAGGCCACTGCATTGTGCATTTATGTTTTTATGACCAACACTGAACAGTAAATAAGCAGAATAACCATTATTTTCATTTGAAATCTTTACATTTTCATGGTTTTATATGATATTCATCTAGGTGCCCGTTAGGGCGCCGCAGCCAAGCCGCGGTGCGCTACACACTCAAGCACCTTATACACCAAGCAGAGTTGGGGTGATTTCGAGGTGTTACCCAGCCGTCATGTAACGTGATGTGAACTTGAAAACTATCACAATCGAGGGGATTTAGGTACCTGACAACACATGCCAAATTTTATTGGGGTACGATTATTCCTTCTTGGTGAAAAAATGGCTTGAAACATGCTCAAAATCACTTTAAGGATGTTAGCTACTGCTACTGCCTACTACTGCCTACTACTGCTAACATCTAATACGTCGGCCCGCGATTCTGACCAGACGGGTGGGGCTACAATGTTCATATTTTACATGGACATTAAGGTTATAGAATGATAGACTCTTTTGAAAAAAAAAGTTGAAAAAGTTTGTTGGAAGGCTTCCAAATAAAGGTTTTAAAATAAGCCTTAAACACTTGGCATATAATCAACAAGTAACCATAGTTACTTGACACTTGTTGACGGTATAAGCAGAGTTAGGCGGGAAAGTGCGATACGTAAACAAATGGCGGACATTTAAAAATTTTCTTCTTTGTGTGGAACGAGAAAAGGTGTCATTATACTCTCATAAAACAAATCAGAAACCGTCCCTGGCCTAGGCCCAGATGTAGAAAATTATTTATAATACAACAGTGTAGGTCTAAAGTTCCATTTGGCTATAGGACTAGTAAAATTCATACTTACATTACATGTTTGACAAGCCTAGCCAACCCTATGCCAGCACAACATTGTTTTGATATGAACTTGCTCAACTGTTTGTTTACATAATTGCAACAATCAAATCATTTCATACAACTTGTCTTTCGATTGGCCTGCGTTTATGAAGGCACTGCCATCTAGAATAAATATAGAACTTTTTCGAGCTCTTTGCTATACGCAAATCTTTTAAAGTGTTTGGATTTCGTGATACTCTTTCAACCATAGACATCCTATATAATTGGCTAGACCAGCAGTCGGTGGTCCACTTCCGGTAAAATTAGAAGCCATCTTAAAATGACAGTTTACATGTTAATCAAATGGGAGCGATTTGTGGCCAAATAGTTCTCAAGATTGCCGCCAGGTTGACAGGTAAGCATACTAGCCTTTAACACCAAATGATTACTAAATTCCCTTATGCAATCACTTCGTATTGTTTCTTTTGTTTAATACCATGCTGCACAAGCTAAAACCATATCAAACAATCCAGTAAAATACTTTATTGCATTAAAAAAGCATAAATTAAAACACCAAATCGCCATCTTGAAATGGGCCGGTTGAGTCTTCAATTTGCTACGCTCGCGCCTGTGCGGAGGTATAGGAGACTGCTAATCTAGCCTACTATAGGGGTTTAATATCAATGCTTTCAACTCACAACCCATGACGTTTTCCACGATACCGTTCAAGAATACCAATTCCTTCGAAAACGAAAACGACTTCGTTTTCAAATTGCGTTTTCAACTCATCTCCCACGAACTCAAGAATTGGGGTCCAGTCCTTATACCGTCGTTATACCATGGTTATACCACCTATACCCAGGATGTACATGAATCCGGGTCTAGATATTTTACATCCTATATTGTTACTGCTAATACCATAGAATTTAAATCAACTTTGATAAAAATATTATATTTTAGCAAATAATTTTGTAATGGAACTTGAAAAAGTAATGAGATCACACACATAACAAAAACTTGTAGAAATACAGCCAAACCTTACACACTCAAAAGGAATGAGATCTAAAAAAAAAGGGCCAAGCTCATCTACCCTTCCACATAAACGTACAGTGTCCCATAACAGCATCCTCGAAAAGCTTGGCAAAATAGAATTTGCATGTTTACGTTTAAATTAATTACAAAAAAAGAACTTTGATAAACTATTACGTTAAATTAATAATCGCAAATTCTATTTTGCCAAGCTTTTCGAGGATGCTGTTATGGGACACTGTACGTTTATGTGGAAGGGTAGATGAGCTTGGCCCTTTTTTTAGATCTCATTCCTTTTGAGTGTGTAAGGTTTGGCTGTATTTCTACAAGTTTTTGTTATGTGTGTATATGCATACTTGCAGCCAAAGCAGTAAGCCTCTGCCTACTAGGTGTACCGTGTACTACTCCTTTATAAAGTGCTCATAAAAGTTAATCATCAAAACAATTATCTTCTATCTATCTATATATCTGTAAATTTTATCTTGGGTAATACAGTAGATCCTACTTATCATATAGAGGCCTAGTATTGCCATTCATTTCATTTTGGATAATATTATTATAATATATTATTATTATTATTATTATTATTATTATTATTATTATTGATTCATAGCAGTTGTCGTAAAAGTTTGCCCCGACTGGGGTTCGAACCCGGGTTCGACAACAACTATGTCCTTAAAGCGGGCTTTTGCTTAAAAACCTTATATTATTATTAATATTAATAATAATAATAATAATAATAATAATAATAATAATAATAATAATAACAAACATTTAAGGATAATTTCAGTCATGGTGTGAGCTAGCATTTCAAGTTTGAGTGACAGGGCAACAAGATAAATCAATAGAGTGAGTGAGAGAGAGAGAGAGAGAGAGAGAGAGAGAGAGAGAGAGAGAGAGAGTTAAACTACGGGGTGGAGGGGAGAGTGCAATGGAGATGGGGGAGAGTGGAGGGTAAGTACACTAGGCCATGCAACATTGGAAGGGTTGCTTCAAGCAATCAACTTATTGATTAACAAAGTACATAAAGCCCTGAATGAGAGGAATCATTACTTCATTACCTATGTATGTAGTAGTGTCATGTCACCAGCAACATTTTTAGAGTATTCACCTAATAGTTAAGCTGACATCATGCTGATAAGTGATAACACACTAGTGTTATTAAACATGATGGTCATAAAAGGTATATGTTGACTATATCATGGGAGATTTAATCAAATGAAGGGGCAAAACACTTGTAACGCAAAGGAATGCACAGCATATGAATTATGACCCCACATAAAAAACATTACAGTGCTTGTCACAAAGTCGTCATAAATTTATCAATTAACAATAATTCAATCAGTGCAAGACAATCATTCTATCTAGACTATTAAAAGCAACGGATCAATAAAATATTGTATAATAGCCTACCTATTGGCCAGTGTTGACGCTTTCGGGAACTTTTGAATAAAGAGTTTCTTTTTTAATTAGGCCTAGACGACTTTTAACACAAAAAATACAAATTTTGGGAACTTTAAAAGAATAAGTTCCTATTACTTAAAGATGTTGAAAACCACTCTGACATATTAAAAACGCTTTAGCTGATGCAAACAGCAATTAACAGTGTCATAATTTTTTATTTTTTAAAAGAAGCTTTATCAACCAACATTGATGAACTGTTAATTATATATCCGACCATTTATCTGCTAAAAGAACTTGTAGCCAACTGTTCATAAGCTTAGGCCTATTTCAGAAACAAAAAAAAACATTTAAAAAGAAGTTTCTTTTTGATTGTATCTTACCCAACACATAGGCCTAAATAACTATTATAGGCCTACCAATAAAGTAGTACCAATATAATTCACATTCACACAGTATTATATTTGAAACGTATTCAGGCCTATCCTGCATTTATATTTTTTAACTTGAACATTAACGATTTTATTGTTCTCAACGTACAAGTAGACTAGACCTATAATTTTACTATTTTAAGTTTTTTATAGACAATTCGGCTGATTTTGAAGACAGGATGCACAAGAGTTGAAAATAAAGTTGAGTTCCTGTAACTCATTCCCTCGAGACCAGTATTTGTTTTCTACACACACTATGAGATGGTTGTTTCAGGACCAACTTTTTTACAGTGTTAGGCCTAAATGTTGATTTAAAAATTGACTTCATTGGCAAATCCAGCTAGGCTAATTTCATATACATTCACACACATTTGAATTTTTGTGATGTTATTTACAAAAGGATGAGTGCAATGTGTAGGTCTGTTCTTTTGTCCATCTATTTTTACACCTTTTGCACCTTTGAAGAAATATGGGTTCTTTTGACCACCTGGTTAATTACAGTACCTATTTCTTCCAAAGATGTGTTCTTTTGTCCAGGGGGTAATTACAACTTTTACACTTTTTGCACCTGTCTCTTGAGGTGTAAAAGGTGTAACTATGGAAATTTGCACCAATTTCAAAATAAACCCCGTTATAATGTGCGATTGTTTAATAAATAGAAGAGCAAACACTGGTAATAATAAAATAATATGGAATAGAACTGTAGAAAATGCTCAAGCTATGTTATTGAGTGTGATATCTTCTGAAAGTGTTTGAATTGAATGACAGCTGGTAACATAACCTCGAAAGTTGCTGTCAAATTACAACAAAATCGTTCTTTTGTCCATCCGTGAAATATTACACCTTTTAACCCCATTTCTGATTCTGTATTTTACACCTAGTTGTAATTACCACAATTTGAGGTGGACAAAAGAACAAACCTTGTGTGATCAGAGCACATTTCATGATTTTAAATAATTGTCTCCTACACAAGCTTGGAAAATGACTACAAATTACTCGTTTGGTGACATATTTACTGTCAGGGGCGGTCCAAGGGATTTTTCTAACGTAAGCGAGATTACAATTGCCCCCCCCCCCCCCTTCAAAAATACTTATGGGTATATGAACTTTTGTGGGCAAATAGCATGATTATGAACAATGGGGGGTTGGGGGGTGGTCCCCCCAAGTAATGCGGGTAAAGGCCGCACAGCTAAATTTAAAAAAAAATTTGATTGTGATTAGAGTATTTTAAAATTTAAAGAGTCTTAGGCATGTTTTTTTAAACATTTGTCAGTGGTGCCTCAGACTGGTGATGATTGTTGTGATTGTAAAACTAGGAAAACGCTTAAGTCCCGCCGCGTTGTTGGATGAGCGTAATTGGTGCATTGAGTTGTTAAGTGTTATGCAGATTTTCTGTTGTACTGTGAAAAAATCATTACTTAGTTGATTTTTTTTAAATTAATTTAAATTAAATAAAAAATAAACTTTAATTTTAATTTTTTTTAATTATTCGTAATTTAAAAAAAGAAAAAAATCGTAAAATTTCGATTTTCATAACAAATAATTTTTCGATTGCGCTCAGATTTCACACGAATATATAAATTCATAAAATTAAGGTTCTGTGAAAAAATCATTACGATCGGATAAAGCATGTAGGTGCTATAAGCCAAAGAAATTTGAAAATCAAAAAATTCCAAAAATTGCGATTTTTTAAAAGAAATTTATCTTTCGATAAAGCTCAAAATTCACACGAATATATCAATTCATAAAATAAAGGTTGTGTGAAAAAATGATTACAATCGGACAAAGCATGCAGGTGTTATAAATCGAAGAATTTTGTTAAAAATCGAAAAAAATCGTAAAATTGCGATTTTCATGAGAAATAATTTTTTGATCGATTTTTCCCCCCGTGCAGTTCTTCGTTCAGAGATTTCATAGACCTCCATAAAATTTCATCGCAATTGGAGTATTGGTTTAGCCGGAATCGTGTTCACAGACACACAAAAAAAAAAAAAAAGAAAGAAAGAAAAAAAAAAAAAAAACATTCCGGATTTTTTTCTCCAGTGTAGTGAAATGGAATCTTCGCTTCGCTCGCTACGCTCATCCAATTATGTTATGCTCTGTCAAATTGACATTGAAATTCTGTAACTTTCGGGATTACGGCAAAAGGACAGATTAAAAACTACACGAGGGCGAGAGTGGTAGCCATGACACCAGCCTCTGGGCTCTAGTTTGAGAAAGAATATAACTCCCGTACAGATTAGCAAGTCAAAACAATGGTCGAGAAGGTTGAAATCTGAGCTTTGTTGATCTGACTTTTTTGGCCGTCTTTGCGATCCATAGGTGACAAGATGTGAGTGCAGATTCAAGTGGAAAGTCAATGTTCGGTAAAGTGTTGAATGTTATATTTTCGTTATAGTACTATAAAAACTATTAGGATCCAAGATCAGTGGTATTTTTATCTTTTTCTTTCAAGATGCAAAATCGGTTATGATAAAATGTGTTGGGGCAAAGTTGCCGCCCCTGTGCCGCCCTTAGCGGCTACTTATGTCGCTTACGCCTAAAACCGGCCCTGTTTACTGTCAGTTACTGAAAAAAGTAAATGTTTGGAAAATGTGCTCTGATCGCACAATACACGCACGCATTCTTACTTAACATTTTGGTACAAACTACAACCCAATAGGAAAAACGATAGAGCTTCCAAGACTACCTCTGCATTCTGCGTCAAAGCCTGGTTTGCGTGAGCTCATCAAACAGTCTTAACTAAATATTTTTAAAACCTTGCAAGTTTTATATTATGGTACCAGTGGCAAATCTTTAAATCAGGGGCCCACAGCATGGGCAAACATAAATATAGTCCATCTACCAGCAGACCTCTGCACTCAAAATGTAAAGGAGGCTTTTTTAAACACCTAAAATTTCTTGCGTCAACACCACCTAACGTCCTGTTCAGTTATAAAAGCTTATTTACAAAGAAGGACAATAAAAAAACAAGTAGCCTAGCATACATAAATGCACACAAAATGATATAGGGCCTACTGTAGTTAAGCAAATTTTTAAATAATAATAAAATACAATCACAATGTACAATAAGATAAAAATAAACTAATTATTTATAAATTTATTTAGGCCACCTATTATTATTATATTTATTATTATATTTTAACTTTTTTTTAGCAGGCAACTATGATGCTGTAATGATGGTATAAGACAAAAATTAAAAAGTGCCTCCATTGGGGATTGAACCAGAGTAAACTTTTTGGATGAGCGTAGCGAAGATTCCATTTCACTACACTGGAGAAAAAAATCCGGAATGTTTTTTTTTCCTTCTTTTTTTTCTTTTTGTATTTTTGTCTGTCTGTTAACACGATTCCGGCTAAACCGATACTCCGATTGCGATGAAATTTTATGGAGGCCTTCGAAATCTCTGAACATAGAACTGCCACGTTTTTGAGCGCAATGGAAAAATTATTTCTCATAAAAATCGCAATTTTATGTTGTTTTTTTCGATTTTAAAAAAAATTCTTCGACTTATAAGTTATAAGACCTACATGCTTTGTCCGATTGTAATGATTTTTTCACAGAACCTTAATTTTATGAATTGATATTCGTGTGAAATTTGAGCGTAATCGAAAAAAATATTTCTCATGAAAATTGCAATTTTACAATTTTTTTCGATATTTTAAATTTCTTTGGCTTGTAACACCTACATGCTTTATCTGATTGTAATGATTTTTTTACAGAACCTTAATTTTATGAATTAATATCTACGTGTGAAATTTGAGCGTAATCAAAAAATTATTTCTCATGAAAATCTCTATTTTACGCTTTTTTTGTTTAAAAAAAATTACGCTCATCCAACAACGCGCCTGAAAAAGCGTTTACGAAGCTTCCTAGTAAACATCTTTTTTAAAATGTTTATACAGAATTTGAAATAAAATTAATCAAAATTTAATAAACTTAATAAAATGTTTGTTTAATTTTGAAAAATGGAACATAGACAATAATATGGGAGGCCCCATGGTTCCGCCCAAACTTCAGCATCCCTAGGCTGCGCCCAGGTGTCTCCTGGCTGTTATTACCTGTATGGTACACAAAGTGGCCTTCCCATGGGATTTCATATCTTACTAAACTTTCTTCAAAGTTTTCTGAATAAACAAGTTAAAGGTGTTAATACTACTAAGTAAGTCTAGAAAAGCCATGCAAAAGTAGGGTTGAACAACGTCAATTGACCGGTACCGGTCAAATGACTGGTCAAATACCTTTAGACAATTGACTAAAAGATAACAAGTGTATATTGTTTTAAAACTTATTATTTGAATTTTTTGGATGAGCGTAACGAGCAAAGCAAAGATTCCATTTCTGAACACTGGAGAAAAAAATCCGGAATGATTTTTTTTCTTTTTTTTTTGTCTGTTTGTTAGCACGATTCCGGCTAAACCGATACTCCAATTGGGATCAAATTTTCTGGAGGCCTTTGAAATCTCTGAACTTAGAACTGCCACGTTTTTGAGCGCAATCGAAAAAATTATTTCTCATTAAAATCGCAATTTTACGATTTTTTTCTTCAATTTTTACAAAATTTCTTCGACTTATAACATCTACATGCTTTATCCGATTGTAATGATTATTTCACAGAACCTTAATTTTATGAATTAATATATTCGTGTGAAATTTGAGCGCAATCGGAAAAATATTTCTTATGAAAATCGTCATTTTACGCTATTTTTTTATTTTTATAACATTCTTCGACTTATAACACCTACATGCTTTATCCGATTGTAATGATTTTTTCAAAGAACCTTAATTTTATGAATTTATATATCGGTGTGAAATTTGAGCGCGATCGAAAAATAATTTCTCATGAAAATCGCAATTTTACACTTTTTTCGATAAAAAAAATTTTTCTTCGACTTATAACACCTTCATGCTTTATCCGAATGTAATGATATTTTCACAGAACCTTAATTTTATGAATTTATATATTTGTGTGTAATTTGAGCGCAATCTAAAAATAATTACTTTTAAAGATGGCAATTTTACGCTTTTTTCGTTTTAAAAAACATACGCTCATCAACAACGCGCGAGGAAAAGCGTTTGCGAGCTTCTTAGATATTTTAATTGTTAAATAAAAGGAAACTTTCTCTTTCTTTTCAATTAAAAATGTTTTAAATTAGGTAATATTTAATTTTATTTTTTATCATTGCTAATTAATTTGAATTATAATAGACAATAAAAATATAATAGGTTCTGGAAGCTGAAGCTAGAATCGAGGAAGACTGATGACAGCATTCGACGAGGATATACGTGATTAATCCGATTCATATCTTTTAACAAGCATAAATAAAAAAAAAGCTTTTGTCACCACAACATTTAAAAATAAATTTACTAAGTATCTAATACAAAATTTAATTTATGATTTTTTACATTTGACCATCAATTGACCAAATTTGAATTTGACCAGTCAAATCCCATCCCTATGCAAAAGTAAGGTCTCACACAGGCTTACAATGAGAGAACTATGCAGTTAGAACATCTAACCATCAGAAGGTACAATACAATGTGTCTTACTAATGCCAAGAACATAATACATAAAAAAAAAACACAAAACAAAGTATAAAAATAATTTTCTAAAATTGAGTTTCACTTTTGTTTTGACCATATTAAAACTCAATATCTAGTAAATGAAATAGTGTCAGGTAGTTGAACTGCATTTCTGCATTGTCGTACTCACCTCTGTCCTTTGTTGAAGCCTCTTGTTCAGCTCGTAAATGCGATAGTCAGGCTGGCCAAAGTACGGCGTGTGACGCCTGGGGACAGGGAGAGATCTACCAAATAAGTTGAAAAACACCGTGTTAATTAACACTTCAATTTTAATCATTAATATTATTACACTTACAATGACAGCTAGCTACAGTGTATTCCATGCAGAGTCTGAAGGTCTTGGCATTGAGGGATGGGGGAATGAACTCCACACTGGATGGAATGTACTGTATCTACTAGCTAGTAGCTACCAACTAAAACTACAAGCTTAAAATTCTACAACTGAATAAATGGTACTTGAACAAAATGTTAATGGCCAACAATGAGTGTCCCATATTGTGTAGGTTAGGCTAAGTGGTCAAATATTGGAGCAGTATTTAAGTCACAAACCAGCACTAGGTTGCCACTGGCAACTAGATTAAAATTTTCATTGTTAAATATTGACCATATTACGAACCGGAAACAACAATAAATTTTAAAAAAAAAAACACACAATACAAAATAGTTGTCATTGTTAACATATTCGTGTTCTGGAATGAATGCTACTTCCCGATTGCATCAGTTGCTTCGGGAGCAGGTAAGCAATTACAAATAAAACTTACTTAGTCATATATTACTCAATTTAATTTGTAACAATACTGCCAGTGGCGTCGGAACAGGGGGGGCAAGGGGGTCAATGCCCCCCTAACTTTCATGCCATGGGGGCATAGGGGGGGGCAGATTTTAGAGTTGAAAAATCAAGATTTCTATTCTACTTTTTGGGAAAGTAACGTCGGATGATCCTGTCAACTATTCGTTTCCAGGAAGAAACAACCCAACAATAGCAGGAATGTTAGGTTAGCTGACGTACCCCATGCCTGAACCGTCTGGTCTATCCTACTATCTTTATAACCAGCCACCCGTCTTGTATTGTGTGCCGGTAACAGTGGACACGTGACTCAGACTCACGTCTAATCCAAACATCCCTTTGAATGATTTGCTAGAGTTATTGGCAGACGTAAGTTGGGATTTGGTTCGCTCGTGTCGCATCGTTATGCGTTCTGTCATCTTTGGAGTGGTGTGTAGTGACTTTGATTATTGCGAAGTGGCAAGTGTAGTGTGAAGTGTAAAGTAAAGTAAAGTGTAAGTGTGTGTGTGTAGAGTTTCATGTTTAATGGTGTTAAAGATTAAATTGATATCGTAATTTTAAATATGAAACGTACTAAACAGCCTTCAGTTAGTATTTTTTTTAAGAAAAGGGTAAAACAAAAATATCTTCGACTATATGCTTTGTCATTACATCTAAAATTATGTTGTAATTTATTAAAATGGGCCACTTCACGTTAATTTTTTGAGTTTTGAGATCGCAGATAGTTGATGTAAAACATCGTTTACAGAGTCCGAGTGCAGTTAAAACATGACGAAATAACTGTTGTATAGTGAAATTTTTCTCGCCTTCGGCGAAAAAGGCCTCCGGCAGCTGGGGCTTCGCCCCAGACCCCAGTTATACCCTACAAACTCTACTAATGGATTTGCCCCCCCCCCCCCCCAACTTTCAAAACGTTCCGACACGCCTGAATACTGCAGTGTTTTAGTTTTGGTGATGTTTACTATAGCTGCAGGCTTTCACAAGTTAAAATTAATTTATAATATAATGCATTTTAAAAAAACATTATTGTGTTGATGGCTCACAATGAAAAAGTTGGGAAGAACACATAGCCTACCGGTACTACTTAGAATGTTCATGTTTTAAACTGATTATTTCTTGTGGGGAAACCTGAGCAGGGTGAATGCATGCCCCTCTTTATGTATCTAACTAGGATAATTGTGAAGGGAATGTTCGAGGGATACCTTGCATTCGCATTTAGAGGATGTAGGACATGCGTTTTAAGAAAATTCATGTTCGCTCGGCCGACTGATACCACAGTTGTTTGCAATTTTGTGTAGTTGTCAAGGAAGCAGAAACATAGGGGTCTATGTAACACTTTTCAAGAAATTATTTTTAAACTAGGAATCTTCGCAAACGCTTCTTCAGGCGCGTTGTTGGATAAGCGTAATTGGTGCATTTAAACTGCCATGTGTTATGCGTATTTTCTGTTGTTCTGTGAAAAAATCATTCCTAAGTTGAAGATTTTTTTAAAAATTCAATTAAAAAATTAACTTAAATTTGTAATTTTTTAATTAATCGTAATTTTTAAAAAAGAAAAAAATTGTAACATTGCGATTTTCATAAGAAATAATTATTCGATTGCGCTCATAATTTAACACGAATATATCAATTATTAAAATTAAGGTTCTCTGAAAAATTTCATTACAACAGGATAAAGCATGTAGGTGTTGTAAGACAACGAAATTGTTTAAAAAAAATTTAAAAAACGTAAGATTTCGATTTTCATAAGAAATAATTTTTTGATTGCGCTCAAATTTCACACGAATATCTTAATTCATAAAATTAAGGTTCTGTGAAAATATAATTAAAATCGGATAAAGCATGTAGGTGTTATCAGTTGAAGAAATTTTGTAAAAATCGAAAAAAATAGTAAAATTGCGATTTTCATGAGAAATAATTTTCCGATTGCGCTCAAAAACAAGGCAGTTCTAAGTTCAGAGATTTCGACGGCCTCCAGAAAATTTCATTGCAATTGGAGTATCGGTTTAGCCGGAATCGTGTTAACAAACACACAAAAATACGAAAAAGGAAAGAAAAAAAAACATTCCGGATTTTTTTCTGCAGTGTAGTGAAATGGAATCTTCGCTTCGCTCACTACGCTCATCCAATAATAAAAAATTTAAATTGATTTTCAGTTTTTTTATTTTCTTAAAAAGCAAAAAATTGACTTCATTCGTGGAATGATCCTGGCTGATAAACATAAAATTTTGAAAATCTACGACTGTAGGGCTGTCCATGTATGCTTTGACAAGTAGGCCTATGTAAAATTTCATATACGTCGGATTTATGCTGGCCGAGCGAATAGCTATGTGCCAGCTGCCAAATGTGTCCTATTCCCTTTTAACTACCAAAATTTTAGACAAACCTTCAGTCAGGATTGGCGGACTCAACGGAATTTGGAACCGGGACCCCTGAATCAGTCTGGCAATTAATGCTTGAGGCAATAGTCGTTTTTTTAAATGTTTATCGTACACTTCTTTAATACTAATCCTGTTACCGTAATTTATATTCCTCTTGGGGAAAGAGTAGACCTACAAAATTGGTAAGAGACCTAATCAAAAGAAGCCAGGGTATGTGTGTTCAGAAACCGTCAAACCGATATACCTATTTGGAATGGATGCCAATGATAACATAGCAAGTAATAACTTAACTAAGTTTATTTGGATCAAGGCCTGTTAATAAGGTAATGCAAAAATAAATAATTCAAAATTAATCACAAGTAGCTATAAAATTACAATCAAAATTTCAATATCACTTGGAGTTGATACCCAAGCCACAAGCCCAACACAACCATCAACAGAAATACGAGATTTGTCTGGATGCAACAGCAGTAATCACAAAAGATTAACCAGGATTTGAACCTGGGACCTTCAATATTGGAAGCAGGACTAAACCCACGAGCTCGACGAGCCACACAAATTCATTTGTCATCTAGCTAGGTTAAATAGGATAGTTTAATTGTCTGGTCGGCATACAGAATCCTCTTCAAGCAATTGAATAAATGATGAGACGAGACTGTGCATCTACTGTTCCACCCACCAACCAACCCTTCATGTTCATCATCATGGATATATTGATTGTTGTTGTGTTTCGAGCTGACGGGTCCGGCGACCGCACCTCATATAGGCCCTACCTAGTGTGACGTGCGACGTCATTCTTCGATCAACCTCGCGCACCGGGGATAATCGAGACGCGGGTTCAGTATCTGTTGAGCGAGAATGGAATTCTAACCAGATTGCCTTCACGCACACTTAAAAAACTCGCGGTTTCTATGATGTTAGTCCCAAATTTAAAAACGGGATTGTGACACCCCATGAATTTATTTTATGTCATGTGTTTGTCATGTGTGACATGTAGGTCTACAGACATTGACAACTGACAACGATAGAGTCCATGACACACCACAAAATCCTAACAAACGCCACAGCAGTTCATTTACACGCACCAGACATTTGACAATCATTACGCCAGCCTGAGCAGGCGAGACATTCATTCACAAGTTTGTATAGTAACGGAACACCCTTCCATTCATGGAAACTGCATTTACAATTCGCAATACTCGGCAGTATGCCAGTCACTCAAATGGGCAATTCAAAAAAGTAGTAGCCATTAGATGATAACATCCGATAAATAATTCAAGGGGACTGCGCTCTGCCTACGACGAGCAGCTATGCAGTTGTACGGCATTGAGCGAGGCATGGCCAATGAGATGTCACTCTCACACCGACTGACAGTGACACAACTGTTAGCCGTTCAACGTCGTGTTCAACTGTCGAGTCACTCTTCACGGGGGGTGGCGGTCAACTTGCGGTATTTGTTGATTTACGTTTCATGTTGCTATTCGAGACGATGAGTGGCGATAATTCATGTCCTACGCGGGATTCGAATCCACGTCTCTTGGGAGTCGCAGGTTTCGGTGGACTGTATAGTAACGTAAGAGGGTGTACTGTAAACTAAACGGAGGAGCTTGGGACATATTGTAAGCTGTTCCCTGAAGTGTCAACCTGTGTCAGCCGAACGAAATTAGAGTATAAAAAAAGTCTTCAAATAAAACCAAAATCAACTTCATTTTTGAATGTGTGCGAAAGAAAGAGAACGTAAAAACGTATTCGTCTCGATGGTTGCGGGTTCAATACTTCAAATGGCAAATCTCAAGGTGTCTCGCAGTACGAAGCCTCAAAGTTGTACATCGGTCGTCGTTACTCTGGGAAGTCAACATACTATCATGTCGCGAAGAGGTATGCACACCGAGAGCTAAGTTCCGACTCCGAATAAAACATATCCATCAGATTTCCTATATAAACCACATGAGTTGGGTATCCGTGCTTGCATAAGATGCGTCATTCTGATAAATCCCACAAATTTTCCATCAATAATTCGTAACTAAAATGATCAAACACCCGTGTAAGTTTGTAACGTCTACTAATTTAAATCGAAGTACCGAAGTACTTTTAAAAAGGTGAACACGTAGTCGAAGCCTGAGATGCAACTCTTTATGAACAAAACCTTCGACCTTTGACTTGGGGGATAGGATGGCAAACTGCAATCACTCGCACTAAGAGTAGGTAATTTTGCACCTTCGTATTTTAGTATTAGTTAGCAGCAACCATACATTATTGAAAAAAATCCCCAGAGTTTCCGTCAACAGGCAAACAAACAAACAGACTCATTACCAGATTGCCATCGCATCTCGATATTCTGTTCTAAATTATCAAGTCTTTGCCAAATACAGAACTAGTATTATAAAATGAATGCTCCACAAATAACAACATACGGGATGGTCAAAGCTAGCCTCTACCAAGAGCATACGAAAGGAATTAATAATCATATTTAGAAATAAGAAATACAAATATTTCCAATTGTCGGAATGCTCGTACGGAAGGTCCCGTCCTCGAGTAGGCAGGGTGGGAGAGCGGAGGAATGTGGCCTGGGTTCGTGTCCCGGGCAAGGCAGGGTGGGAGAGCGGAGGAATGTGGCCTGGGTTCGTGTCCCGGGCAAGGCAGGGTGGGAGAGCGGAGGAATGTGGCCTGGGTTCGTGTCCCGGGCAAGGCAGGGTGGGAGAGCAGAGGAATGTGGCCTGGGTTCGTGTCCCGGGCAAGGCAGGGTGGATGAGCGGAGGAATGTGGCCTGGGTTCGTGTCCGGAGCCCGGGCAGGGCGTGAGGCGAGAGAAGGTGGCCGGGTACGTGCCGGACAAGGCAGGGGGATGGCGGGAAGGTGGAGCTGGTTCTCCTCGTGAGGCCGTGGAGAGAGCAGAGAGAATCATGGCCGGGGTTTCACTGTCTCCCAACAGAGGAGCGACGGAAACCGCTCCCCGGGTTCATGCCCGGCAAGCGCGGTGAAACGCAGAATGGGCTGGTTCAGTGTCCGGCAAGGCAGGGTAGGTGAGAAGAGGAATGTGGCCTGGATCTTTCCGCGGATCAAAGCAAAGCGGGTGTGGCCGTTCGTGTCCGTAGGCAGGTGTCAGCAGGCAGTGGCTGGGTACGTCTCCCTGGCAGGGGGGAGAACAGTAGAAGTGGCGTTGTGCCCGAGCAGGGCATGCAGGCGTGCAAGGCGAGAGCAAAGAACGTGGCCGGAGTAGAATGCCGTGACATAGGCAGACAGACGGGCTCGGCGTAGGTGGAGCGTGCTCTCACTCGTGAGGAACCGTATGAGACGAGAGGAGAGAAGCATGAGGCCGTGCACCTGACCTTCCAACAGAGGAGCGCACGTTGCCAAACCGCCTCCCAACAGGTACACATGCAGCCAGCACGCCGGCCGACCACGCAAGTGTCCACGTGGAGGCAGCAGCAGCTACGCTCGTGAGGAAGACAAGACCACCACCTACAAACTATAATACTACGACGAGATCAAAACCAAAAGCTTAGCACGTTCGAGAACACGTGGCAGTGTCAGCAGGCCGGCTGAGTACGTCTCACCTGTAGTAGGGGCTGCCGAAGGGCGAACAGTAGAAGGGATCGTTGTGCACATGGGGCGGCATGCCCGGCATCATCTGACACATGCCGGGGTGATGTGGAGGCGGCGGTGGCGGCCCCTGGTTCATGTCCGGACCCCCGCCACTGTTGGAGTTGGTGCTGCGACTTCGAACAGGCATGGGGCCGCCTACCAACGTCTTCCACGAGTGATGTGCCGCCGCAGGTAGACCGACGCCACCGCCGCCACCGAGATACGAGTGGTGAAGAGGCTCCAGGGCTCACGTCACGGCACAGACACACGCAGAGCATCAGAGTAACAGTTGCTCCCACCCCCACCGAGGGGGCATCACTGCACGTGTGACAGCCTGTACCTCCTCGTCAAGTCACACCGGCACTGTACTAACACGACCACGGCTGCCACACGCAACGACACAATAACACGACACTACGTGTTGAATCACTCCTTCACTCGTACTTGGCGGGGACATTTCTTATTGGAAACACTTGGCAAACGTTCATAGTAAAAGTGAATTTTATATGAACTTCTTTGGCAAGTATTGTACTTTTTGAAATGTCACGCGGTCAAAGTTGTACGTCAACGCTGGCAGGCAGCATGTGGCGCGCGGCGCGCCTAGCCGTACACGCGAGATGAGGGGGGCGTAACCTTCGAAAGTTTGTTCGTTCGAAAGATCGCGTTGTAATTACAGGTAAATTAGAACAAGTCGCCCGACTTATGTCACTAGATAACATCAGTGGCCACGTTCATCCGAAGATCATAATAGAGTTGGTACCACTGACCAATAGTCGAGCAACTTTCAACTAGTCTCGCGTCGCAGGCACAACTAACATTCCATTGGCTGGCCCACTTCGTGTCACGTGACGGAACAAAACGAGCGCTCGCAACAAAAAACCTGCGAGATCTAAAAAGCCGTGGAAAAGGGATTCCATGCCTTGTTTACACTTGTCAACATAACTTACAGCTATTTAAAACTGCTCCACTTGAGACGATCAACCGTCTGTCATCACATTGGTTTTGTATTCAAGGCATTGACGAAGGCACACGCCGCGCTCAGCTTTACACTGGCTGGCGTGACGTGGGAGACAATCAATATACACAGTGGACCCTTCCTATCAAATGAATTAAGTTCTAGCCTACTTTCACGCTTTATCACACATTTTATATTCTGCCCAGCAACTATATTTTCCAGATAAATAAAAAATAAGACCTTATTATTTAGTGTTTTGAATTTCAAAAATTATTTTATTACTTTCAATATCATGTTTTTGGTTCCATTTTATCCTCAATTCAAACGAATTGTTTTTGAGTCTTCAATGAGACAATTTCGGCGAAGAACGTAATTATAATAAA